>OZ010792.1:610632296-611232296 GCA_963932465.1 Maratus speciosus
AGGCCTAGCATCTTTTTTGGGCTAGAATGTTTGAGCCAGATTTTTTAACCATTTGGAAAAATGGTTATTGTCCTTGTCAGGGTAGGAAATCAAAAGCATATCTGAAGATTTTTATTGGTTCAATCATCATTTTATTCGTTTTCTGATGGGTCTATACAGTCATCTGTATTTCCCTTTACTTTCAACAGAGTGTTGTTACTATGACAAAAAAGTAATCAATACTACAAAAAAAAAAAAAAAAAAATAATAATTAATAACTCAGAAACAAATGGAGATACAGCTTTCAAACAAATTGCATTTAAAAGTACATTTTTTTTCTCTATACGATGATATAAAAAGTAATAGTGTGGGATGTTTAGAAGTTTAAGAAATAAATTTTATTTAAAATTGGCCGTCAGATTTCTTGGAAATCGGACGATGGAAAAGCCTTTTCCCGAACAGCCAATGAAATGCTTGGATAATACGTAAGTTTCAGGTGGATAATACGTACGAGTCTCAGGCGATTTTTGTCGTTTGCCATTTTTACGTGTCATAACACTATTAATGTTTAATCCATGGCGTACGTCATGTAGGATACACTCCGTGCGATTTTTTGTCTTTTCAATTTTAGTCTTTGAAAAAATCATTTTCCAAATGGTCGTTGTAATTTCTTAAATTACTTTTTTTAGGGTTTCGTTCATCTGACGAAACCCTATTCGTCTCACTCCTCTGTCTGTCTGTCTGTCCGTCACAGAGCCCGTTCTCAAAAACTATACATGTTAGAGACTTGAAATTTTGGGTACTTGTAGCTGAACACCTCGCATCAAACAACAAATCCTAAAATTTTGAAAAAGTCGGTAATTAACCGAATTACGGGCTAATTAACTTCTAAAATTAACCAATCCACCTTTTTAACACAGGTTCAAACGGACATTCTCCAAAGCTTCGGAGTTTCTCCTAAGGGTTGCTAGTAAAATCAGCCGGTGCACGGTTACCACGGAGGAAATTAGCCGAAAAATGAAGTGGGCATTTTAAAGCGAAATCGCATATCAGAAAATATTGGTACGAGAAATTTGTAAACGGTATAGACAGACGCGGAAAAAAATCTACTTTCATTTGGTATAAAGTTCACTCTGCGTTGGGTATAACGCAAAAAATCCACTAAAAATCGATCGATAAAAATTTAAATTTCTGTATTTGAAAAGACAATGAAAAGAGATTTCATTTCGGCGCGGAAGCAGGTGTGCTCAACTTCAGACATGACGGCGACCTTGCGGTTTTCGGTAGTGGGATATTTTAATATGAAATTTTAACTTTTTAAATATTAAATTTTTTGATAAAATTTTTTGCCATCCGGACGGGAAATCTCTCGCAGATTTCATGCATACCCAGTTCAAAGCGATAACTCAATTAGAAGCTGAGATATTAATTATTATTTAATTAATCTGTTTCATTTCTATCTAATGAATAAAATGAATGCAGGTGCTTTTTTTAACCATGAAATTATTTAAATTAGGAAATCTAACAATTTGCGTGAGGTTTTTCGACGCCGCTCTATGAGACAAGTATAACTTATTCATTATAAGAAAGTTTGTAAGTATTCATACCACTATTATAGAATACTAATTTCTGCAAATATCTTAAATTATTGGTTGAGATCGCCACTCGATCTGGTTGAAACTTTAAAATAGTTTATTACGCATAAGAAAAATTGTAAAAAAAAAAAAAATGGAGTGTGATATATCGAGGGGAGACTAGCGTGCTTCGCCCGCTATCGTATAATTTGTATTTGTAAGGTTTGGGTAGATGGAAAGGAGGGGGGGAGGGAAATACTTTTGATTAAATATCCCAACAGAGTTTCGTTCTGATGCACTTTTGTTATGAATAGTGTGCGCTCCCTGGTGGTGGAATGTGGAGCTAACATAAAGCGATTTTGTTAAAATTAGGAAAGTTCTCATTACAGATATTATTATGAGATAGACGAGCGTGCTTCGCCCGCTATCGGATTATTTCAGTCCGTGCGAGGCTGATGTAAAATGAGATGCATTCTTCCAGCGAAATTAATAAGCGTGCTTCGCCCGCTACCGCATAATTTGTATTTGTTAGGTTTGTGTGAATAGAAAAAAAAAGGGGGGGGGACTACTTTTGATGATAAAGACTAACGTGCTTCGAAAATCTAATAATTTGCGTGGGATAATTGAACAGCGCTATGAGATAAGTATAACTCATTCATCATCAAAGTTTACAAGTATTCATACCACTATTTTCGAATAGTAATTTCAGGAAATATCTTAAATTATTGGTTAAGACCGCCACTCGATTTGTTTGAAAATTTAAGATAGTTTATAACACATAAGAAAAAGTGTAAAAAAGAATGGAGTGTGATATTTCGAAGAGGGGGAGGGGAGCTAGAATTATTTTTAAAATCTTAGCGTTTGTTACCGCAGACCACCATCATCCGGACCCATGTATCTACGAAAAGATTGCGTAAAGGAGTTTCGTTCAGATATGCTTTTGTTAAGAATAGAGTGCATTCCCTGGTGGTGGAATGTGGAACTAACATAACGTGATTTTGTTAAAATTAGAAAATCTAACTAAGATATTTTATAAGATAAAGTGTAAAAAAGAAAGGCACGTGAAATTTCGGGGAGGGGGGGGGGGGAGGCGCTAGATTTCTATTTAAAAAGTTAGCGTTTCTAACCGTTTTAGGTGCTATTTTTGAGGGAGTCCTGAGATATGCGCTACTTATTCATAGCTGCCAACTTGTACGGATTGGCCGTACAATGTACGGATTTTGTTCTAATTGTACGGTTGTACGGATGAACAGTACGATTGTACGGTTTTGCGCGCAGGAAAAACAATCGCTGAAAAATGCGAATTTTGTCAAAGATCGCGTGAAAAAACGCTACTTTCGTCAAAGATTGCTTGAAAAAACGCTAATTTCATCAAAGATTCGTTCAAAAACACTACTTTTGTCAAAGGATCGCGAAAAAAACGCCAATTTTCTCAAAAAATCTTGAAAAAAGCCCTAATTTTAAAAAAAAAACCCGCTAATTTCGCCAAAGATCACGGGGAAAAAACACTAATTTCGACAAGGGATTGTGAAAAGTACGCGAATTTCGTCAAAAATCGTGGGGATAAAACGCGAATTTGTTCAAAGGATCGGGAAATGAACGCGAATTTCATCAAAGTTCGCGAGAAAAAGCGCGAATATCGTCAAAGATCGCGGGGGGAAAAAGAATTTTATCAAAGATATTTGAAAAAAAGCAAATTTTGTCAAAGAATCGCGAAAAAAACGCGTATTTCGTTAAAAATCGCGCAGAAAAACACTATTTTTGTCGAAAGATCGTGAAAAGAACGCGAATTTTGTCAAAAATCGCAGGAGAAACACTAATTTCGGCAAAAAATCGTGAAAAGAACGCGAATTTCGTCAAAGATCGCGGGGAAAGAACACTAATTTCGTCAAGGGATCGTGAAAAGAACGCGAATTTTGTCAGAAAACGCGTAAAAACGCTAATTTCGATCAAAAATCTTTGAAACAAAGCTAATTTCGTCAGAGATCGCGGAAAATAACGTGAATTTCGTCAAAGATCTCGTAAAAAAACGCGAATATTGTCAATGTTCACGTAAAAAACACGCGAATTTTGTCAAAGATCTCGTAAAAAATGCGAATTTCGTCAAAAGATCGCGAGAAAAATGCGAATTTCGTCAAAAGATTGCGAGAAAAATGTTTATTTCGTCAAAGATAGCAGA
Source organism: Maratus speciosus (assembly GCA_963932465.1). NCBI lineage: Eukaryota > Metazoa > Arthropoda > Arachnida > Araneae > Salticidae > Maratus > Maratus speciosus. The sequence continues at coordinate 610,636,029 of OZ010792.1, forward strand.
AAAAACGCTTTTATCAAAAAATTGCGAAAAAACGCTAATTTTATCAAAAGATCGCGGAAAGTACGCAAATTTCGTCAAAAGATCGCGAAAAACGCAAATTTCGTTAAAAGATCGCGAAAAAAACGCAAATTTCGTTAAAAGATCGCGAAAAAAACGCAAACTTCGTCAAAAGATCGCGAAAAAAAAAAACTAATTTCGTCAAAGGATCGTGAAAAAAAAGTGATTTTTTACAGGATCATGGAAAAAGCGCGAATTTCATCAAAGGGCCTCAAAAAAACTCATAATTAGACCGGAAGGGAATCCCCCCCCCCTTTCCTCCCCAATCCTTTGGCTGTGTAACCTTTCAGAAAATTTGCTGTGAATTTCAGATTTTTTTTTTTTTTTTAGAATTTCCCATGCAAAAAAATTTTCTTTTGATGTCTCACGTTTTTATTTTGGAAAAAAAAAGACTATACATGAATATAGCATAGAAAATGTTATGAAGTATTATTTTTTTCATTGCATGTGCATATGTTATGCATTTTTAAGCACCCAAGAATACGTCATAAAAATTGTAAGGATTTCAAAATTGATATGTTGGCAGGTATGCTAATACAAATTTGTCTAAAGTTTAGTTACCACTATTTCCGAATAGTAATTTCAGCAAATATCTTAATTTCTTATTAAGACCACCACCACCTCGAGTAACATATCTACTTATAGGTTGTTTAACGGAGTTTCCTTCCGATACAGTTTTGTTAAGAATAGAGTGCGCTCCCTGGTGGTGGAATGTGGAACTGACATAACACAATTTTGTTAAAATTAGGAAATATAACAAGGCGATCTGTTTGAAACTTAAAGATAGTTTATAACACATAAGAAAAGGTTTATAAAAATGGCACGTGAAATTTCGGGTATGGGGGAGGGGCGCTAATTTCACTAATTGATTTATTTCTATTATATACTTATTTTACAAAGCAGTCACGTGATGTTTCATTGCAGTATACTTCTGAACGGTGTCCGATTTTTAAAAATACAGCATAAATGTTACTTATGCCAGATAAAAATGTCAGAATATTGATACCACTATTTTCGAATAGTAATTTCAGCAAATATAATAAATTCTTGGTTAAGACCGCGACCCCCTCGACTAGCATATCTCCTGATAGGTTGTTTAACGGAGTTACGTTCAGATACAGTTTTGTTAAGAATAGAGTGCGCTCCCTCGTGGTGGAATGTGGAACTAACAGACGGCGATTTCATTTAAAGTAGGAAATCTAACAAGGCGATCTGTTTGAAACTTTAACATAGTTTATAACACACAAGAAAAAGTTTATAAAAAATGGTGCGTGAAATTTCGGGCAGGTGGGGAGCGGGGGATGTGCAAAATATTTATTTTTTGTTTCATACCGTTTCAGGTGCGTTTTTTTTACGGAGTCCTCAGATACATGGTACTTATTAAATATAAATATGTCAAAAGTTAAATTACCACTATTTCCGAATAGTAATTTCAACAATTATCTTAAATTCTTGCTGAAGACCGCCACCCCCTCGAGTAACATATCTACTGATAGGTTGTGTAAAGGAGTTTCGTTCAGATACGCTTTTGTTAAGAATAGAGTGCGCTCCCTGGTGGTAGAATGTGGAACTAACGGAGCGCGATTTTATTTAAAGTAGGAAATCTAACAATGCGATCTGTTTTAAACTTTAAGATACTTTATAACAAATTATAATGAAGTATAAAGAAGAATGGCGTGTCACATTTCGAGGGGAGAGGGGGAGGGAGGGGCGCAAACAAAATTAGGAAATATAGCTGGACGATCTGTTTGAAACTTTAGTTTAGCTTATAAAACATAACAAAAATTTTAAACATCAGGCCGCGTCAAAAATCATGGTGACCATTACCCCACTTCACCCCCCCCCCCCCAAAGGGGGCACTTTTCTAAATTTGGCAGATAGCCTTCATGTGATATATCGTAGCATTTTGAAGGGGGGGGGGGTGGCACGAACAAAATTAGGAAATATTACAAGGCGAATCTGTTTGAAGCTTTACGATAGTTTAGCAATGGTTTGCCAAAATTTAGAAGATGTTCCATGGCGATAAATGTACTGGACATTTTGAAAGGAATATTAAACGAAACCCTTTGTGCGATCTATGATCACACTTACCCACTTGTTTTTTTTAGTAAGTATTTAAAGATTTTTCTTACATTTAATAAAAATGATTTCGAAGTCAGGTTAACTTAAATTTTCTTTCAGTGTATGATGCTACACCTTAATTATATCTTCATCTTGAGCATTTCTTAAATAATTTTAATACAATCTTGTCATGTGCATTATAAGTTTTTTTTCTTCAGAGAGTGGAATGTATAAGAAGGTGCTTATACAGGGGTGATGTCTAAATTTTGTTTCTAGGAGATTTTATCTACTTTAACAGACTATTTCACTTAACCCTAAATATTCACATGCGACAAAATTCCATTGAAAGAATTAAGTCAATGCAAAATAGATATGTTAAATGTCTATTTTCATAAAGACGTAAAAATCAAGCTTTTTATATACAACTATTTTTTCAATTTTAACCAAATATTATACATGGAAATATTACGGGTACTCAAAGAAATCCGATAGCATCGTGACTCTCCCTGCTTTTAGTGGCGTTGTTTTCCTTCCACTTACTTTTACTTACTTCGATGGTAAAAAGTGAGGCTGTTTATAATCATGCCGGTTGCCAGTTAATAAAAACCCTGTTTGATTTTTTGAGATAAACATTATAACAAATACTACATTTTAAAGAAAAATTTTCGTAATCATTTTTACTCATTTTGGAACCCTCGAGCGCCCAAGGCCGCGGCCTAGCCGGCCTGTGTGGTAATCAGGTCCTGGCCACACTCAGTGTAACGTTATGCTCCATAAAATTATGAATTTAACTGATATAACTGCTCTAACGTTTCACCACAATGATGAGAATTCTGTTATTTTCACATTATTATGGTGTGATATTACACCAGTTATATCAGTTTAAATTACGCCAATTATATCAGTTTAAATTACACCAGTTGTATTAGTTAACTTACTCCATAAAATGGGTGTTGCAGCATCAATGGCGGATCCAAAGGGGAGGTCATGGGGGTCATGACCCCCCTCTGAACACCAACAAAATTATTCGAAAGATCATACAGTAGAGTCCCGATTGTCCGAGTCCCGCTTAATCAAGTTTCTGCTTTAACAGAGTTATTTTCTTCTGGTGGACTGATGACTTCCATTATTATAAAACAGCCATTATAAATGAAGTGTTAAAAAAATATATGGCCATTTTCCCCCATTCTGACTGGAAAATCAGAGCTCTTAACTTTTTACGTCTGTTCTTTCACCTTCACCTGACACTTCATTTATAATGGCTGTTTCATAATAATGGAAACCATTAGTCCATCAGAAGGAAATGATCCATTCCAAAGGTATAAGTTCGATTGAAAAAACTATTTAATACTTTGAGCAGAAAAAAGAGGCTACACCTGCAATTTTCATGACACTCATAGAATCACATAGCTGCCAATGTGTACGGTTTTGTGACCTCTAAAATTGAATACAAATTTTTGCCCTCTTTAATCGTTGACAATTGTTAGACTTTTTAAACTGAAATTCCGGAAGTGACAGTATTAGGCAGTATAGTGACAGCCAATTGTTCCCTTGTGACAACATTTTCTGAATGAATCTTTACTATTTTTTTAAATGGAAAACTCTTTAATTTTTTGGTATCTGAACAAAATCGGCAAATTTCATATATTTACGAATAATTTTTTGTATTTACGAATAAGACTTCGCGAAAGTATCAGAAAAGTAGTTAGTTTGGATTTGGGAATAGCTTTCAATATGAAAAATTCTCACAAAGAGATGGGATCCCCTCCCACCCAAAAAAAGAAAATCCATGACACCCCCCCCCCCCCCTCTAAAGGGTGGGCTGGATCCACCCTTGTGTAGCATGCTGACATCCATTTTATGGAGTAATTTTACACAAATGAGTGAATTCTTGAACAAATAATAAATATTTCAATTCAATTTCACATACTGGTTTCCAGGGGTGGGGAATTTCTAGAAAATCTTACCTGACAAGGATTTATTTCACCAGCCAGTAAAATGCAACGTACAGTTGGAAAATTTTTATGACAAAATTACGCAACTCAAAAATAGTTGGTTACTATTACTATAATGCATTTTCATATATTTTTTTCCTATAAAATAAGAAATATAAACAAGAGATGAAAGTTTAATATAAAGTAGAACTCCGTACCATGTTTACATCGCAGTAATTAGGAAAGTTGAAAAATATAGCTAACTACTAAAGATACCTTTATAGTTTGCAGTTTTCAAAGATTACCTAAAATATCACTCGCCAGTGGCGAGTAAAATGATGCATTTTCCCACCCCTGCTGGTTTCAGATTTGAAAGCAACTTACCGTGTATACTCGCGTAAAAGCCGCACCCTCGATTTGAAGCAGAAAAAATCGTCAAAATATTTTCTTCGCATAAATTGGATGGATGAAAAAAGGATGAAAGATTGCGTCATTGTGTCCAAACTACATGAAATGTATGAAAAAGGATAGTTTGACGCAAATAAACCATTTACATAAATCTTACTCACAATTTTGAATAGCGTGACACAAAAGATAAATCAATTTATTGAAATAAATACATTTCAATGCATAGTATAGATTCAATGAAAGTGATATATTTAACAGTGAATTGGAAAATTAAAAGTATTGTGTAGATGTAAAAAAAATATTTTAACCAAGTCAAAAATAATTTAAATTGAATTTTAAAAAACAAACCTTTTAAAGTCACATCAAGGCGTCACTTAAATTTTATATCATATCTTTTAAAACACATATTTTGAATTTATGAGAGATGTAAATGATAAAGCAACAGCGAATAAAATTTTATGCAGCTTTTCATGTTGAACATAACTTTTGCACATGCGATTATAAATAAAACAAAAATAAAATGGTGAAATAAATACAAATATATTTTTTAAGAAATAGCATAACGTCACTCAAAATTTGATATCAGTATTTTTAAGTTCCATATTTAAAATTCTTAGAGCATAAGATAAAGTGCTGCGTCAGAAACTTTTAACCCGTCAAGGGTTTTTGCATTGATATATATATATGTGTAATAAATTAAAAATTTACTTACACGTGACAATTATAAACAGAAAAAAACATTTGGAATTAGAATTAAATAATTATGTACAAAAAAGCAGGAACTTATTAAAAATTACGTCATAAAAACTATAATTACACGTGAATTTTAAGAGAGAAAGGAATTTGTAAAATAATAAATTTATTAACATGTGTTAGAAGTCTTAAATAGGAGAAATTACGTCATATTTACGTCAAATTACAGTTATTACATAAAATGAATACAAAATAATATTGCAAAACGGTTTAAATTTAAAAACTGCGCTAGACATTTATTTGATATTTTGAGAGGATATTTTTCAACTATTTTTGTTAAGAAAGCGCAAATAATATTTCATTTCTAACACAAGTATTTTCACGTGAATATTAAAAAGAGAAAGAATAGTTTGGTCAAAATTACGTCAGATTAAAAACGATTAATTTAAAATGTCTTATTTAAAAGAACTTTCTTTTCGCTTTGTTAAAAAATACCGGGAGACAAAGATTCTGGTTACTTAATTCCTTTTATATTAGCTTATTTTGAAATGTTTATCTTATTTTACTTAATCAAAGACGAAAATAGCGTATGTATATGTATTTTTGTATGAACATATGTATTTTTGGTACTACTTAGATATCCCATCGACCAAAAATTTATCATTCGCCAAACTATAAGATTAAATGCCAATAATGGTTGATCATAAATGTCACATTCACTTGACTTTCAGGAAGTTACACGAGTCTACGTCATCAAGTTATTTTTATTTCGACGTTTTATTTGTATTTTTATTAATGTTGCACTAATTTATTTGTTCTTTCGTTATTTAAAATAAAAATGATGTCAATTTGTATAATTTGGCGAGTGCTTTGGCGATTTATATAATTTGGAGAAATTGGTCGACGGGTTAATCAAGTAGTACCGCAGCGGATTTGGCCTTAAAATTCCCCAGTCAAAGACAAATGAATAGAAATCCGTTTATAGGGAGATCGCCATTGTTTTTTAAATTATAATTCAATCTTCCGAAATCTTTTTAAAGCCGATCAAATTAGCGTTCGTTTAGAGTCTGCGGTGTCCCAACGGGGGTTGACGAGCGTAGCTCGTAGGGGGCTGAGCCCCCTAGTAATTGAAAAAATTATAAAAAATGATAATGTATGTTTTGACAAGATTGTGGGTATTGAGTATAATGAGTCTTCTCCTATTATGTATTTCTCCATGTTACATCACACATGCAAGTTATCCCTTGGGATATATTCCATACAGAACAAGGCAGGGGTCGGTGCAGGTTTTTATTCTTGGGTCCCATTTTGTGAAAAGTAGAAGTTATTTTTGTGAATTTTATTATATTTTTGTGAAAAATAACATTTTGTAACGAAAGTTGAAATCCAGTTACTCAAATTTGAACAAAGAATTTATGAACAAAAACTTTCTCAAAATACCCTTGCTAAAGTTTTTGCTTTTCGTGACCTGGTTTCATTTACAAATTACACATTTTAAAACTAGTTTTTATGAAAAAGAATGTTACGCAGGGGCCTATTTTATTAAAAGGAATTTTGTGAAGGGGCTTGTTTTATTAAGTTCATTTTTGTGAAGGGGCCCATTTTATTAAATTTATTTTTGTGAAGGGGTTCATTTTACTAAATTATTTATATGAAGGGCACTATTTTATTAAATAGATTTTTGTGAAAGGGCCCTAAATAGGCCCCAAATTTTGCCTGGATCGACCCCTGCAAGGTATTTCCCCATGCGCCATTTGCCACAATTGAATAATTTGAAACAGATGAAGTAGGTTTATTGAATTGTATAATTGAGAATTGTTTTGTTCCTTAAACAAATTTATGCTGTATCAGAATAATTCATCTGAAATAAAACGGTTTTCCATGTTTTGTTTTATTGCGCTATTTTGTTTGTACTATTTTGTGTTTAAAATATATTCCTTGGATAATACACTAATCGATGTTTTCATATACTATTTTATCACAATGCAGAGATACATATTTTTTTGATTTCATTTGTTCTAATTAATAATTCTTTAAAACACTAATAAGTGCAAAACCTTTCTTATATTTCAATAGATCGCTTACCTGGTTTTGGTGATTCCGAGCCCAGCCTTGTAAAGAATAAACAAAGGCGTTCTAGAACAACATTTAGTTCAGAACAGCTGGAAGAACTTGAAAACACCTTTGCCAGTACACAGTATCCTGATGTGTACACAAGAGAAGAACTCGCACAAAAAACAAACTTATCGAAAGCCCAGGTGAAAGTAAGTTGTCACTGACTACATTTTGTTTTTTGAAAAATCTGTTATTCTGCTCTCGAGTTTTTTTTCCCCCTACTCAACAATGTGAAATAGTCTGACCCATATTATTGGTATACTTGATATTACTACACTGTAAAAAAAAAAAATTGACAGTACAATTTTTGCATTTTACCGGAATTTTTTTCATGCAATAATTTTGTAAATGTGTCAAAAATTAGCGAATATGGTTTTTAATAGTGCTAAAAATCTAGTTAGTTTTCTTTTCAGCCAAGGCTTATTTTATAGGGATATTTTATATTTTTACATTCTGAAAAGAATTTCCGTATTTTGCCGGTTCAATTTCCAGATTTTTACGGATTTTTTTTCTTTTGTAATATAATAATAACAACAAAAAATCGCAGCCTTCGAAAAAATTAAAATTTAGCATTATAATTCAAACATTATTCTCAGATCCATAGTTTTAGACACATTCGCAAAATCATTTAAATTGGGGGGGCAAAAAATCCATAAAAGTCCGGAAACTGTACTGGAAATCAGCGGAAATCTCTTTTGAATACTAAGAATGGAATAGTGTTTCTTTATTTTCTCATAAATAGAGTACACCTTGAAATGTAATCAACTGATCTCGGATGACGACCATTCTCGGACTGTCGTAAGGTAATGTTCTCTATCTTCGTCCCTCCAGTCACTTTTAGGCCCTAAATGTTGTAATTTTGAGTGAAAACCTACCGAATTTGGATTTTACATAGACTAACTACCCACGTACATAGAAACATAAGGAAATATCGTACAAAAAATTTTTAACGATGCAAAAAATTGTTTTTTTAAAAGTATCTAAAAAATGCAAAAGAAAAAAAATGGTCCTAATTTCGTTCCCCTCAAAAAATCTAATACACCGAGGCTTAACTTATAACTAAATCAAAATTTATTTCAAAATGAGTAAGTAATTTAATCTACAAAGAAATGTATTAATTATCAGTGGAAGAATAGCATAACGAAACGTTACCATCCAACCATGAGGAACAAATTGTCATGAAAAAGGCATTCCTATTTTCGTCCCCGGGACGAAAATAAGAACTGCAAGGGGGACGAAATTGGGACCACGATACTTCCCAATACGGCGGAGCTTCAGTTCCCGTAAGATGAAATGAGCTCCTAAAACTCACTGTATGCTATTGTCAGCATCTTACCTATGTAAAATACATGCAATGAATAAGAAATAAATAAATACAGTACAGTAAATAACGTTCTGCAAACGACGTAATAAGAACTCAGGTCTTCTAAAAATAGGAAATTTGGCATCTTTAATTTATGTATGCGTCTTGGCGAACGAAAATCACAATACTGACCCCTTTTAACTTCCATTCCCTGTGCCTTACGTCATAAGGGTGCCCTTTTCGCAGAAGCGGAGAAGTACAGGGGGACGAAATATGGGCACTTTACCCTATCTCAAAAAATCGACTTAAAATATTAATTTTGACAGCACTTTCTGGAAAATCCTTTCCATTATAGAGAAATGGAAAACACTTCGATTTTTTCGGATCTGAATTTAAAATGAAGCTATAACTTTATGTGTTTACTAATAAACACGACTTTGTCAGAAATTTGCCTTTATTTAAGAACACAAATTTCTTCCATTTTTGGTAGATTTATTTTCATTTACTTATGATTGTTATTTACAGCGAAAGTGTTTTTTCTTGAAATTTATTAAATTTTTTTTAAGACCATGTATTTTTTTTCTCCATGTAGGATTGGTTTAGCAATCAACGAGCCAGGCTTTTAAGACAAGAAAGAGGCTCAAAGACCGTTTTCTCCTCCCCAGTGTCTCTTGGTTCTTGTTCTGAAAATTCTGTTAGAACAGGTAAGATGTTATATAAAGTGCAGGATTAGTTGTAATAAACTTAACCAAGCCCACGAAAATCACCATGTTTTTAAATGTTAAGAGGCTACTTCAATGAGGCGAAAACACCTGTTCGATAATGTTAATCCTATGGAAGAAATTTTTAAAGATATCTCGTTTGCCTTTTAATATTTTTAAATGAAAATTATTTATTTATTTTTTTTCATTGGATAACTGAGATCGATTTCTACATCGGCCATTTTTTACTTTTGTTTTCGTCTTCAGGTATTTTTAATTAGAATAGTTTCACTTTCGGAACCGGAGAAATATGTAAAAGATTTGAAATTTAAAAGACCGACGAAATTGGAACAAATATTGGTTACAGGCTAGAATCGAACGCAAGCCAAGTTGTAATTTTCTGAAAACATTAAAACGGGTATTTTAAATTTATTTTAGAGAAAGAAAACACACACACACACACACACACAAAAATAAAGATAAAAAAATTTCTGTGAAATTTTTTATTGTTATTATATTGTTATTATATTGTTATTATAGTCTTATCTTATATTGTTATCATTTTTAGGTTTCATGTTTATGATGATAATAATAATAATAATAATAATAATAATACCACCTAAACAACTAAAAGATTTGTTGGGAATTTTTAAAACCAATATAAGAAACAACAAAAACAAAGATCTAAATTATTTACAGTGGAATTAATTTTGGGATAAAAATTCAGGCTCACCTATGGACTGAGTAAACGATTGGGTACTGACACTCCTGAATTTAGTGACCCCCGAATTTTGTTTTAGGGAATTTTCATACTGCTGAAATTTCAAGCCTATTTTAACCTTCTAATCATTATAATCAATATTTTGTACTTTTAAAATAGGATAAGATCATATCTAGATGCGTGACAGTGTATTCATGTAGCCAATCATATGTTTTATAAGGCATCGAAAATGTTTAGTTTTTTTAAATAACGGAGGCGGGGCGGGTGGGGGACAATATCAAGCCCTGGACTCTTTGTCCGATCTGTGGAATTATCTGAATATTGCCCCTTTTGCGACAAACTCGAAAGAAAGCTCGCTGCTATTTTTTTTTTTTCCGTAGAACTCTTGTTCATTTCTTTCTGTATCCAAGACTGCCCTAAAGGAGTTTTCTTCCCTTGTTTGACCCCAACTGCTTCCCCTTGGACCCCTTGCTTGAGCCCAACTCGTTGATAGCTGCATAAAGGCATAGGCGTGTTTAGAAAAGGGGGGAGGGGGCAGAAAACGGACACACGGATAACTCAGATCCCGAAAAAAAAAAAAAATGCGGCTTAGATGCCATATGTTCCCTCCACCGTTGTTGTTTTGAAATGTTTGGCGATTTTTTGTTGGCGTGTTGACGGTGGTTATGGATATGGCAACCTCGATATGTTGAATGTCGTGTGACGTGTTTTTGTGACGTGTCGTTCTGGCAACCGAGAAGTTAATGTTGGAATATTGTGAATGTATTTTGATATCGTATTGTATAGTTCTGCCTTTTTATTTTTATGTGAAATTTATTGAATGTATTTGATTAACTATGTTTTCTGTAGTCCGTTTAAACGCTGTTGTTGAAATAATTAGGAAATATGAGGAAATTTTGACAAGAAAAGAAGGTTTGTTTATAGTTTGTGAATACGTATCGATAAGCCTATTTAGGAAAATGTCGGCGATAATATTTCGAGCTGGATCTTTCAAGAAAGCAGATGTTTGTTAAGGTATGTTGATAATTTTATGTATTTTACTGCTTTTGAGTTTTTTACATTTTGTGATTGCTAGAAAGCGAGAATTGCTGAATTTTGAGAATTCTATATCGCGAGAAATGATGAATTCGGCGAAGTTTTTTTTTCGGAAAATGTGCGCGAAGCGCACATACAACAATTGCTGGTTGCCATTTTAGCGAATTTTGTTTTTTATGTGTATTTTTGCTTTAAAAGTTTTTATATTATGAGATTGCTAGAAAGCGAAAACTGCTGAATTTTGAGGAATGCTACACCTCAAGAAGTGTTGAACGCAGTGATGTTATTTTTTCGAAAAATGTGCGCGAAGCGCACATACAACGATTACTGGTTGCCATTTTAGCGAATTTTGTTTTTTATGTGTATTTTTGCTATAAAAGTTTTTATATTATGAGATTGCTAGAAAGCGAAAACTGCTGAATTTTGAGAATGCTAGACCTCGAGAAGTGTTGAATGCAGTGATGTTTTTTTCGGAAAATGTGCGCGAAGCGCACATACAAGGATTACTGGTTGCCATTTTAGCGAATTTTGTTTATTATTTACATTTTATTTTCGTTAAGCCAAACATGCGTATAAACCGGTGCTTGGCGACATTTACTACTTGGCGGAAAAAGGGTTTTCACGCCAAGAAAATTCCAAGATGGCGGCCGGGGGGAACTTATGACATCTGTTCCAAAAATGCAAAGCCTTAACTTTGAAATCTACCTGCGCCTGTAGGCCGAGTCGGCAGGGATTTTTTTCTTTTTTTTACTGATGGTGATATATAATCAATGTGATTTGCAAAAGTGTTCAAAATAAGGCAGGGAATAAGATTGTGTTGATGAAATAAATAGTCCTGCCATATTAAAAATAAATAAATAAACAATCCAGGGGTGATTCTGTTCCGAAAAATTGAGGCAGTCATTTCTGAAAAAAAAAAATCTGTCATAAATCCGAAAATTCGGACATAAGCTATATCGTGAATTTCGACAAATGTTCACCGAAAAAAAAAAAAAAAACAATTTCGTCAAAATATCGCGGGAAAAACGCCAATTTCATCAGAAAATCGTGAAAAAATGGCAAATTTCCTCAAAAGATAGCGTAAAAACGGCAAATTTCCCTCCAAACATCACGGAAAAACGGCAAATTTCGTCAAAAGATCGCAAAAAAACGGCAAATTTCCCCCCAAAAGATCGCGAAAAAAAGACAAATTTCCCCAAAAGATCGCGGGAAAAGACAAATTTCGTCAAAAGATTGCGAAAAAACGGCAAATTTCGACAAAAGAACGTGAAAAAACCGCAAATTTCGTCAAAAGATCACGAAAAAACCGCAAATTTTGTTAAAGGGCCGCGACCCCCCCCCCCCGAAGATAGCGGAAAACGGCAAATTTCGTCAAAAGAACACAAAAAACCGCAAATTTCGTCAAAAGATCGCGAAAAAACGACAAATTTCGTCAAAAGATCGCGAAAAAACGACAAATTTCGTCAAAAGATCGCGAAAAAACGACAAATTTCGTCAAAAGAACACGAAAAAAACCGCAAATTTCGTCAAAAAATCGCGAAAAAACGGCAAATTTCGTCAAAAGATCGCGAAAAACGACAAATTTCCTCAAAAGTTACGATACTATGACATAGCTGCCAACTTGTACGGATGAACAGTACGATTGTACGGTTTTGCGCGCGGGAAAAACAATCGCTGAAAAATGCGAATTTTGTCAAAGATCGCGTGAAAAAACGCTACTTTCGTCAAAGATTGCTTGAAAAAACGCTAATTTCATCAAAGATCCGTTCAAAAATACTACTTTTGTCAAAGGATCGCGAAAAAACGCCAATTTTCTCAAAGAATCTTGAAAAAAGCCCTAATTTTCGGGGAAAAAAAAAAAAAAAAAAAAAAACCCGCTAATTTCGTCAAAGATCGCAGGAAAAAACACTAATTTCGCCAAGGGATGGTGAAAAGTACGCGAATTTCGTCAAAAATCGTGGGGATAAAACGCGAATTTGTTCAAAGGATCGAGAAATGAACGCGAATTTCATCAAAGTTCGCGAGAAAACGCGCGAATATCGTGAAAGATCGCGGGGAAAAAAAGGATTTTATCAAAGATATTTGAAAAAAAGCAAATTTTGTCAAAGAATCGCGAAAAAAAACGCGTATTTCGTTAAAAATCGCGCAGAAAAACACTATTTTTGTCGAAAGATCGTGAAAAGAACGCGAATTTTGTCAAAAATCGCAGGAGAAACACTAATTTCGGCAAAGAATCGTGAAAAGAACGCGAATTTCGTCAAAGATCGCGGGGAAAGAACACTAATTTCGTCAAGGGATCGTGAAAAGAGCGTGAATTTTGTCAGAAAACGCGTAAAAACGTTAATTTCGATCAAAAATCTTTGAAACAAAGCTAATTTCGTCAAAGATCGCGGGAAATAACGTGAATTTCGTCAAAGATCTCGTAAAAAAAACGCGAATATTGTCAAGGTTCACGTAAAAAAATGCGAATTTCGTCAAAAGATCGCGAGAAAAATGCGAATTTCGTCAAGATCGCGAGAAAAATGCGAATTTCGTCAAAAGATTGCGAGAAAAATGTTTATTTCGTCAAAGATAGCAGAAAAAACACTTTTATCAAAAAATTGCGAAAAAAACGCAAATTTCGTTAAAAGATCACGAAAATAACACAAATTTCGTCAAATGATCGCGATAAAACGGCAAATTTCGTCAAAAGATCACGAAAAAAAAAAACGCAAATTTCGTTAAAAGATCGCGAAAAAAACGCAAACTTCGTCAAAAGATCGCGAAAAAAAAACAGTAATTTCGTCAAAGGATCGTGAAAAAAAAACGTGAATTTTTCACAGGATCAAGGAAAAAGCGCGAATTTCATGAAAGGTCCTCGAAAAACTCATAAGGGACCAGAAGGGAATCCCCCCCCCCTTTCCTCCCCAATCCTTTGGCTGTGTAACCTTTCAGAAAATTTGCTGTGAATTTTTTTTTTAGAATTTCCCATGCAAAAAAAAATTTCTTTTGATATCTCACGTTTTTATTTTGGAAAAAAAAAGACTATACATGAATATAGCATAGAAAATGTTATGAAGTATTACTTTTTTTATTGCAAGTGCATATGTTATGCATTTTTAAGCACCCAAGAATACGTCATAAAAATTGTAAGGATTTCAAAATTGACATGTTGGCAGGTATGCTATGAATTTGAAAACTTTTAATAACTTTTTGAAAATTAATCAAACAATGGGAATGTTGAGCTATTAGAAAATAATAATATATTTCTAAAGGAAAAATAAAACACTTTGTCGAGATAATGTTGCATTTCCATGTGACAATAATATTTTCCATTTTATTCTCATGAATTTATTTTAACCCTTCCAGACAACATTCGAAGAAAAATTTCGGGGAGAAAATCTGCAAAGCCAGGAGAAGAACCTGAAGAATATGAAGTAGAAAAAATACTGGAAAAAAGAATATCAGGCAGGGGTAGAGTAGAATACCTGCTCAAGTGGAAAGGTTATCCAGAGTAAGTGATTGTGTCCTAGAATGAATTTTGTTTATGGATATTGTTTTTTGAAGTACCTTATTCAATTCCTACTATTAGTTCACACTCTCCCTATATTTATTTATTTATTTATATATCTTGTTCAAATTTTCAATCGTTCATAAAATACTTATTATTCATCCTATCAAGTTGAAATAATTTTTTAAAAACTTGTACTGGATGACAATTGATGTTAATATAGTTTTTTTCCAATATTAATTAGGTAATTAAATTTTAATTAATTAATTTTAGTTTTACATGGGAGACAAAATGGCGGCCATTGGTTATTGAAGCATTTAATGCATCTTCCTATCTATAAGGGGGTTACCATAGGGGGGACCCTGTTCTGCCGTCAAATTCCGCCACGTTTGTCGCCAACTTGGCGATATATCGCCAAATTGCCATAGACTTCCATTAGAAACCAATAGTGATTACTTGCTTACAGAAAATCAACAAATTGAGATATTTTAATGCAACAAAAACTAATATTCGCTTATTCTTGGATGACCTGAGTAGGAATTGACTTTAAAAACAAAATTTTTATATTACTTGTTTTATTGTTGTATATAAACTTTTAGGGTTTGAGATTTTGGGCAGTGTTCCTTTCGTTTTCCTTTTATATAGAGATGAAGTAAAAGGAGAAGGAAAGACTGCTGTAAAATAAACCCCTTTCTGAGGAGCCTCCCTCGGTGTACCAGGGTTGCAAAAAAGCCTGCTAATTTTTTAAAAAGTGTTTTTTAATTAGTTGTAGTTTAATTAGTAAATACATTTCATTGAGTTAGAATTTAATAAATAACTCAAACTCTTAATAATGAAGACATTTATAGTATTAAAATAACGCATAGTAGCTGCTAGTGATTTGTAGTCAGAATTGCAAATAGGTCAGCTGAATTTTAAAAGGGCCAAACCAAATTGCTTTATCTGCTTTAACCGTTATCTGTTTGAATTCTGTTTGGTTTTTACCTTTAACCCCCCCCCCTCTTTTTCCCCTTTTTACTGCTTTATATAATTTAAGAGGACATGATGATTGCTTACTTGCATGTTTGTTACTTAACTAATTTTAAGAGGTATTAATGTACAAGTCTTATTTCATTTCTCATAAACATTTAAAATCATACATAGAGCCAATTAATAAAAACACCATTTCTCGCTACTAAAAACAGTACGATGAATAACATATGCATGAATATGCACTCTTTTAAGGGAGGTAGGATCAGGGCCTAATTTCTAACAAAAAAGTACCGGAGCCCTAATATCTCACGGTACCGCTACTAACAACTGTAACCGTCCCCCCCCCCCCCCCCCCATCACTCCAATCTGAATATTTCAAATTCATACACTAACTGCAAAATTTAAAGCATTTTTTTTTTCTTTAGTAAAATAAAAATTTTAAGTATACCAATCAGCATATACTTAGCCGTCAACTATTCCACATTTTAGTTATCACTCCTTCCGAATAGTAATCTTTGCCTAATTTTAATGTTAATTAATTGCAAAATTCTGCGATTAAATAGGGTAAAGATTACGAATCGGAAATAGTGTTACCACAAAAAGGAATAGTTCGCAGCTATGTATTTTTATGAAAAAATGAATGAAATTTACAGAAATTAATATTTATATGCTGAAGAATGGAATAATGTTTTTCAATTTTCTATAAAAGGTGCATATCTTAGACTATAATTTATTCCTTCTGCATAACAATCTTTTGTGGAGTCCCTGAAAATCAGATTAAATTAAAAATTTGACATAGTTATCGGAAAGATTCGATGCTTTTATAGAAAAAGGGAAACATTGTTCGATTGCTTCCTATCTGAATTACAATATATGGCAATTATATCTACTTACAAATGAAAGTGATTTCGCATATGTGCAGAGCAGAGCCTTAGCATTCATCACAAAGTTCAAAGTTCAAAGAACGGCAGCGTTCATCACAAAAAATAGTACACAATAGAAGATAGAAAACCTTAACCAAAAAAAAAAAAAAAAACCCTCAAGCTGAGGCTCGTTGACTAAAAACAGAAGATGAGTGGCGCATCGCGCCAGTCGATGCCAGACATAACTCTGTAAATATCATTATTGTAATAGAAAAATATGATTTTTGTTTCCCCTTCACTCCGTTCAAAATAGCACTAAAAAGGAGGAAAAGATCTTTTTTTTTTTCTTGTACACATATCTTTTTTTTTAATTTAAGAAGAGATTGAACACTGATAGATCAGTTGGACCCGTTTAATCTCCATCATGTGAGACACATTACGTCACATAGAAATGTTTTAATAGAAAAGAATACAAAAACTTAGAGATGAAAGGGAAATAAAAGGATAATTTTGGCTTCGGTTTCTCGGAAGCGCTAATGCACTGGGCTCCGGAGCCCTATATTTATGAGCTCTGGTGAATTCAGGCCAATATTTAAATATTTACTATAAATAGAGAAGTACCGGAGCTGGGCTCCGGCACAAATTAAGCCCTGGGTAGGATACCTTTGAACACGTCGAAAAAATAAAAAATATCATGTTCCAAGCTTCAAAACTTGTGTAATAAGTCAAAAATAAAAATCAAATTTCATTTAAGTATAAAGCTCATGTTTAAATTTATATTTAAATATATATATATATATATATATATATATATATATATATATATATATATATATATATATATATATATATATATATATATATATATATATATATATATATATATGTATATATACTTGAAAATTCATAAATAAATATTGAAATGATAAGTTTAAAAATGTATGATTATAAGAGAAAAAAAATTTGTGTGCATGATAAAATCTGAAAACATGCATTTAAAGAGAAAATTTTGGTGAAAATAAATACATATCAAAATCGAGACAATTGCGCATGCAACCGTTTTCTAACCTTTTTTATTTAGAGGAAAGTAGAACGAGTCCCTCCTGACGCAGCAGTTTACAGCTCTGAATTTTTTGTAGAGGACACAGATTCAAACACAATGCTCAGCCAAATGATTTCTGTAACATTTTTGGCGATAATTTATTTCAATAAGGACATATTTTATTAGGAGGAGAAGTTATATTATTTTTATTTTATTATTATTAGCCTCCGGTACGGTATGCTATTTCTTTCTCCCAGCTTATTTTGTGCCTAAAAAATAACATTACCTTACAGAAGCTAGCCGTAAAACACAGCATTACGATTCAATACTCTTTAGCAATTTTTTCAACTTCTAAGCATCGCACATTTTCAATTTTTATACCATCGTATTGGGGAAAGAAGTTCTTTTAAATGCATTTTGTTTGAAAACTGTATCTCCATTTATTTTCGAAATATTAATTTTTTTGTAGATTTTGGAGCCATTTGCTTGCAACAGAAGTACTCCATTTCTGTAGAAAATAAAGGAAAAATAGTTTTAAAATAGTAATTATATCTTTTTGTTGCCATTTTCTCGTAACAACCGAAAGAAAATGTCATTAAAATACGTGCTATTTTGAAAAAAAAATAAACGAATAATTTCTGTTAAAACAATGCAGCTATTATATACTATATTTAATTGTAAGTATCTATGAATCATTAGATAGCCGGGTTTTTTTTTTCGAATTTCTTGAATGACGGCATCTTTTTGCTGCATTTGTGCATTATTTTGCGATAGTGATGTGCTATGCATGCTTTACTGTAGATGTTTAAGAGTAGATCGTAAATGTGGAATTCTTAAGCAGATGCGAATGACATCATTTTACATAAAATAAAATGTGTGCTTTAAGTCTTAAAATTGAAATATGTTTTGTACTTCAGTAGAGTCTCGCTTAACCGAGTTATTTTCTTCTGATGGACTGGTGGCTTCTGTTATTATGAAACAGCCATTATAAATGAAGTGTTAGGTGAAGAGGAAAGAGCAGCCGTAAAAAAAAAAAAAAAAAATTATGGCCATTTTTCCCCCCTTTCTGACCAGAAAATCAGATTTCTAACTTTTTCGGCTGCTCTTTCATCTTCACCTAACACTTCATTTATAATGGCTGTTTTATAGCAATAGAAGCCATCAGTCCATCAGCAGAAAATGAAGTAATGGAAATGCAGGGGGCGACACTAAATTCTGAAAAAGCAGAATTCCTGTTCTCTAGTTACTATTACTTGAATGCTTTAAAATCTCTCTATTCTAAAAAGCAGTAACTAACTAACGCTGTCACCGCCGCCGGTTTTGAATTTTTTGTGACCGGATGTCTTTCTTCGTTAATATTAAGAAACATATCGCTTACAAAAATATCAAAATTGGTGGTATTATAGAGAAATGTTTGATAGACGCGTTGATGCAGATAGTTTTCAAATTGAAGAATTATTTTAAGAGAGATAAATTCTGTCATTTGTTCCTTTAGTTCTGAAAATACATGGGAACCTACTGATAATTTGGACTGTCCAGACATGATAAAGGAGTATGAAGAAAGCACGAAAAGAAAGAAAGATGGCAAGAAAAGGAAGCAGCCTGATAACGAAGAAAGCATGGAAAAAAAGAAAGATAACAAGAAAAGGAAGCAGCCTGATAACAAGAAAAGGAAGCAGCCTGATAACAAGAAAAGGAAGCACACAGATAATGAAGAAAGCATGGAAAAAAAGAAAGATAACAGAAAAAGAAAGATCGAGGTGAGTCTATTCCTAATCATTTTCACTTTTTGTCTACTATTACATTAAAATCTATTTGCATTTCTCAACTGCTTCTCCTACAATGTTGGACAATGCAATTAACAATGCAGTTATCCAAATAGAGCTTAGGAAGGTCTCAGAATTTTAAAATTCAAATTAGTTTCAGAGATAGTTTTAACACTTTCCAACATAGTTGAAAAGTGTTTATGAATTCAGTTTGCCTGTCTATATGTCCGTGCTCTAACTCGCATAAATAGAGTTCGATTTTCATGAAATGTATATAGCTTATTAGGGTTTACTAGGGCATGTTCGGTATTGAAAATGAAATATGTAGCATTTTCAGTTCCCTGACAGGGACACTCAAAAGAATTCCTTTACATTATGGTCTATGGGGAAAATTCGTTTGCAGTGTTTTTTAATGATAATAAAGTACAGTGAAACCACCTCCATTAAGCGACCACCTCCCTGAACGATCCTTTTTTAATGATTTTTAAAAAGTCCCCCTTTTAAGCACATTTTTATGAATGTTTTTTTTTTCTCTTTGAAAACCAGAAGAATTTAATTTTTTTTGTACTTGTTAGTTATTCCGTCGACCAAATTACTGTCGCCAAATTGTAAGATTAAATGTCAATAATGGTTGATCGTAAATGCCACATTCACATGACAACATGTGTTTACGTCATCAAGTGATTTTTATTTCGACGTTTTATTTGTATTTTTATTAATGTTACACTAATTTATTTGTTCTTTCGTTATTTAAAATAAAAATTATGTCAATTTGTGTAATTTGATGGGTGGTTTGGCGATTTATATAATTTGGCGTAATTGGTCGACGGGAAAACTAACAAGTACCTTTTTTTTCTTGAAAGTTTCTTTGTTTCAGTGACCCATTTAAATCCTTTAAAAATAATGTATATTCTGTGATTCTGTCTATAACCAATGAAGACATGATCTGACCCGAAAATTTTCAACCTATCTGGCAACAAACAGCGTTGCCTGTATTTCAAAATACTTATTATATATCTACCGAGTGTCCTAAAAAGGACTGACTGATTTTAAAATTCGATAACTTCCAAACGGTGACAGATATTTAAAAAATTCTTGCAGGAGGGTTATGCAGGAGGTCAAAAGTCTGTTTACAGTGATTTTCTATTTTAGTTCAAATTACAAACAATAGATGGTGCTGTAAGCAACAGACACTCAATACAGGCTCGATTTTTTGGGCTTTCTCTTCTTCCATGCCGAAAAAGGACGTTAAAATGTATTGAGTCGGTCCCGAAGCACCAAAAATCGAGCCCGAATTCATCGTCTATTGATTGCAGCGCCATCTATTGTTTGTAATTCGAACTAAAAAATCGAAAATCACTGTAAAAAAAACTTTTGACCTCATGCATAACCAGGGTTGGCAGGTTTTTGACGGTTTAAACTGCGGTTTAAACCGTCATGTCAAAAACCTCAAATACTTACAGTGATCTGTAAAATTTCACATTAAATGTCACACATTAGATGTAATATTTAAAATTCACTATTACTGTAATTGTATAATTAGTATATAGTATTAGTAATAATTACAGAGTTGGCAGGTTTTTGACATGTGTCAGTTTATGTCTGGTTTAAACCATAGTTTAAACCGTCAACCATAGTTTAAACCGTCATGTCAAAAACCTCAAATACTAAATTGATCTGTAAAAATTCAAATTAAATGTCACACATGAGACATGACAACATTACATGTAATATTTTAAATTCACTCTTACTGTATATCAGTAAGTAGTACATAGTAAAGTATTATTGTTAAGTACAACTTTTTAACAGGGTAAAATTTTTAATTTTTTTTTTTTTTTTTTTTTTTTTTTGTAAAATTGTGTTTTTCTAAAAAGTAGACATTAAGCTCACCCAAGTTGTACATTTTTTCTCTTACTTAAAATCGTTTTAATTTCGTTTACTTTTGAGAGCTTAAAGCATTAGCTAGCTTTTTTTATGGGGAAAAAAACTTAGAAAAGTGTAGATTTTTTTTGTATATATAACAAGATAATGTGCATCAATGTTATTCTAGTCTAGGCAATAACCATTCCATTCAAAACTGAAATTGGATTATTAATTGTAAGCATTTACAAAATAAGAGAAGTAATTAAAAAAAAAAAGCTTAAAGTCAAAATCTTTTTAAAACATGCTTTCTTTCATATAAAAATGTTTTTGATTTTAAAACTGAACAAAATTGGCTCGGTCATCTAAAAGAAAATTCCTGTAAGCCCATATTGAAAAAGTAAATAATAGAAGGGATCAAATCACGAAACCATACCATTGTTTGGCTTATACTTTGCATCCCAACCATCAGGGGCAAGGGTTGACTGCTGTATCAGTTGATTCAGCTCGCACTTGAGCTATGGAGAGAGTTTATGGATGCTTACCCATACTGATTGTGTATGAAGCTAAAGAATCCCCTTTCCAGTCTTCCTATTTCAGTGCTATAGGGAGGACTCCATTGTTTGGTGGAAAGATATCACTAAATGCAACAGCTTTTTGAACCTGCTTCAAAACTTGCTCATCTAGCAATGCTTTTGCTATCAAGTCCTACTAGCTCAGCATCAATTAAGAGACAGACTATTTTCTAATGCTTCATACACTCTAAACTCAAAAATCTTTTGGGTGTAAATAAATGTGCTAAACACGTGGTGTGCTGCAGCATGCTGCGGGGTAAAATTGGTCCGGATTATTTAATTGTACAAAATTATTTTCTTCTGGTTGAAAAAAAAAAAAAAATTATTGCAAATAATATATTTTTTAAATTATTAAATTTCAATAAAAGATCACATAAATCATTGACTAATTTAATGTTTATCTATTGTTAAAATGTTTTAGCGTGTTACGTGCATTTGGCAGTTTTCGACGGTTTAAACCAGTTTTTGACAGTTTAAACCAGTTTTTGACGCTTGTCATGTGAAAAACCAGTTTTTGACGTCAAAAACCCAACCCTGTGCATAACCCTCCTGCAAGAATTTTTTAAATATCTGTCACCGTTTGCAAGTTATCGAATTTTAAAATCAGTCCGTCCTTTTTAGGACAGCCGGTATATTTAATACGTATATATAATACATACATATTTTTTTTTTGAAAATCATTTATTAGCTACCATTTATTTTTTTGGTCAGCAATTAAAGTGCCGTTTCTAAAAAACAACATTCCGTTATATAAGCCAGCCGTAAAACAAAGCAGATGTATCATTGTACGGGATAATCTCTACTACAATTTAAACTTCTAAGCATCGCACATTTTTAATTTTTATACCGTCGCACAGTGGATCAATCCTTCAGAAAGCGCGAACATAGGACCGAAAAAAATTTATTAAATAATTAATATTTTGCAATGAAATATTTTAAAAGAATGTCTACAAGATAGGAATATATGTTTATTTTTCAGATTATGCAAGTATATATAATATTCCCTGGAGAATACTATTTCAAACCCTGTTTCATTTAAAATATAAAATTGTACAAATTAGAGATAGGGCCTCCAAAATTAAATTCCTTCTGGATAAAAATGTCTGAATTAAACACAGACTTTAGATGTATTTGATGTTACTATTCCAGGCCCGAGCAATCCTGGGCAGGTCAGCTAGTAAATAAAAATAAACTATGAACTTTTCACTCCTTCATTAAAAGCCATATTGATTCTACAAAGTGATAGATAGCATTGTATCCCTAGCATCTTCTAACTTGTTACACGCAATTATACTCACACTCGCAAAACAATGAGAAATCTGACAGTCAGCAAACAATAGTATTCTCTATACTTTCTGAAAATCAGACTTAGATATGCTCTCCCCCAATCCAAAAAAAAATTGCATAAATAAATAAAATTTCTAGTTTTTTAAGATTAACAATCAGTTGGAAATCTTATTTTTTTGTTTTTAGCAAAGCTGAATTTAAAAAATTGTAATTAGTAGTATGTTAATGCTGTCTTATGGCCAGGAGAATCTTGAAGATTTCTGTGGGTTCTTGCCTTAAAAAATATATAAATAAATATTAATAGATCTTAATCCCTCTCCCCAAGTTTTCATTTTTCCTCTTTTGCTTCCCAGCACACAAATTTCTTGTAAAAGTAATGGTTGATAGATATCACTTGAAATCAAAATATGGCAATGGAATTACCGTATTATGTATAATTTTTTAGGTAGGGAGGGGCTTTTAAAATGGAGGTACTTTATATTTTACTATTCCATCAGTGGAAATTCCGTAATTAATAAAGTTAATAGAATAATATTTACAAATAACCTATAAATAAATGTATATAAACATTAGCAAAGATACAGAAGCAAGGGTAATTAAAATATGTAAGTTGATACTCGAAAGAAGGGGAGATGCCAAAAGAGAGACAAAAGCGATTGCCAACCTTTTAGTCCTCATGGACCATTAAATTCATAATTTAAAATCCTGTAGACCACTAATATGAAATTCTTTTAAACATACAAATGCATTTGTGCAATGAGGATCAGACAGTTTCCTTTTTTATATATATATAAAATTCACCAAAATTATAAATGCTTATTTAATTGTACTAATTAATGTTTATATAATCATAACAAAAAATTTTTAAAGGTTACTTAATTGGTACAAAATTAAACATAGAAATGCTTAATTCATCTTTAAAAAGTTAAACTTAAAATTACACTATGTGCAAAACTACTTAAAAGATGACAGAATACTAAAAAGATGTTAAATTATTTTAATACCTTAGTACTTTCAAATATAAAAAACATAGTCTTCATCTGAGGAATATAAGAAATACAATTGTTGTTGGCAGGGGTGTAGTGGAGGGTATACGGGGGTATATGCCGTATACCCTCTGGATTTTTTGAAGGAACACCGTATACCCTCTGTTTCTCAAAAAAGCCATAGTATATATACACTAGGGTATACCATCTGCCTTAAGCGTATACCCTCTGTTTTTTTTACGACTACACCACTGGTTGTTGGCGTCTAATTTTCAAAACTCATGTAGATGGCGACGAAAGGAGTGAAAGTTGAAGTTAATTTTTAGATCCGGAAAACATTAATAAATAAAACATGGATATAGGGAAGTGGAATATTACTCGTTTTATCTTATACTATATTGCGAGCAAAAATTGTGTGTGTATGTATGTGTGTGTGTGTATGTAAATTTTATCTTAAAAACGGCTCTAACGATTTTGATGAAATTTTGTATTTTACCATTTTCGGGCATGATAAGACCATTGGGCTAAGTCATGTGTTCGAGAAAATTCGATTAGTGGGTCGTTTAGGGTCGTAATCGGTCAAGGTCAAGCTAATTATATCTAAAAAACGGCTCAATCGATTTTGACCAAATTTCACATCCAACCGAAAATGTTCTTTAATACAGACTTTAAGTTTATTCTTAACTTAAAGTCCGTATTAAAGAACATTTGAGAGATTTAAAGTATAACCGACCTACTACAGCCCTGTCAAGACTTAACCAGAAGCAGAATATACAAGTTAATTTCGAAGATGCAAAAATTATATATCCCTCAAACAATTACCATGATTTAATCATCTGCGAATCAATAGAAATTATTACTAAAGAAGATACTGTTTGCAATGACGTTTTATTCTACAACATACCCAGAATTTGGCTCAGTTTACTTAAATAATCATAAAACGAGTAATATTCCACTTCCCTATATCCATGTTTTATTTATTAATGTTTTCCGGATCTGAAAATTAGACGCCAACAACAATTGTATTTCTTATATTCCTCAGATGAAGACTATGTTTTTTACAGTTGAAAGTACTAAGGTATTAAAATAATTTAACATCTTTTTAGTAGTCTGTCATCTTTTAAGTAGTTTTGCACATAGTGTAAATTTAAGTTTAACTTTTTAAAGATGAATTAAGCATTTCTATTTATTTATTTACTGGTACAAAATTCTTAGTTATTTTAAATACTAGAAAGATAGCCCGTCAAAAATAACAAAATATGAGATAAAGATATATACAGCACATGTGCAAGAATATGAGTTTTCCTCGCTTGTTCCGCAGTGATAGAGGAAAATACCAGATTTTAAAAACGAAACTCATTTATGAAAAACTGTAATTCAGTAGACGACCACTAAGTAATCCGCACAGCTTGGCTCCAAGTTGTGCGGATTTGAGGCTTTTTGCAGATTACAGGTCATGTCTATATTATAAAATTAGATATATGGCTTCTTTAAGCTAAATAAATTGTATAAATACTGAAAAAAAAATTGCATGTGTATATGAAATGAAGTAGCGAATAGGTTGCCAGAAAACATGTTGCCAATTTTCCTTCTTCATGCACCAAGGCCCCTAAAGTGGAAAAGTACCAAGAATTTTACTTTTGTATCCAAGTATATAAAGCCCGGCACTTTTTCAGTATGGGGACATTGGCGTACTTTTTTAAAGTTTGTCATAATTTGGGCTTCACAAGTGAGATTTTTTGCAAAATGATATAAACAGCTATGAAAACAAAATTAATGAACTTTTAAGTTTATATAACCTATAAACATTTTATTTCTATCTATATATTATTGATTTTTTTTATATGTACAATTTACTTCAGTTTGTATACAAAAATAGTTAAATGGCTTCTTTATATTAAATAAATTGTATAACTATTGAAAAATTACTTGTGTATATGAAATAGTGAATAAGTTGCTTGAAAATATGTTGCCAAATTTCATTTTCTCTATCTCACCAAGGCCCCTATACTGGAAGAGTACCTAAAGCACTTTAAAATCGGGTAGTTAGGAGCTCAAACAATACAGCGCCATCTATTGTCTTTTATGTTGTTAGTAGCATCGAGATGAAGATGTAAAGACGTGCATTTTCATATATTACACTTTAAATTCTCACCCATAGATTTTGAAAAAAAAAAACCTTAAAAGCGCGGAGTTTAAATTAAATTGCGGTGACCTCGATTATGAAATATTAATGGTTTTAAATGGGAATTTCGCCAAATTAGCTAGCTATCGCCAAGTTGGCTTCATATATGACAAATTATTTTTGTCGCCAAGTTGGTCAACATTTGCCGCTACTTGGTAACCCTGCATTAGTAATTTTCAACAATTGCTCATTACAATAAGGCGGTCCTTCCAAAATTGTGAGGGACACACAGAGATTTGGATTTTATATAATTAGATTACAAAATAATCAAAGCTTGTTGAAGTATTTAACATTTTTAATGTGATATTTGTTCATGCTTAGTTAAGATATGTTTATAGAATTTTAACACAAATGACATCACTGCAAGTTGAAGAGGTTTTTTTTATTATTTTCAAGCCAATGAAGCTACCGAACGACTCTTGCTACTTCGAGCCTTGGTGGGCGGGCGGTTCAACCGCCGCGGCGAGTGGCCTCTTTTCGTCCGCAGCCCTTTATTCTTCCACTTATTCCGACTCTTTTGCAAAGTTTTAATTACTTTGTACAGATGAAAATTTCTTTTCGCACAAATATGTTGAAAACTGAATCGAAATATTCATTGCCTTTTCATAAAGCAATGGGTGTTCATTTTTTTATGGAAAGCCAAAAAATATGTCTTGATGTAGATGGTTGGAATTTAGCTCAAGACTGTCATTGGACGATAGATCATTTTTTGAATTATTTAAAATTGCTGTCTTCAATATTTGCTGTATTGCAAATAATACCCAAATTTTTCTGTGGACCATCTAAGTTTTCCCCCGAGCAACTAGTTGGCAATTGCTGATCTAAATGAACACTGTCTTCAACACACAAAATTTAAGATCTTTAAACTCTTTATTTAAAAAAAAAAAATTATATATCCTACTTTTTGCATTATATTGATTTTTAGAATGATTAATAATCTAAATTACACTTACCACCAACCAATGCCAACAACTTTCTGCTTATCAATCTTTACTTCCCTCTAACACATAAAGTGTAAAATTTAAGCTATTTGTCCTGTAAAATTTCTATAAGAGAAGAATTCTGGTAGAGGAAAATGAGCTTGATGGTCGCACTTGCATTTTTGAAGTCATATATCTATTTATTATAATGAACTATTATTTTAATAATTAATGTAAATATTAATTTAAACCAATGTCAACAATTTAATATTAGATAGCAATATTTGCAATATTTTACTTCAGTATTGAGATTATTAATAGAAAAATATAGAGAGAGACTTTTTTTTATAATTATTTTGGATTTTAAAAACAATCTCAAGGTCTTTAAAAAATACATTTCTATCTGTGTTAGTGCTTAGCTTTCAGAGTATGAACTAGAAAACTGCATAGTAAGTACAGCTGATCTAGATTTTCCCTAGAGTGTTCACCCATCTCTTCTGTTCCCTCCTATCAAAAAAGCAGAACTGCTAGGTGTTGAGGAAAGCCTCTGCTTATAGTAAATGCTTCTGTGTTTTTTTTTTTTTTTTTTTTTTTTTTTTTTTTTTTTTTAATTAGGAAAAATGGTTATTGTCATCGTCAGGGTAGGAAATCAAAAGCATATCTGAAGTGTTTTATTGGTTTAATCCGCATTTTATTCGTTTTCTGATGGGTTTATACCCTAACCTTTACTTTCAACAGAGATGGATACATCTGTTGCCACTATGACAAAAAAAATAATAAAAACTACAAAAAAAAATTAATTAATAACTCAGAAACAAATTGAGATACAGCTTTCAAACAAATTACATTTAAAAGTACATTTTTTTTCTCTATACGACGGTGTAAAAAGTAATAGTGTGGGATGTTTAGATGTTTAAGAATGAAATTTCATTTAAAATGGGTCATCAGATTTCTTGGAAATCTGAGGATGGAAAAGCCTTTTCCCGAACAGCCAATGAAATGCTTGGATAATACGTAAGTTTCAGGAAATCTTGCAATTTTTACGTGTCATAACCAGGGGTGTAGTGAAGGGTATACGGAGTTATACGCCGTATACCCTCTGGATTATTTTGAGAAGCTCCTCTGTTTCTCCAATAAAGCACAGGCGTATACTATATCCATGAATGTTCATGACTCTAGCGTATAGGGTAAATGCACCAGTAGTCAGCCACTTTGAGATAAAATACGTTATGAATAGCGTATTTTTGATTTCACATGAAATATTACAATCCCCCTATATGTAGCCATCCTTTATACGTCATAAGCCATCAGCAAAGAATTGTGGGTATTTTTATTGCGTTAGTAATCAGCCATTTTTTATTGGGTTGCAGTCAAATAACCGTTTTTGATATTTTTTTGTTAACCGATGACAAAATTTTTAAAAGACTAGTATTCATTTATTTTTTATTATTTTCTGAAATTATAAGACTATTAAAAAGTTTAATAAACTAATGTTTTTCAGTATCAAAATTAAATAAATGTGTTTGTCTTAATTAATTTTAATGTGGCCGACTATTGGGTATTATATTTATTTACATGTTCAGTAATTGGCCACCACGGTTGACTACTGGCTAAAAGGACATTTCACTTTTTTGAGTCTATTTTTAATAATTTGATTTTTTTCGCAATTTGATTTTTGCAATTTGAGATTTATATAACCTTTTACTTGCATTTCATTTTATGTACACTATATATATAAGGTGTCCTGTAATAACGCCACCTTAAGATTCTACCAATTTTTACGGCTTAGTTTTAGATTTTTTTTTTTCCCAAACAAATATAGGATTTGATACAGTAACTTATTGATTATGTATACAAGAAAGACTATTTTAGCAGATAGCAGATTCATAAAATATAGTGGCGTGATTTCTTAACCAATGCTATTAGGCATTATTACCCACCTGTTGGGTAATAAAATAACGTCTAAATCGCGACCCTCACAACGGCTCTAATCACAAATGCATCCAAGAAATTCTCTTGCACTTTGCCCTGGCTCATACGATGTCATTATAATTTACTTTAGTGTTGCCTTTTTAGACTTCATAGTTTTTACAAATAAAAAATGAGAAAAAGACTTAAAATATATCATTCTATAAGACTTATATATCTATATGACTTAAATATCATTCATGCACAAGTTAAATGAAATTGATTTGCGCTCATACGTTTGTCAGAGACTGCAACGTTCACGAATTTCGTTCGTTTGTGATCGCGAATTTAGTACATTTTTGAGACTGCTGCATCCAGTGCATTTTTTTATGAGTTCTATGCGCTTATTCATTCCTTAGCTTTTGCGGCGTTAGCGAAATTCGTTTGTTTGAGATCGCGGCTTTCGCGAATTACTGCATTTTTGAGACAGCTGCATAACGAGGTTGCTGCACTGAGTGATGTTTTTTTTCGGTTTTGATTAGCGCTATTAGCTCATACGTTCGTTACTGATTGCGGCATTAACGAATTTTGTTAGTTTGTGATTGCAGTTTTCGCGAATTACTGCGTTTTTGAGACAGCTGCACGACGAGGTTGCTACACCCAGTGATGTTTTTTTTTTTTTTTCGTTTTTCAAGAGCGTTATGCTCTCATACGTTTTTTCCTGATTGCGGCGTTAACGAATTTCATTCGTTTTTTATTGAGCTATGCGCTCATACATTCGTTACTGATTGCGGCGTTAACGAATATCATTCGTTCGTGATCGTGGCTTTCGTGAATTACTGCGTTTTAGAGACCACTGCTCAACGAGGTTGCTGCATCGTGATATTTTTTTTCGTTTTCATGAGCGCTTATGCGCTCATACGTTCGCAACTGATTGCAGCGTTAATGAATTTTGCTCGTTTGTGATTGCGGCTTTTGCGAATTTAGTGCCTTTTCGAGACTGCTAGACGACGAGGTTGCTGCACCCAGGGATTTTTTTTTTTTTCGGTTTTCATGAGCGCTATTAGCTCATACGTTCGTTACTGATTACGGCGTTAACGAATTTTGTTCGTTTGTGATTGCGGGCTTTCGCGAATTACTGCGTTTTAAAGACTGCTGCACGACGAGGTTTCTGCACCCAGTGATTTTTTTTTTCTGTTTTCATGAGCGCTGTGCGTTCATTACTGATTGCGGCATTAATGAATTTCGTTCGTTCGTGATCGTGGCTTTCGCGAATTACTGCATTTTTAGAGACTGTTGCACAAGTTTGCTGCATCCAGTGATGTTTTTCTTCGGTCTTCATGAGCGCTATGCGTTCATACGTTCGTTACTGATTGCGGCGTTAACAAATTTCGTTCGTTTATGATCGCGGATTTCGCGAATTTAGGACGTTTTTGAGACTGCTGCACGATGAAGTTGCTGCATCCAGTGATTAGTTTTAGTTTTGGTGAACGCTATGCGCCCATATGTTCATCACAAAAAAAAGATAACAAAAAACAAGATTTTTTTTTTTAAAATCGAATAATTATATCAAAACGTCTGTTACTTTAAAATCACAAATCTATAAGAATACGATAACTACTAAAATAAGAATAATAACAAACGATTGCTTTGTCACATGTATTTAAAATATCGAATAGGGGAAAACAACTGAACAAGAAACCATATTTTCCCTTAAATAAGAATTGGCGCCTCGTTCTACTTATATTGTTCAAAGATACTACGAGACAGACTGTAATGTTTGTAATGTACTATTCGAGATATGCAACTTATGTAACTTATTAAAATTACATTTCGAAACTCGATTACGAGATAGTGACGCGAAAATGAAGAATTAGCGCCGCGTTCTGCAAATATCTAACCACGAAATCCCAAGATAAACTGAATTATTTGCATTGTACTAGTCAAGACATGCAACGTATTAAAATTTCATCCCGAAACTCGACGAGATGATAGTAACGCTAAAATGACGATTTGGCGCTCCCTACTGCTGATATCACAATAAGATATGCATCAATAGATCAGTCATTTGTGTTCTGTTAATAATCTTGTCCTACATCATAATTTCATTTTGAAACAGGATGACGTAATAATTTTTTCTTTGCCCGCAGCCTAGTCTACGATGGTTAAACAAAAAATTTGAAAGGCCCACTACTAGATAATTTGGTATTTTTAACTTTACTTTCCATAAGAAACAAGAATGAAAAATCTTGCATGAAGAAAAGATTATAAAAGCATTTCCCATGACTTGCAGAATTCTTCAGCGAAATTGAGGTGCTTAATACCGTAAAAAAAGTAAACATTTTAGAAAAGCCATAAAACTTTTGAAAACCAGATTATGGTCCCTAACCGAAAAAGTAGTTCAATTCTTTTGAGCAGTTCTGTATTTAATCTAAAGATTTGTATATCCTTCTATACATAGTATGATAAAACTTAGTATAGTAAGAAAATGCATAACAGGTTGAAAATTTACCTTCAGCAATTTCTACCCCTATACGTAAACGTACTTGAGTTATTTTGTACAGCCCTGTATATTACCAATAGATTTTAATATGCCGCACATATTAAGCTAAAATTTAATTAAGGCTAAAACGTGGTTAAAACTACTGAAATGATACTTCCACACATTATTATCCCTGGGAGGTCATGTATTCAGTTCTTTGCGTGGCCCAGTATATGGTTTTATTTATATTATACAAACTTCTCTTAGTATATTAAATATAGTTCAGCTTTAAAGAGCATAAAAGCCTCTTTTAAGCCATTCACGCTGATACTCCACAAAGCTTACAAACTCTTTTGTGTAGCCTTGTATATGATCTATATCAGTTATACACACCGCATTGTAAGCAAAGGTTTAATTAACCTTAAAAACCTATGTCATAAACAAAATCACACTTACAGCAATTATTGCTAATAGAAAGATACAGTACTGTATTCGAATTTTTTGTGTTTCCCTGTAAATGAACGATAAATGCTATGCATATCATGTTATACAACGAGTATTTTGTAGTAAGCCTCAGTAATGTTCTATATCAATTTTATTCTATTTGATGTAGAAAAAGAGAACTAAAATTTGCTGCAAACTGCTTATCCCATTCATAAATGCATATTAATTTCATTATATTTGAAATGGCCAACATCATTAAAATAAACTTGAAGCAGTTTTTCTCATTGCGCGTAATGCATCGGGATATTTTTGACTGTCCTGAGATGAACTACAGTTAGATTATTAATGTAGATGAACTATAAATTCTACACACTTTATTTTCAATAGCGATCGTGCTATTGTTAACGTCAAAAACATACCAAAATTTCAAGGAGATTCGAGTATATTTGCGAGTGTTAGAACTCGGACAGACTGAAGACAATCCAAATTCACAAACACTTTTAAACTATGTTGGAAAGTGTTAAATACTATTATAATATTTTAAATTATTACAGCAACATTATAAGAAAAGAATAAATTAACACATTTTATCATTAAAATGTTGTTCTGTTTATAAAAGTTATACTTTAAGTTATTTAAATAACAAAGCATTTAAGTGGCCGACTACTGGTCCAGTGATGGCCGAACACTAGAATTGAGTGGCCGACTACTATGCCTTTGCTACTTTTAACTTTTTATAAATAAAAACTGTAATCAGTTTTTTTTAAACAATTGCTGAAACAGTAAAAGAAAAGTGTACATTAACATGTGTCACTGTTAAAAATGTTGTATTGCTTTTTAAAATTACGCTTTGAGCTATATACTTAAAGAAAGCGCTTAAGTGGCCGACTATTGGTGCTTTTACCCTACCTTCTGATTTTTTTACGACTACAACACTGGTCATAACACTATTAATGTTTAATTCATGGCATACGTAATGTAGGATCCACTCCGTGCGATTTTTTATGTCTTAAATTTTAGTCTTTGAAAAAATCATTTTCCAAATGATCGTTGTAATTTGTTAAATTGCTTTTTTTGATTTTGTTTTATATTTGGTGTAACTAATTTTTTTTTTTTTCACTTTCTCTAGGATGAAGGAAGATTTGTGAAAAGGGGGAGGCCTGCTTCACCGGAAATACCAGGTACTATCTGTTGAACTAGTCATAGATTTCTGTGAACTTGTATACTTTTGTGTTTATCTGCAGTCTTTTGCTGACCGTTATTGAGTGGCCTATCATTAGATAGGTCTTTCAAAATGAAGACGATGTTTCATTGACCATTTTGTAGTCAGAAGCTCCGTTTAAATATGACACAAGCTGGAAGTTCTGTACTTTGGATTGCTACCTTTACTTAACTCTAACCTTTATAATAGACATCTATAGGCCTCATGAAAAGAGTGTTTGTAGATAGGAACTAATAATTAAACACAACTTAGAAAGTCATCCATACAAGTAAATAAAAAATAGTTTCATATTGATGAGAAATAATTAATTAGGGTTTTTTGATTTTTTACATTTAATATGTTATTGAGTCTGATCTTACAGAATCAGGTTTACGTTTTAATATATATGATTAACAACTCAGCTATATTAAAATGAGCTGTTAACAAAACTCAATAAATTTAACATGTTAAACATATAACATGAGTCATCGGTAATTTTATGTCACAGTGAAATAATTACTGTAAGAATGATAGATAAGATTTATGCATAAATATATGCAATAATCATGCTTTAGCAATTTTCTACTGTATTAGTTTAAATAGCTACTTTTTTAAATAGTTCTTACAGTATCTTTTTTTTTTTTTTTTCCAGAGAGTGCACAGCGCGAGAAAAGGGAGATTGAATTAGACGAAATGGTGAAGTGGCATGAAAGATTTGGCCTCGAAGTACCTCGTGAGTATCCTCTCTATCACAGCTGCCACTGGCGACTCTTTTTTAATTCTATTTCGCACTGCTTTTTCAAAACAAAAATCTTTTACATATGCTTTGACAACATTTGCAAAAGAAATAGACTACAAAATGCATTTTTTTAAAAAATAGTGGTGCGAATGCAATATAACAAGTAATATAAAAAATTTTTTTTTAAGTCAATTCCTACTGAGGTCATCGAAGAAAAATTGAATAGAATCCCTTAAGCTAATATTAGTTTTTCTTTCATTCAAATATCTCAATGGGTTGATTTTCTAGAAGCAAGTAGGTTTACGATGGAACTCTATGGGAATTGGACGAAATAGGAGAGATATCACCCAGTTGGCGCCACTTTGGGTGACTCATTTTGGCCGCCCAATGGTGTGATCTATCGCCGAGTTGGAGACAAACTGGGCTGTATTGGGTGACAGAACAAGGTCCCCCCTAGTGTAACCTCTTATTGAAAATACTTTCATTGATCTTCAATAACCAATGGCCGCCATTTTGTTTCCCATGCAAAACTAAAATGAATTAATTAAAATTGAATGAATTAATTAATATTTGAAAAAACTGTATTAACATCCATTTTCATCCAGTACAAGTTTTAAAAAATGTATTTCAACTGGATAGGATGAATAATGAGTATTTTATGAACGATTGAATATTTGAACAAGATATATAAGTAAATATAGGGAGAGTGTGCACTAATAGTAGGAATTGAAAAAAATAGTGGTGCGAATGCAATATAAAAATAGTCACTGTGGCAACCCTATTGCTTTTGGTAATTGTCTTTTTTTACACTTTTATGACGCAGATTTTTTTCGCCGTTCTCTAACTCCCTTAAATAGCGCCCAAATCACTCTGTAATTTTTATGTGTTATTGGCGCTTACAACATCACGATTGCCAATGAAAATGAAATGGGTAACAGTTATAGTTAGTTTACAGGTACAAACGAAAGTAATCCTATTCATTAACCCCTTTGAAACCGGCGGCTTTAACGCAAACTTTA
The DNA here is from genome assembly GCA_963932465.1 of Maratus speciosus. NCBI lineage: Eukaryota > Metazoa > Arthropoda > Arachnida > Araneae > Salticidae > Maratus > Maratus speciosus. Next base: position 610,670,796 of record OZ010792.1, read on the forward strand.
TTCGGTTGGCATAACTTAAAAAAAAAAAAAATGTGCGTGTATGCGTGTGTATTAGCTTATTAGAAGGTCCCTAGAGCTCATTCTGAGTGAAGACCTGAAATAAAGATTTCTGATTTAAAAATAAAAAAAAATATATATAATTTATGTACTTGCCATTTTTTTTTTTTTTTTTTTTTTTTTTTTTGTGTGTGTCTTTACTCATGAAAATATTATTTAAATAACAAAATGCTCTGAAACAACTTTTTCATCAAAAGGTCAAATCTTGGTCTCAATCCAGATCACAGATTATATTTATTAAGTGGGTAATCTGTCATCTGGATAAAATGAAAAAAGAGTGAAAATTATGTAAATTAACACACAGTCGTTATTTGTTTTAGAATGCCAACACGTGTGCTTTGTTTATGTGAAAAGTTACATCTGGAAGAACGTTAGCTGATCTATTCCGTGTTTTACGTTCGAAAAATATCGATTTCAAAATTAACATTACACTAGTAACATTATTGCTTTGAAACGATTTTCGGGCATTTTATTGCTTTTAAGGGTGTTTAGAATTTAAAAATCTGTATATTTAATTTTGAAAATTATGTAAATTAACATGCAATCGTTATTTGTTTTAGAATGCCAACAGGTGTGCTTTGTTTATATCAAAAGTTACATTTGAATGAACGTTAGCTGATCTATTCCGTGTTTTACGTTCGAAAAATATCGATTTAGAAATTAACATTATACTATTAACATTATTGCTTTGAAACGATTTTCGGGCATTTTATTGCTTTTATGGGTGTTTAGAATTTAAAAATCTGTATATTTAGTTTTGAAATTGATTTTTCAAAACAAACATTCTTAAAAATCCAGGTGTACTTTAGCTAGCTTCAAAACAAAACTTTCAATATCCAATAGCAAATGATTTCATCGCAAAAAAAAAGGCGAGGGGGTTGTTTATAAATTATCAAAATGAATCAGGTCCATAAAACCTTATACTGAGATATCTGTAGGTAAAATTTATATATTATACAGGGTCATCGACAAATAATGCCTAGATTTAAAAAAATCATAACATCGAAACCTTTTATGTTAAATGAGTAATTCTTTCACTACACGGTAACTGGTGAACGCAAGTTTGGTTTTAGTTCACCAGAATTCGTTTGCGTGTCTGTGTTATGCGTGGATTAGTTGCGCAGTCGTCAAAATTCAGCCGACGCGCCAGACTGCAGCTGCTCAGTAAGATGATGACCGTGCAACAAAAAGCACAGTGCGTGATTTGGTATGTGAAGTCAAGGTCAATAGTCAGTGTACAGCGGCTTTTTCGGAGAACTTATCCAGGTCAAACTGTTCCTGATAACAAAGCGTCGGCTGACCTTGACGACTGCGCAACTAATCCACGCATAACACAGACACGCAAACGAATTCTGGTGAACTAAAACCAAACTTGCATTCACCAGTTATCGTGTAGTGAAATAATTACTCATTTAACATAAAAGATTTCGATGTTATGATTTTTTTTTAATCTAGGCATTATTTTTCGATGTCCCTGTATGATTGAACGATTTTCTTTCTTCTGTGCGGTGCTTTCTTACCTTAAGTTTTTTTAAACTCCTGATGATAAATATGTTTTATTTAGGCTGGCTGAGAGAAGGTGATGAAGATGAAGAAGAATCAGAGGCTGTACAAGACTCTGCAGGTAGCGTTTACTTTCACTGTCATTCAAATATTATGATATGGCTGTTTTTAAATGTTTCTATTATTGTATTATCTGTGTTGTCACACCCCTCCCTCCCTTTTTCTCAACTAACATGCAGCGTACAGCGATAAATAATTTAATGATTTGCTTTTAGAGTTGTACTTTCTGAAAATTTTTGTATAATTGATATTTGATGTTTATTTTTTATATAGGAATTCATGACCTTTTTATATATATTCTAATGATTTTTTTTTTTTTTTTTTAATCTAATGATTTTTTAAATTTAAGTATTTATTTAATTTAAGAATTTTTTTTATTTAAATAATTTAATTTTTTATGTTAAATCATTTTTTTTTTCATAAGTTATGTAAAATATATTTATTTATTTTACTTTTTCATGTTAGTTCAAGTTTTGCATTTATTAGATGACATTAATTTCTGTATGTTTTATTTAGATGGGCGGTTGGATGAAGAGAATAGGGAGAACTCCGAGGCTGAAGAGATGCAACATTCTGCAGGTAGCGTTTACTTTCACTGTCATTCAAATATTATGATATGGCTGTTTTTAAATGTTTCTATTATTGTATTATCTGTGTTGTCACACCCCTCCCTCCCTTTTTCTCAACTAACATGCAGCGTACAGCGATAAATAATTTAATGATTTGCTTTTAGAGTTGTACTTTCTGAAAATTTTTGTATAATTGATATTTGACGTTTATTTTTTATATAGGAATTCATGACCTTTTTATATATATTCTAATGATTGTTTTTTTTTTTTTTTAATCTAATGATTTTTTAAATTTAAGTATTTATTTAATTTAAGAATTTTTTTTATTTAAATAATTTAATTTTTTATGTTAAATCATTTTTTTTTCATAAGTTATGTAAAATATATTTATTTATTTTACTTTTTCATGTTAGTTCAAGTTTTGCATTTATTAGATGACATTAATTTCTGTATGTTTTATTTAGATGGGCGGTTGGATGAAGAGAATAGGGAGAACTCCGAGGCTGAAGAGATGCAACATTCTGCAGGTAGCGTTTACTTTCACTGTCATTCAAATATTATGATATGGCTGTTTTTAAATGTTTCTATTATTGTATTATCTGTGTTGTCACACCCCTCCCTCCCTTTTTCTCAACTAACATGCAGCGTACAGCGATAAATAATTTAATGATTTGCTTTTAGAGTTGTACTTTCTGAAAATTTTTCTATAATTGATATTTGACGTTTATTTTTTATATAGGAATTCATGACCTTTTTATATATATTCTAATGATTGTTTTTTTTTTTTTTTTTAATCTAATGATTTTTTAAATTTAAGTATTTATTTAATTTAAGAATTTTTTTTATTTAAATAATTTAATTTTTTATGTTAAATCATTTTTTTTTTCATAAGTTATGTAAAATATATTTATTTATTTTACTTTTTCATGTTAGTTCAAGTTTTGCATTTATTAGATGACATTAATTTCTGTATGTTTTATTTAGATGGGCGGTTGGATGAAGAGAATAGGGAGAACTCCGAGGCTGAAGAGATGCAACATTCTGCAGGTAGCGTTTACTTTCACTGTCATTCAAATATTATGATATGGCTGTTTTTAAATGTTTCTATTATTGTATTATCTGTGTTGTCACACCCCTCCCTCCCTTTTTCTCAACTAACATGCAGCGTACAGCGATAAATAATTTAATGATTTGCTTTTAGAGTTGTACTTTCTGAAAATTTTTGTATAATTGATATTTGATGTTTATTTTTTATATAGGAATTCATGACCTTTTTATATATATTCTAATGATTTTTTTTTTTTTTTTTTTTTTAATCTAATGATTTTTTAAATTTAAGTATTTATTTAATTTAAGAATTTTTTTTATTTAAATAATTTAATTTTTTATGTTAAATCATTTTTTTTTTCATAAGTTATGTAAAATATATTTATTTATTTTACTTTTTCATGTTAGTTCAAGTTTTGCATTTATTAGATGACATTAATTTTCTGTATGTTTTATTTAGATGGGCGGTTGGATGAAGAGAATAGGGAGAACTCCGAGGCTGAAGAGATGCAACATTCTGCAGGTAGCGTTTACTTTCACTGTCATTCAAATATTATGATATGGCTGTTTTTAAATGTTTCTATTATTGTATTATCTGTGTTGTCACACCCCTCCCTCCCTTTTTCTCAACTAACATGCAGCGTACAGCGATAAATAATTTAATGATTTGCTTTTAGAGTTGTACTTTCTGAAATTTTTGTATAATTGATATTTGACGTTTATTTTTTATATAGGAATTCATGACCTTTTTATATATATTCTAATGATTGTTTTTTTTTTTTTTAATCTAATGATTTTTTAAATTTAAGTATTTATTTAATTTAAGAATTTTTTTTATTTAAATAATTTAATTTTTTATGTTAAATCATTTTTTTTTTCATAAGTTATGTAAAATATATTTATTTATTTTACTTTTTCATGTTAGTTCAAGTTTCGTAAAATTCGAAGTTATTATAAACTATTAAATATTTTATCTACTAATTTTAATTATCCATATTTAGTTCTTATTCCCAAATTTCATAAAACTCCAATTAAATTTAAAACTGTTACTATTGGTTGCAATACATATAATAATAAAGCCAATACACTTCTCTTAAAAATTCTTAATCAATTATATGTACTTACTACAAACAATGATAATACACATTGTATAAAAAATAGCTATCAACTTGTTAATATTTTAAAAAATCTTCATTGTGTTTATAATATAACGACATATGACTTCAAAGATCTTTTTAATAATATAGACCTATTAGATTTACATAAAATTATAAATGCATTATTTAAAAAGTATTTTAAAAAACTGGAATTACCATCTAATATAGATATTGCATATTTTAAATCTTTAACTAACTTCATTATCTATAATAATTATATATTGCAAGATAATACTTTATATTTACAGCATGTCGGTATACCACAAGGCGGTTGTACTTCCAGTTTACTCTCAGACTTATACTTATATCATTATGAACGTAATTTTACTAATAATAATCTACATTTATATCGTTATATTGATGACATCATTTTAATTGATACTGATCAATTTGCAATTACTCGATTTCCAGTTGATTATCCCACTAATTTGGAATTAACGGAAAACCTTTTATCTAACAATACAATTAACTTCTTAGATCTTAAAATTACAATAAAAGACAAGAAAACAATCACAGATTTATATAACAAACGTAAAGAATTTAAATTCACAGTTAATACATTTACAAATTTTAAATCTTGTCTACATCATTCTGTATTTCGGAATATAATACTTAATCATTTATATGAATAAAATGTTTATGTTCTTCTCCTCTAATTAACAATAATATTAATAAACTAATTTATGATGCATTAAATCATGGTTTTCCAAAAAAATTCATATATTCATTAATATACTTTGGTTTTGCTGTTTAAACAGTTATTTACATTCAAATGCTTACAAATATTTATTTTGCGATAGTTGTTTAATTAGAGTAATACTAGATGGCAGCACCAAATTTGTCTCTTTAAGATAGCTCTAATTTTTAATTTTTCTAGCTCCATTTCAGTTATAATTTAATACACCAGGGGGTATTTTTAGCTAAATTTTGACGATATTGTTAAACTGTTATTAATTAATTTAATAGTGCATTTTAAATAATGTAATTAATATCTATTTATTTTATATTAGATTAAATGTGTTTAACAAGGTATTTCAAATTTTATTTCAAAATGTATTAACTGCATCCTTTGGTATCATTTACTGTGATTTCTTAACTGTTTTATTCACCTTAATCTTTTTGATATACTGGTAGCCATGTGCGCACGGATTTTTGTAAAACACTGAAATATTAATCGGTATGGTGTTTATTATTTATATTTTATATCCTATAAATATTTAAATACGTTTTATTGATTCTTCCATTTCATATTATTTGTTTCTATTCTGCTTTCATTTTTAATCAATTCACTTGATTTTAATGGTTGTTTGGGCACAGGGGAAAATAAATTTTAGCTTTAGCTTATTTTTCCCACAGAAAACAACCATTTAGCTTATATCATTGAATTCTGTGCCCTTGATAACGTAATTCAATGTATAAGCTTTTCAATTTTTGTCGGTGTCCACTTTTTTCTTTTTCTTCCATAATAATTCTTATAATAATTTTTTTTTTTTTTAATACTTACAGCTTTAAATCATAATAATTGACGGTGGTAGGTTATGTTTAATTAATATGTCTAATTAATTATATATATATATTATATATATATATATATATATACATATATATAAACTTTTTCGGTGGGGGTGGTTTTGGTTTCTTGGGGTCCTGTAATGAAAAGTTATGAAGAAATTATTCAAAAGTCGCACCATAGTAACGACTGCAATAGGTAGTATTTCTTATGAAATCTATCTAATTATGAAAGGGCTGTTTTTTAATTTTTCTATTGTTGTATGATCTTACCCCCTTTTCTCAACTAACATGTAGCGTACAATCATGAATAATTTAATGATTTGCTTTTATAGTTTTACTTTCTTAAGATTTTAATGGTGTATAATTGATATTCAATATTTACCTTTTATGTATGAATTAATGACCTTTTTAACACTTTCCAACAAAGTTGAAAAGTGTTTATTCATTCGGTTTGTCTGTCCGTCTGTACGCATTCTAACTCCCGTAAATATACTCGGATCGTTCTGAAATTTTTGGATGTTAGGGACCTCCACCATAGCATGAACCCTATTGCAAATGAAGTTTGTAGTATGTTTAGTTCATTTACAGGGCAGTCAAAAGTTTTCCGTTACATTACGGCCTATGGAAAAAAATCGTTTAAAATGATTTTTAATGATGTTACATGCTTTCAAACATAATAAAATTGATATGCATTTATCAAGTGCACTAAAATAGGCATTTACAGGGCCACACAAAAGAATTCTGTTACATAATGATATACGGGTGGAGGGAATTTTTTCCGGCGTATTTTAATTATGTTAAATTATTTCATGTATAATGGAATTGATATACGCCGCTGAGGTTTATTATAAGTTATTTCATGTATAATACGAAGTGCATAGCATTTACAGGGACACACAAAAGATTTCAGATACTATATTGTATCCGATGTATTGTACGGTAGCAATGATTGCTGGAAATGCATTTTTAATTATGTTATGCGCTTTTATGTTTCACTATATTTATGCATTGTACATGATGTGTATAAATGCCCGTAATTTATATACAGGGCTACACAAAAGAGTTCGTAATGGTTACTGGGTATGATTGTAAATTGCTTAGAAGTAGTTTTTAAATAAATTATGCATTTTTACGCTGAACTGCAGTTTGTTTACTAAGAAATGTTTGTAGATTAAATTATAAAACATAGATAAAATTATATACAGGGTAACGCAAAGAATTGGATACATGGCCGTCTATAAATGATAATTTCCGAAAATGTGATTCCAGTAGTTTTAAGGGCGTTCTCAAATTCAAAAGGGCAACTTTCTGACATAAGTGTTAATTTATTTCTGTTCAAAAGTGCATGAAACTAGCTGGTGTCATCGTCCAGAAACTAGGTCATCAAGCTGTTTATCCGGTTTTTTTGCAAACGCAATAGATCTTTCAGAAAAGAGTGTCAAAGTGGGCATTTTGAACTGAATTTCCGTGCGAAAGTGGAATACACACTCAAGCACTAGCGAAAACCGTGTCTGTCACGTTATCAAATTCGCTTCTAACTCAATAGGTAATGGATGGAACAAAAAATAAAAAAAACAGTTCAATTCCAAATCGCTTCCATGGCCAGACTTTCCAACTTTATATCTTTCCGTTAAAAATGAATTTGTAAATGTGTCAAAACGTTTTGTGCTTGCTGAGCAGAGCAGTTGAGAACAGCCTTAAGAGTGTTTTACTTTGAATTAAACTTTAGCTAAATAGTGGCGTGTAATAAAGGTACTAGGTTAACTACAGGGCTGTACAAAAGTATACAAGTATGTTTCCATCTATTAGTATACATTCAATAGTTAGGTGATTTCTTGTCAAGTGTCCTAAATTTGGACACTTCGTTCTCGGCAACTTTCAATTTTGATGCAATCGGAAAATAATTTTCATATAAGTCGACGATGGACCATTTCAAACTGTCAGAGTAATATAAATTCAGGCATTATTAATTTGCGTGAAGTTTATAATCATAGGAAAGCGATCCAATTGCGCATTGCTTATAATAGAAAAAAGCTTACTTATTGAGAATAGGGGAGATTTTACAACCTTTTTGTGCTGAGAAATATATTTTCAATTTTAACGATTCAGAAGTTCATATAGAGGATGTATATGAGATAAATGAAGTGTTAGGTGAAGATGAAAGAGCAGTCGTAAAAAGTTAGAACTCTGATTTTCTAGACAGAATGGGAAAAAAATGGCCATAATTTTAGGTAGATTTCGTATGAAATACTACCTATTGGCGTCGTTCCTATGTTGGAATTTCTGAAAAAATTTTGCAGATCTAGACCGATCATGACCCCTAGAGCCCAAAACCACCCTCAGTAAAAAACTTTATCTATCTATCTATCTATATATATATAACCATTAATTAAACATTACTGACCACCATCAATAATTGTGATAGTATGAATGAATTTACAACAATACAGTGTCCCCAAACACACTGAATAGATACCAAAAACATAATAAACAAGTTGCTTTTTATAAAATAAAGTCCCTTGTACTATATAACAAGAATTAATAATGAAGAAAAAAAAGAATATGGATTTCGATAAAAATAATTGAAAAGCTTATATATTGAATTACGTTATCAAGGGTACAGAATTCAATTATATAAGCACAATCAGTCGTTTTCTGTGAGGGAAAAAAAGCTAAAAGCTGAATTTTTTTTCCCTCCTACACTCTAACGACCAATATAACCAATAGAATAGTTTCAAGATGAAAACAGAATAAAATTAAATGCTATGAAATGGAAAAAGCAATACAGCCTTTTAAATAATTAATTTATAGCAAGGAAAAATAGTAATATTACACAAAATACCTAATAAAATCCCAGTTATTTTATCCAAATACACATCAGCACATGGTATCCAAAAGTTCGATAATTTTAAGGTTATTTTTACAGTTAAGTTAACACAGATTTTAAAACCTAATGTATACAGTTAATCTATTTTGAAATACCATGATAAATGCAATTAAAATAATATAAATAGAAAATAATTACATAATAAGTAAATTACCTCTTAACACTTTTAAATATATATATATATATATATATGAAACGATAAAAGCTAAGTTCCTTTTTAAAATCCCCTTTTTGTCCCTTTTTAAAATCTAAATTTAGAAATTAAAATTAAAACTTTTAAAATGCTTTTGTAATTGTGTCTCAGTTGATTGAATGCATCTCCCCTGTTAAAGTAACTTTCCTGCATCGCAGCTTATAACTTTCAAAGATCATTTTGGCACATCTCATAAGGATACTTTTGGTGAATAAGTGCAATTTGTAAGTCTTGCTGCATTCTATCGGCCGAACTCCAGCTACAGCCTTTATCCCGTGCAGGCAATCAGTCAGCTAACGACCAATTATAGTTTAAAGACGCCTCCTTTGACTTCAACGGCCCCTAGCAGGAATAATGTAAAATACAGCATATTTATACCGCTGCATGGGTCACAGGACAGAGCTTTTAACCATCAAAAGAATGCACTAACTCCATGTCACTCGGCTCTCCAGGGATCGCTTTGCGATCCACCTAAGTTCCCCTGTCCATATAAAAGTAACTGAACAGCTCTCAAGCCAAAAGGGGCCTGATTTCTCCAAAGGATTAATAAATCAGGTCCCCGAAAACACTGTGTAAATTTAAGCAGACCCTCACATAAACTTTCACTAATTCTCGGATACCACTCACGGCGACTACCTAACGATGCTAGAAGCTCAGAGGGAGCGATCAGACATCGGCCCAATCTACATCGACACAGCGGGAGTAGCGGCTAATTCGTTACATATATATATATATCACTTTCTTCTGGACACGATAACTTCCACAATTCTGCACAAATCTCTTCCAAACTGATACATAAAATCAAGAGGCATAAAATCTCGGTCAAGTTCATTAATGGGCAAAATCGGACCAAGGGGATGGAAATAGGGAGGGGTTTTGTGAAAACCGAAAAAACCCCATAACTTCTTAATTTTTGTACATATCAGATAAGTTTTATTACTTCTAAAAATAGGATCAAAAATTTATGTATCACAGATATTTGATAAAATTAAAAATAGGCTCAAGGGGTGCAAAAAATAGGGATTTTGGGAGAAAAAATTCCTAACTTTGTCATTTCTCAAGATATCAAATCAAAATAATTTTATTATACATCTCCTTAATATTATCTAGAACTTTTATAGTCACAAGTTTTTGATAGGACCCATTCGTACCGCAAAAAAAATTAAAAACGAAAACAAAAAAAAAAGGGGCGAAGTAGAAAAATTTCCATAACTCCGTCAGTTCACAAGATATAAAATCCCCATGAATTTATCATATATCTTCTTAATATTGTCTTCAATATTTATAGTTTTTGATAGGACCCATTCTTACAGCAAAAACATTAAAAATACATAGCGGTTGAAGAAAAAAATCATCTTATTAAGGATGTATTCAAAGCCAAACTGCTCATTTTCTAACTCATTTTTTCTGGCTTATTTCTGACTCATTCTGACTCATTTTGCTCTCAAACGCATCCAATTGATAGATTTTCAGAAACTATATAATGTACCATAAAGGTCGATTTTTTGATAGAAGCAAAATATATTTCAAAAAATGATGTCAAAGTGGGCATTTTAAACAGAATTTCCCGAAGCGATTGTGTTAGAAACGAAAAATATTGCCCTACTGAGAAAATAATTGTTTTTTAATCAAGTTTCAATTAATTGAAAGAAAAATAAAAACACATGTCGCTCATAAATCTTTTCAAAAATCCCATCAGCAAGTTTCGTATTTTTTCTATTAAAAATGAATCTGAAAATGTGCCAGAAAATTTCGAGTTGTTGAGCATGGAAAAGTATTTTTTTCTAATACCGCCTTAACATGATTCTGATAAAACCAGCTATTATATAAAAATGAAATAAAAACTCGTCAAAAGTGGCCAGATAAAACTGTTAAAGGGGATTTATATCTAATCATGATTTAGTTTTTGTTGGTGCAATTAAATATACTTAACTTCAAAATCTACCTCCGCCTGTAGGCCGGGGCGGCAGGGATTTTTTTTTTATTGTGGCCAATTTTTCACCTCCATTCTGAGCCGAAAATCAGAGTTTCTAACATTTTACGGCTGCTCTTTCATCTTCACCTAACACTTCATTTATAATGGCTGTTTCATAATAATGGAAGCCCTCAGTTCACCAGAAGAAAATAATTCAGTTAAGCGGGACTTGGACAATAGGGACTCTACTGTATATTTCATTTTAAAAATAATCTTTGGAATATTTTTGTTGGTGTTCAGATGGGGGACCCCCGTGACACCGCCATTGAACCAAACAAAAATATTATGTCTAGTTTCACGTGTAAAACTCATTTCCGCCTGAAATGGTGCAATATTTCAAAAATTTGATCAACTACTGGAAGAATCAACTAATGATCCGGTCAGTAGTGACGTCACCAGGCAATCAGAATCAAAATGAATCAGGGCGATAAAACCTTATACAGGTACACTACCATCTGTAGGGAAAATTTATGTATTTTTTTATGAACGATTTTTTTTCTCCTTTGCGAACTTTTTAAGGTGACAAAGAATGCTTTGTTACTTTTCTACTTTAAAAAGAACTTCGCTCATATCATAATATTAAAATATTTATTTGCTTAAAAGACGTTATAAAAACACATTAAACGTAAATTAAAAACTCTTTATTTACATGTTTCAACTCATTTTCTGAGTCGTCGTCAGAATGTATAATACAAATGCATAGTGAAAAATGGAAAAAATCATCGAAAATAAACAAGTAATCCTGTAATGCGCCCTCTATTTTCGGGATGGCTCGTGTTCCCTCTAAGTCGCGATGCCGTAATTTATCCAACCATTCAACCCATAAATTCGGGATACGAAAAGATAATGTATCGTTACAAACTCCTGAACCCCTTAAATAAATTTCAATGGACTCTCTTATGAATAATTGTAAATAAAAATTAGACCTGTAGATGATTTTACTCTCGTTAAAAAGTATGTTAATGTTCTCTATTTGATTTAGCCGGGATAAAGCAGTATTACCTCTATTGTATTTTATGTCCGCTATATGTTGGATAAATTACGGCATCGCGACCTAGAGGGAACACAAGCCATCCCGAAAATAGAGGGCGCGTTACAGGATTACTTGTTTATTTTCGATGATTTTTTTTTCATTATGCATTTGTAATTTTCTATTATACATTCTGACGACGACTCAGAAAATGAGTTGAAACATGTAAATAAAGAGTTTTTAATTTACTTTTAATGTGTTTTTATAACGTCTTTTAAGCAAATAAATATTTTAATATTATGATATGATTAGAAATGGACGTAATTTTGACTTCTTACTCGCACTTATTTGCAAGAACTTCGCTTTTAAACTCCTGATGATAAGTATGTTTTATTTGGGTGACTGGAACCAATGTTTTGAAGATATGGAGGAATCTGAGGAACAAGATTCTGCAGATAGCGTTTCGTTTCACTACTATTCAAAAATTACGGCTGTTTTTAAATGTTTCTATTGTTGTATCCTCTCTGTTGTCATTCCCCCACAACTTTTCTTAACTAACATGTAGTGTACAACGACGAATAATTTAGTGATTTGCTTTTAGGGTTGTACTTTCTTTGGAATTTAATGGCGTATAATTGATATTTAATATTTATTTTTTATATATGAATTAATGACTTTTTTAACCACTTGGAAAAATGCTTATTGTTCTCGTCAGGATGGGAAATCAAAAGCATATCTGAAGGTTTTTATGGGTTTAATCCGCATTTTATTCGTTTTTTGATGGGTCTATACAGTCATCTGTATTTCCGTTTACTTTCAACATAGATGGATACCTTCTGTTGCCTCTATGACAAAAAAGTAATAAATAGCTTTCGAACAAATTGCATTTAAAAGTAAATTTTTCTCTCAATACGACGGTGTAAAAAGTAATAGTGTGGGATGTTTAGAAGTTTAAGAATGAAATTTCATTTAAAATGGGCCGTCCGATTTCTTGGAAATAGGATGATGGAAAAGCCTTTTCCCGAACAGCCCATGAAATGCTTGCATAATACGTACAAGTCGCAGGCGATTTTTCTCGCTTGAAATTTTTACGTGTCATAACACTATTAATGTTTAATTCCTGGCCTACGTCATGTAGGGTCCACTCCATGCGATTTTTTATGTTTTAAATTTTAGTCTTTGAAAAAATCATTTTCCAAATGGTCGTTGTAATTTGTTAAATTGCTTTTTTTTTTTAATTATTTTTTTTTTCTTTCTTGAGGATGCTTTTGACCTGCGGTCAAGATCGAGAAGGGGTGGGTGAAGAAGAATTGTCTTTTCTTTGTTCGCGAGGAGGGGATAAATATATGGCTGTTGAGATGAAATAATCCTGAGCATGTTCAAACGTTTCATTTTGATACTTTCATTTATTACAGGATAACACACACTCAAATAATTTTAATGTAAGAGTAAGATAAAAGCTACTTGTGTATATTGATGAAAAGTTATTATATGTAATTAATATCCATTTTGTGAAATAATTCAGGATTTAAAAGGTAAAACAGATTGTTTGCCTATTTTCTTAGAAAAAATGTGACTTTTAACCCTTAAATACCCGATTTTTCACAAATCATTGTAATAATGTTTTTCGGCTTTCATTTTTAGGTGCGTTCGTAATTATATAAGTACGTAGCACCTATAGTCGTCGTTCAGTCCGTCCGTCTGTCTGTCCGCATATAACAGAGCAAAAACTACCCAACTGAATGGTCTGAAATTTTAAATATAGGATTGTTGCAAAATTTTGTCGAGCCATTTCAAATTTTATGAAAATCGGATGTATAGTTTAATGACAGGGGCAGTCAAAAGTTTTATGGCCAATGGGAAAAAAAATATTGCAAGTGCATTTTAATGATGTTACAGACTATGCACTTATGAAGTTAAAAAATATATACATTCAGTACAATATGGGGTGCAAAAAATAATTATAAAACTAGTTATAGTACAAACGCACCTCATTTGCAACGTTTGACGAGCAATTTCCTACTTGTTTCTTCTAAAAAAAGTCGCTAAAATTAAAATTTTTTAAAACAACTTGTGCATTTACGGGATAACAGGAACTTCCCCAAAAATAGGTCCTACAGACTAAACTGATATTTAACAACTGACAGTCAACTTCAGAAAAATGCAGACATCAACATCAAAACATCTGTGCAAACGCTGCTGGTTCAGATCTGTATCCCTACTATTAGCCGAGGAAGAAAGGGCACCTAGACAACATCGAGCTTGTTCTATTCCTACTATTAGTTCACACTCTCCCTATATTTATTTATTTATTTATTTATTTATTTATTTATATATCTTGTTCAAATTTTCAATCATTAATAAAACACTTATCATTCATCCTATCAAGTTGAAATAAATTTTTTTAAACTTGTACTCGATGACAATGGATGTTAATACAATTTTTTCAAATATTAATTCATTAATTAAATTTTATAGTTTCAAGTTTTCACAAAATGTCGGACATTGGCTATTGAAGCATATAATGCACCTTTCTATCTATAAGGGGGGGTTACCATATTGGGACCCTGTTCTGTCGCTAAATACTGCCAAGTTTGTCACCAACTTGGCGATATCTCTAATATTTCGCCCAATTCCCATAGAGTTCCATTGTAAACCTACTTGCTTATAGAAAATCAACCCATTGAGATATTTTAATGCAACAAAAACTAATATTAGCTTAAGGGATTCTATTAAATTTTTCTTTGATGACCTAAGTAGGAATTGACGTTAAAAAAAAACTTATATTACTTGTTTACTGATAAAATGAATTAAATGTACGATCACGATGATGAAGGGTTCAAAATGCTGAGAAACTGTCAGGGAATATTGAGCTGGGTATCAAAATAAAGGGAATTAAAAGTGCAAAACAATGGGAATGTTGTAGAGATCTGCATGGGCCGCGGGCCGATTTTCATTCATGGCACTCAGGCCAGTCTCCACTCTTCTCGGACCGGGCCCGGGCCGTACATTATTTCTGAAGGCTCGTGCCGGGCCCGGGCCATACTTTATTTCTAGGGCTCGGGCCGGGACGGACCTTTCCCCTTCTTCTTTTCCTTTTTTTTTCTGTACAGAGTCGGGATTGGTTTCATTCAGTCTTCACGGCCCAAGCTTTTCAGTCCTAGTTTTGACTCAGCCCGTATGAAAATCATTGTATCAGCTTGACCAGATCCATTCAAAGATCAGTCAAATTAGGCCTGGCCCCAAATTTTTTGCGAAAAATGCATGCATTTTTAAATTGCCATTATTCTACACTTATACATTAAATTTTTTCTTTTTAAAGAATAGTATATTTCTACGCTTATTAAAATATAGCTAAATTAAAATATAGTAAAACGTGTGAAAAGGGACCTGCCTATGATAGAACCCTGTTTTAAACTGAAAAACGTGTTGATCCATGCAAAATTAATATACTAATACGTAAGAAAATAATATATGATACATTTACACTTGCTAAGAACTTGTCTATAACGCATTTTTTTTTTTTTTCCTATGCAATTTTGTCTTAGAAGATTTTACTATATAGAATTTTTCAGATTTTTGGCATACATGGAATACATGTATGTTAATGCATGGAATACGGATTAACAATATTAATGATAACCTAGAAATTTACATGCAAGAAATAGAGATTCGTTAAAAAAATAAATATCGCAGTCTGTGTCACTTCTTTAAAAATGAAGATTATAAACATGAGAAAAAAAATAAATATTTTTGGTCAGAGCTATCTCGTACGAGACAAATTTTTAACCAAATCAACGTAAAAATCAATGTTGTGTAAAAAAATTCACTCGGGCTGGGTTTTTTTTTTTCTCGTGCCGAGATTTTAGCTTTTTTCCGGGCCAGGCTCGGGCCAATATTTTAACTTTTTTCCAGGCTGGGCCGGGCTTGGGCCGAACTTTTAAGATTTTTACCGGGTCGGGCCGGGCCGATTTCTTTTTCGAGTCGGGCCGGGACCGTGCAGACCTCTAGAATTTTGAGCTATTGAAAAATAATAATATATTTGAAAAGGAAAATGAAACACTTTGTCAAGATAATGTTGCATTTCCATGTGATAATAATATTTTTCATTGTATTCTCATGAATTTTTTTAACCCTTCCAGAAAACATAATCGGTTCAAAAAAAAATTCTGCTGAACCCGAGGAAGAATATTTTGTTGAGGAAATTGTAGATAAAAGAATCACAGCCGGAGGTAGGATGGAATTATTAGTGAAGCGGGAGGGTTCTGCACAGTAAGTATAGAATGAAATTTGTTTATGTATATTGTTTTTTGAAGTACCTTATTTTATTGTTGTATATAAACTTTCAGGGATTGAAATTTGGGGCAGTGTTCATATCCAAGATACCAGAGTTGCAAAAAAGCCTGCTAAATTTTTTAAAAGCCACACGGTGGCTTTTATTGGCTCTAACTGGCTTTTTTGGCCATATTTAGCTTTTATATAGTGAAGCGTTTTAATAAAAAATTGCACATTTTTAAGTGTTTTTTAATTAGTTTTAAATACATTTAATTGAGCTAGAATTTAATAAATAACTCAAATTCTTAATAATGAAGACATTAATAGTATTAAAATAACGCATAGATAGAGCTGCTTGGAATTTGTAGACAGAATTTCAAATATGTCAGCTAAATTTCAAAAGGGCCATATCAATTGCTTTATCTGGTTTAACCGTTATCTGTTTGTTTTTTTATTTGGTTTTTACCTTTAACCTCCCTTTTTTTCCTTTTACTGGTTTATATAATAACAGATATAGTGGTTGCTTACTTACATGTTTTATTACTTAAATAATTTTAAGAGGCATTAATATACAAGTCTTATTTCCTTTCTCATAAACATTTAAAATCATACACAAAGCCAATTAATGAAAACACCATTTCTCACAACTGAAGTCAGAAATAAAAATTCGTGATTTTTTTTTTCCATAAAAAATAAAACGGAAAGAAAGAAAAATATTCATATAAGAACTACCGTATTTTATGGAAGAAACACCGCGGCGTTTACGAGTTTAAAAGTTAATTTTTTTTCCAAGTGCGGCGTTTACGATTTTTTTAAATACCAACTGAGTTTTCTTAATTTAAAAATTCAAAAAAATATTTAAAATCGGATTTAAATATTTTAAATAAAACTTCAGACATCTTAAGATATTAAACGAGGCATCCTACACTGCTCTGAAAACTTTGATTAAAGTTAAGTCAATGTGACGCTGTCGACAAAAGTAGCATTCCAACGGATGCGGCAATTACGATATTTTTAAGTTTATTCAGGGCAATTTGAGGAGTGCGGCGTTTCTTCCATAAAATACGGTATAAAAGAAATTTCCTTATTATCCATGGTTTAATATTTAAAAAATTAAAAATAAAATTCAAGTAATAAAAAATATAATATTATAAATCAATAGCTGCATCAAGTTTCAAATTTAGGCTTTTAGAGAATGAGACTGATAAAAATAAAACTCATGGTAGTTTTTAATAGTTGTTTTAATATCCATATTGGCTGCTAATAAAACGGCCAATCTTTTTTTGTTTGCCTTCCCCCCACTTTATTTTACAGTCATTCAGGGTAACTTTGATCCGCATTTTCTCTATTGTCATATGCCACACTTTTATTTTAAGAATATTGTTGCAACTAGGGGCATAAAAGAGAAGAAATTATTGTATGACTATAAAAAACTAAGGAATAATAATGATAAAAGCTATAAAAAATGAATTTTTAACCTGGTTCAAAGTTACCCAGCCATTTAGGGTAACTTTGCACCATATGATAAATATTATCTAAAATAATTCATTATAAAAAAAGTATTATAGTTAGGACAACTTTGAACCCCCAAAAATGTTTTCAGATATGTAAAGACTCCGAATTTACATTTCCATCAAAAGATTTGTATAGTTTATGATATTACAACAAATATCAGGCATAAGAAAAGTGGAAGAAGAGAACCATGAACATTTAGAAAAAAAAAAAAAAAAAACCCTGTTTATTGTTCATATAAAACATAAAAATGTAGCGGAAAACAATTTTCAATGTTTTATCTCAATAATATACTCATAGTTACAGTAATACATACTAGTACTAGTATTATTCAAACAAGAAAACAAAATGTCGAAATTATGAAAAGTCAAATTTGAGTAGCTCCGCCCCGAAAAACGCCTTTAAATGAATTATATGTATTTTACACATTTGTGAAAATATTTACATTTTATATCTAATGTTCACTTATATAAAATATACCTGCAAATATGGGAAATTTTTGACAGTAGCACCTATAACCATTTGGCGAGCGGTACTTTTCCTCGCGAAAAGCAAACAATTTTATGCACCTGAAAATTGTTTAATTGATTTTTAGAATGCGTGTAAAAAGTATTTAATGAATGTAAACATAAACAATGAGAGAGTTTAATAAATACATTTTTTTCGTATTGCTTATTTATATAGCTTGTTATTTAATTTTATTACTTTAAAAACAGTTTCATCTATAAAAAATACTTTCATATATTTAAGCATATTCCAAAATAAAGGCAAGATTCATTTACCACTTATTCATTTCAATGACAAAGAATTCGTCGTTTCCATAGCAACAAAATTGATTCGTCAGTGCTCAATTGGACTTAATTTTGAGATTTAAAAAAAATTAATTAATTTAAATTAGTATAACATTGAGCCAGCTCAAAGTTACCCTGAAAACGTGGTAAAATGTTAGTGCCTTATTATTTTACATTTTACTAACTATTAATAAATAAATAATCACAAAATATTATCCCATTTACAACATATAGACAATAATATGTCTAATAAATGAGTATATTGTTACTTACTATGAAAATTTAATTGAATTACAACATCTTGAAAACAGCATTTAAAATCACCTTGAAAACAGTACTTCATAAAAACAGTTTGATGATGCATTTAATTGCGTATACTATTGCTAATTTATTTTCTAAAATAAAGAGTAGAAATCCCAGTTTAGAACTTTGCCAACAGAGCACAATTCTGGAGCTTATTTAGTCTTTTGGAGTGAAAAATATTGAAAATTAGGAGATGGTGCAAAGTTACACCCCATGGTTCAAAGTTACCCTGAATGACTGTAGCAGCTTTATCTGGCAAAACATGAAAAAACAGCCCAAGTTTATTATAATTAAAAACATCACAAGGTCTTTACCTGTTGAGAATGTCATTTAAAAAGTTAACAGTCATTTCTTCAATTCTTTGGCAGTAAAATTTGGTTTTCCTAATTATGCAGCAATTTTCAGAGATTTTTCTTTTACGATAATCCATGTATTGGGACATTCTGCAATCTGGTACATTTTATCCAAGTGAAAAGATCTTTCTCGAATTTCTCAAATGTTGAATCATATTCTTGCTTTCTATTTTTGTTGATCACATCTTCTGTTTAGCAAGATTTGAATCCTAAGACGTTATTCAGTGTCGCTCTCTCTATTCCATCAGTCTACGGAAAAGCTGCTTTCGTTACATTCCATTTTTCAGTTTTCTGCCAATTTTTATTTTTTTTTTTTCGCAATTGTCAAATTTTTTGTTTTGCTGACATCTTATATTCACAAATGACAATTAACAAATGAACGAAGACTTTACACGCAGCGACAATTATTGAAAAACATAAAAGACTAAAAATGCGTGATTTAACATTATTCTGCACGGATGGCATATTTTCCAAGAATCAGTATCTAATGTGACAGTTGAAGGAGAAATCTCAAGAGCTTTGGAAACTCTTACCGACAAGAAAGAGTTTCTCTTATAGGCCGCAGCCGCAAAGAGGGGATCCCCCCCCTTCCCCGAGTGTCGACGGCATCTAGTCACCTGGCATGCAATGTTATCGCGATCTCTGTTAAGGCTCCATTTAAAAAGGAAAAAGTGTTCTTCTCATTCTAAAGCTATAAAAATGTTAACTGGTTTTTCTTTACCATACAGAAGTTCTTACTTGTATATTTTAGCAAAAGCACAGGAGATTCAACGATGGAAAAGGGGGAAGATTGACTAGAAGGAAAGAAATTCCTCCACTTCTTTCTAAAGCTACTAAAAATGAAAAGCACCGCGTGACTAATACAAAGAGGCCGACAGTTGAAGATACTTGAATGTGAATGATGCGTCTATTTGGCACTTTACACCCTAAAAAAGGGAAGGAAAATGCATAAAACTACAAGACGGGTTCAAATGGCACCCCTGCATATACTATACACTTTAAATATTACTAGATAATATCCGTCAAGATTTGATGGTAAATAACTTTAATGTTTCATTCGAAAAATTCTTGAATTTTTAATGAGTTGCTTTTAAATTAATTATCGAAATCATGACAAATTACTGTATTACCTGATTCTTCATTCTTTAAGGCAATAGAGGGTGCTGTCAGTCTAACCTCAATGAAGTGAAAGAATTTAATAATGTTAACCTCAATGAAGTGAAAGAAGTTTATAATGTACAACCCATTATGCTTGCTTTTTATCAGAAATTTACCTAAACATACTGGGTAGAGGAATTAATTTTACTTATTAGTCTTTAACCCTAGATCTACCGGGAATTTTATTCAAGTTTTAATAAAACGTTCTACACCAGAATTTTTATTTAAAACTATTTAACTTATTTATTTACCTTATTTTTGTCTGGTTTATATACTTAGTTTATTTTAAAGAAATTTCTGGTTTGAATGAATATTTTGTATGTACCTGTCGGGTCCAATGGACCCGTCTGGTAGACGGAGGGTTAACAACACGTAACGACTATTAAAAGCTACCATGAGTTTTATTTTTATCAGTCTCATTCTCTAAAAGCCTAAATTTGAAACTTGATGCAACTAATGATTTATAATATTATATTTTTTATTACTTGAATTTTATTTTTAATTTTTTAAATATTAAACCATGGATAATAAGGAAATTTCTTTTATACCGTATTTTATGGAAGAAACGCCGCACTCCTCAAATTGGCCTGAATAAACTTAAAAATATCGTAATCGCCGCATCCGTTGGAATGCTACTTTTGTCGACAGCGTCACATTGACCTAACTTTAATCAAAGTTTTCTGAGCAGTGTAGGATGCCTCGTTTAATATCTTAAGATGTCTGAAGTTTTATTTAAAATATTTAAATCCAATTTTAAATATTTTTTTGAATTTTTAAATTAAGGAAACTTAGTTGGTATTTAAAAAAATCGTAAACGCCGCACTTGGAAAAAAATTAACTTTTAAACTCGTAAACGCCGCAGCGTTTCTTCCATAAAATACGGTATTTCTTATATGAATATTTTTCTTTCTTTCCGTTTTATTTTTTATGGAAAAAAAAAATCGCGAATTTTTATTTCTGACTTCAGTTGTGAGAAATGGTGTTTTTATTAATTGGCTTTGTGTATGATCATTGCATGATTCACAATTTAAATCCGATTGATCATGTTTTCTTGCCTGCAAACTGAACCAGTATGGCACAACAATTAGATCAAGTGATTATTAAAAATATTAATATAAATTATCGAAAGCTGCTTCTAAGAGACGGCATTGTTGTCACTGATCATAAGAAGATGTTTCGTGTGACTGTGTTACGTAGGCAAGAGTTGGAATATGGTATCACAGAAGACCATTGAAAATTGTTTTTGACATTCTTGGCTTCCAGGATGTGAAGAATTATTGTTAAAATGGTGATGATGTGTCCCTATTTGAAGTTGCACAAGAACTACGGAATGCCGTATGCATAATACATGACGAACTGACATATGCAGTTGTTGGCAATGAGATCGCTACTAATGGACTTTACCCACGAGTGGCAAAAGTCATGCATTTGCGGGTATGTTCCTTCCGAAAATGACAGCTTATTGGACGAAGGGGATGCGCCGTGTTAAAATGTTCTTCACGTTTTTCTTCTTCCGCTGACGTGACATCGGTAAAGTCCATGGTGAAGCTTCTATACTGGAAGTAGTTTCGGAAATAAATAATATAAAACAATACACTGATGGAAACTATGATAATGAGAGTGAGCTTGAAGCTGGACCGACAACGCGAGCAGAAGCTCTGAAAGCACTAAATACATTCAGATATTTTTTTAACAATATCAAAGGCAAAGAGGAACATTGTAAATCTCTTCGTGAATAAGAAAAGTAGTTTTAACAACTACGAAAAAAAAAAAACAACCCCTGCATAAAAGATTATTTTTACTACTATGAGTATACTTATCAATTCGAAATTTTAAGTGTAAAGTGATTCTTGTTTATACCACTTGTTTTATAAATTATATGTTCATAGCTTCTTTGTACATTATTGTACTAATATAACTAACTTATTAATATCAGTTTATTGTCTAAAATAAAATTCCTGCTTACACCGCATATAAGGTCACCCCACTTATAAGGTCATATTTTTCAGGACCGCATGGGTGACCATATAACCGATACTCACTGTATATTCAACAACTTTCAAAATAATCCTGTCTCAAACAACGTTACCGAACAATATTATTAAAATGATCTTCAATAGAATTAAGCATTCAAGACTTTTATTTATTTTTATACTCAATTCTTTATTAAATTCAAGATCAAAGACAAATTATTAACAATATTATTTTCAATAGAACTAAATATTTGAAACTTTCATCTATAAATAATTCACCATTCAATTAATATCAAATCAAAACCAGCGTCGCTGCTCCGGGTGCCATGAAATTATGATAAACAAGCTTTCAAAATAGATAAAAAATATCATAAATATATAACTTATACATTCTGCCAGGTAAGTTCCGACTTGTTTCTTTGGTTCGGACTGCCGAATTTTGATTTAACTATACTTAATGATTTAATTATACTTAATAATTCACTCGACTAAAATAAATGCATTGCTCGTTATCTTCAATTCTTATATACAGTTATATTACAAATATTTACTGGATTATTCATTACTTTAAGGGTGTTCTCAAATCCAAAAGGGCAACTTTCTGACATAAATTTAAATTTATTTTTGTTCAAAAATGCTTGAAACTAGCTGGTGTTTTTGTTCAGAAACTATGTAATTGAGCTTTTTTTTTTTTTTCATTTTTTTGGAAACTCAATAGATCTTTCAGAAAGTAGTGTCAAAGTGGGCGTTTTGAACCAAATTTCTGCACGAAGGAAGAAAGAGACTCAAGAGCGGGCGAAAAACGTGTTTGTCACGTGATCAAAATTCCTTATAACTCAATAGGTAATGGATTAATCAAAAAATGCAAAAATCAGTTCCATTCCATATCGCTTCCATGGCCAGGTTTTCCAATTTTATATCTTTCCGTTAAAAAATGAATTTGTAAATGTGTCAAAACGTTTTGCCCTTGTTGAGCAGAGCAGTTAAGAACAGCCTTAACATTTAAGGGAATTCTTCACGCACTTGAAAACACACGCTCCATAATGTTAATCCTATGGGCAGGTTATTTTCGAATTTCTCGCTTCAAATTGAATATTTATAAATGATTTTTTTGCATAGGATAGCTGAGCTCAATCTTTAATATGACTCTTTTTTACTTTTTGATTTTGGTTGCAGATTATTTTTTAAAAAAGGTATTTTCACTTTCGGAACTGGTTTGGAACTTTAATCGAATCCTAACTACGGAGACGCAACTTCATTCACAAAACATCATTTTATAGTACTGAAAAAGTAAACATTCTAAAGTTTTCAATTCAGGGAAGTAAAAGTTTTAGTTGTCAAGCAAAGCTTCATTAAATTTCAGATTGACTAAAATAATTGTATTTTAACATACATTTTATTTTGTAAGGATTTGAGACTTTTCTTTTCAGGATTTCTTTTAACAAAAGTTATGTTATTTTTATAAGTTTCTATTTAACTTCATTGTATGAATGTTTTTCCAGTTCAAAATTTGTACTCGAACTTTAACTCAATTTCAAATATCCGATCGAGATTAAATTTTACATACTGACATAAATCCGATGGTAATCTAATATTATTACGATTTTCAGTGGTTATTATTTACAGGATAGCACGAAAAATTTCCGATAGATTACCACCAAGAAGTTTAACAAAAAGTTTTAGATTAGATAACACAAGATTGCGATGGTTGTGTTTTTTAAGTTTTATGAATTTTTTAGCACTGAAACCGAAAATTACCTTAATTTTTAACCAGTGAAGTCAGGATTTTTCGCAAATCATAAATTGTCAAATTTAAAAAATTAAAAAAAATCAGATACTATAAAATAGAGGAGAATGGCTGTGTTCTTTAACTTTTGATAATTGATTTTTATTACTTTTTAACACTGAATCTGAAAATGTCCTCCATTTTTAACCATCATGTTACAATTTTTTGCTAAATCGTAGACGTCAAAGTTAAAATATAGCGAAAATCTGATACTATAAAACATATATTTTTTATTTAATTTCAATTTATTTCATTAAATTTTTTGGTTTATACTGAGATTCTTATAGCTAAATAGCTGAGGTGTCCGATGAGGTGGGGGAGGAGGATCAATTTTAACTAACTTTTTGACTTTGAAATTTACAATTTCCGAAACATCGTGATGTGATGGTTAAAAATGAAGGTCATTTTCAGATTCAGCAGTAAAAAATACATACAAATAAACTATCAAATTTAAAAACACAACAATCGCATCTATTTTATAGCATCAAATTTTCTGTATTTTTTCTTTTTTTTAACTTTAAAATTTGCGATTCCCAAAAAAAATTTACGTGATGGTAAAAAAATGAATGTCAATGTCGGATTCAGTAGTACAGAACACATAAGAATCAATTATCAAAAGCTAAAAAAAAACATTACATAACCCAGCTTTTGCAGGCTAGTGTAATCTAATAAGAAAAAGTAAATCTGTATCATTTTGTAAAGAATTGAGGCTATTAATTTTCTTCATTTTATTTAAAAAAAATTCTGTTTTTTTTTTTTTTTTTTTTTTTTAAACTTCTTATATGTTTATTACAATATATATTTTGAATTAACATGTCAGAATGACTTAAGATTTCAAATTTATATTGCAACCATTTTTTTTTTAATATATCTGACGCAATTATATTTCGACTAAATTTGTGAATGACCCCTAATTTGCAGCAAAAAATAAAACTTTAAACAGCTATGACTTGGTCAATTTTAATTGTAGAATAATGGGACTTTTTCTGTCTTGTTAGTGTAACAGGAAAATTTCACTAAATATAACTTATAGGACCGGGGGGACCGTATAAAAAATTTAAATTTCGTAATTTTTCAAGAAATGTTTTTATTGACCCAAATGGCTTTTAATATAATTCTTGCCCTCATTTGAAACATTTTTTTAACTGGAACTGTATGTCTATGATTGACGGCTTAGGAATTAGCCATTGGACACTGTTGAGAGTGGACACCCTGTATAATTGTAGATTTATATTTTCATAATTTCATTGAAACACATTTGCTTTCCTTTCATTTCGAGTTCAGGTCGTGTTGCAAATTAAAGTATTTCGGAATCAGGTTTAAATATGTCGCGTTCATTGGGTCAGGTTGCGGGTTGCCAAAAATTATTTTGCCGTATTGCAGTTCGAGGAAATTATTTTGGTGGGTTTGTGTGGTGTTGACTTCAAATGTAACCTGCGGGTTCAGGTTGAGTATAACCGTCCTGTGCAAGTCTCTAACCAGGTCATCCTGTTCGAACCGCAAAGACAAGGCACACTATGAAAAGTCTACTTCACCTGCAAGGAAAAAAATATGTCAAACTGAGCTGATGCAGGACTGTAATTTCATGCAATTCCAAAACCGCTGAAAAGATTTCCATTGACTGGAAACCCGACTTGAAATGAAAGAAAATTAATCCATATTTTAATGTATTAAAATATGTGTGTAATGTATTAAACTAAGAATATATATAAAAGAAATCTAGAATTATGTCATTGATATTAATTTTACCTTTTTTGTAGAAAAATAAAGATATATATGTTAGATTATTCTAACATTGGAAGGTTTTTACTAGTGAATGAAGATAGTGCAGGGTTATTCGAAACTACAGTAATCTAAAAAGAAAACTGCAGACATAAATTGATACGAATATCCGAAGTGATACCAGTCATCGAGTGAAAATACAGCGAAACAATCATTCAGTGTAGGTTTCCCATAGTAATTGAAACAAGGCAGCAGGGATCTGTTTAAGAAGAAATTGTTTCCTTTAAAGGACCCTTCACAAAATTTTTCAAACCAAAGCAGGACCCTTCACAAAACTTTTCATCTTAAAAAAGGACCCTTCACAAAATTCTTTGCCTTAAAACTAGGCATTTTACAAAATTTTTCAGCTGAAAACTAAACCTTTCATAAATTTAATCATTTAAAAGTGAAATCTGGCCTGTCACTTTTACATATATAAAAAAAATATATGTATTTTACATACATATATCTTCTTAAAAACATATAAAAAAGAACTTGAATGTAATGACCATTTTTAATTCACAAAATTAGGACTAGATTTTTCACAAATGTAAAGCACAATATCACAAAAACAGAACCCCGAAAGAAAAGTCTGGACAGACCCCCTGGGCAAGAGTAACTTCAACTCTTTATTTGAATGACTTGAGCATTGGAGCTTCCACAAATAGTTGGAGTCTAAACATCGCTTATTGCAGTCAAATAATGTCAAGCAAATAGCTTTAAATAATTATTAGAGATAAGCAAGATTTGAGATAAGAACATATAGGACGGTGACCAGGGGGTGGTATGGCAAGTGGAAATACGACCAAAATCTGAGGAAACACTGTGAGCATCGGCGTTTTATTCACCTAGTGTAGTAATACAAATATGACGTAGGTCGTGCTCTCAATCAATTAATAATTAAGGATACCACACGCCATGTGCTGACAGAGTAGCAGATGAATTTGAAGGTAAAAAGGCAACCCCAGAATAAGCGTGGGAAAGTAAATTCTCGGAAGGAAAAAAAATGGCTGTAAAAAGAACATTTAATTTAAGAATACTAAAAACGTAATATTTAAGTAAATTAGACAAGTGAGACATTAAATTAAAGTGAATTTAACAGAGTTAAAGATTATTTAAGAATAAGGATTTAGAGTAGTAATTTAGAATAAGATAAGGAAATCGTGGAATCAGATCTAATAATGTAACATACATAGTATTGAATAATGTTAAAATATTTTTCTTTAGAATTTCTTTATATTCAGAATTATTATTTCAAAATAATTATTTCTTTATATTCAGAATTTCTTTAAAATATCGGGTCAACACGAACCCACCTCCAAATATTAAAAACCCAACACGAAACAATTACCGCTTTGCCTTAACTTTACTGGCTAAAAATAATTAATGAAAATTGTCTTATCCCTTTAGATCACAAAATTTGCAAATTTCGTGACCTATTGATAACATTCGTGAGATCACATTACTAGTTTAATTTCATGTTTTTTCCCCGCGATCATCTAACGAAATTTGTGATTTTTTCTGTTATCATTTTACGAAATTCACGATTATTTTCTGTAACAAAGGTTAGAAATTAGGAAATTTAAGTAAGGCATCAAATGACACCTGCAATTTTTTTTTTTTTTTTCTAGGTGTCAAACTGCATTTCATGCTTGCAATTTTATATATCATATTTTCTCATTTTTTTTCGCAACCATGTTAACAATAATATTGTTTCTATTTTTATATGTTAAAGAGTTTAATATGTACAGCCCACCCCCTGCCTTTATCTCTGTGTTAATCACTAAAACAAAAAATAAAAATTGGCTTTTTATAAAAGTGTGAAACTTGAACAATTTTTTGCTCGTATTAGCCGTGATCCTACTTTTGTAGCACGCCATAAGCAGGGAAAAGCTTATTACTGCTTAAATTACGAACCTTTGTTAATGTGCAAATGGTTCATTTGTATTTGGAAATAAATAGCATTTTCTTAGGACTGAGTTATACGTGCCATGGGTAAATATGCCTCTGCTAAAAGGAAGTACTGTTTTCTTTCTTGGTATGTCGAGTTTATCTTATTCCAGCATGTTTTAAAGATTCATGAATTACAATTTTTCCGTAGTCAATTCTGTCATTTGTTTCTTTAGTTACACATGGGTTCATGTGAGTAACTCTCCCACTTCCATGAAAGAGCTCGAGGATTATTGGAAAAAACAGGAAAAAATCAAGAAGAGGAAACACCCCGGCTGTGATGTTCCTAAGACAAAAAAGAAAAAGGTAAGTGCATTCCTAGTCATTTTCTCTTTTTATCAGGGTTGTTGCGCTACCTGGAAAACCTGGAAAAGTCAGGGAATTCAGAAATTTGTCTAATAAGTCAGGGAAATGTCAGGGAATTTCTATATTTTATCCAAAATCCTGGAAAAGTCAGGGAATTTAATAAAATTTCATGGAGGTCGCCCAATAAGTACAACCTTTGTCCCATGGCAAATGAGAAAATGTCCCACATTTTTTCAAATTCCAATTTTTAGAAATTTTATTTAATCACCTCCTAAAATTTCCTCTTTTCTTTTTTACAACTGTCATCTCCACACATACTTTAAAATTTTTAACTGTTTAATATACTTTTTTGAAAATTTTCTGCAATACTTTTTTATTGACATTTTAATGTAACTAACAAATCATTTCAAATCTGCTTAACCTCCACCCTGAAATGTTTGCTTCTCAACCCCTTTGCCTAAAGTTGAACTTAAGTGAGATTGTGATAGATGGTGAAGTAAATTATCATTCAATGCAAAAATATTGTATGTGTATATATTTTTTTCCATTTTACAGAACACTTACTTTGAAATACTCAGAAATTATTAAAGAAAGCAACTTCTATTGGATTCCTAAAAGCATTTTTTTTTTGTGTGTGTGTGAGGGGGAAGGGGTGTGCATATGTGAAAATTTTAATTGTGATATATAGTTGAAAATTTTTATATTTTCACGTGGTACAATATATATTTTACTGTCGTCTTGTCCAGTTCACATTACACCGCTAGACTGAAATTTCCATAAAATGGACCTGGAAAAGTCAGGGAATTTTATTCTCCTATATGAGTAGCAACCCTGTTTTATCTATTATTATGAATTCAGTTTGTCTGTCTCTCTGTCCGTGTTCTGACTCGCATAAATAGAGTTCAATTTCCATGAAATTGATATACTCTCTTAAAAAAAATCCAGCGTTTTTAACTCAGACTGAGTAATTTTTCGCTCCTTTCCGATATTGAAAATGCACTTATCCTATAGGAGCGAATTTCATCTATCTTGCGGAGTGTTTATCTTCACTCCTTTTTGATAAGCAGTTTTCACTCCTTTTTGATAAGCCATTTTCAGTCTTTTTTTGTCTAAATTAATTGGCAGAACGAGTGACAGCACTACTTATTGATAATCTATTTTTTCATTCCTTTTTGACTAAATCACTATGCCAAAGAAGTGTTTTCACTTTTATTTTGAGAAATTAGTACTTTTTATTTTAATACAAAAAATAATGATTTTTTAAAAATAGCTTTATTTTTTTTTCAGAAATATTTTTAATGTATATTTGGATTAATTTTAGATAATTCATTGATTTTTTTAAATTTCAATTAAATTTTTAATTTTAATACCTATAAATGTCATAATTAGAGAGAAATTTTAGAAGAGATTTCATCCATTGGGATAAAACATATATATACATAAATAATACTATTAAAGTTCAATCATATTTAATGGTTAAAAATTAGAATTTTTCTGCTTTACTTATTAGCTTATAACAAAAGCTAAACCTCGAATGATTAAAATACATAACTAAAATTACTTTTATAATGTCAGATACTGTGTTTTGGCAGATTTGTGATTTTATTAAACTTCACCCAAATTCACATTTTTGTGCACCAGCTTCCCCCCCTCTCCCCGAGCACACAACTGTCTTGTAAAACTATTAATTTTCTTCTAATTTAATCCTGATGCAAAGAAATTTGGTTATTTTTTTTAATTTTCAAATGATAAACTGGGTAAAAAATATTGTAAAATCAAGACAAGATTTCTCTCCTAACTTAGAATCATTCGATGCATTGTATTTAAATGATATGCTTTGTTGTATTTATACATTGTATATATAATTTTAGCGTTACTTAACGTTGTTTTGTTACTTTTAATATGAAAAATATTAATTTCTTCGATTATTTTTTATATTATTATATATTAATATATTTTACTTTATGATACTGAAAAATATTTGTAAAATAAAGAATGCATAATAATAAAAACTTTTTTTTGCTTGTGTGTTTCTTTAAATTTAGGATATGCTTGTTATGTATGTTCTATGCTTGTTAAAATATTTAATCCATGCACCATACAAGTATTTAATAACTTATCTTCATTCAGATATATACAAAGGTGCACATCTAGAATTTATTTATGTATAAAGTTAACTACTGTCAGGAGAATGTGATTATTAATAAATACTTGCATACCACATACTGAAATATTTCAGCAGAAATAGAACGCATACCCTATTTTTAAAAAACACAAACCTTTTATTATCATGGATCTGTGTTCAACAAATATTTCTCTGTATGATTAGCAAAAAAGTTAATAAATAATAATGTAAACAAAAAATAATATGTTTACATAAAGTAAATCTGAATTAACATAATTATACAACTTGAATATAAGACAATAATATTTTCAAGAGTGTTTTATAGATCGCAATAAATTGCTTTAAATTTTCTAAAAGTTATTGTACTAAATCATAATATGAAGTTTGCGAAATATTTTAGAATACATTTATCTTACGAAAAAGGAAAAAAATCATAGAAATTCATATTTTCTGTTTAAAAATAATAGCATTAACGCCAAAATAATATATACAATGTAAAAATACAACAAGGAATATCAAAATACAACAGCATTACCTTACAATGTACTGCAGGAGAAAAGTCTTGTCTTGTATAACCGGCCATCTTGTTTTCTGCCGTTAGGCATCATGTATTTTTATGTAAAAGAGTACATTCCCTAATACATTGTGTTTATGGAAAATGTAATCACTCCTATTCTTTAGGGATACAAAATATGTAACCTTTTAGGCACATGTATTCCCACTAATATTAATATATGCAGCTAGTATTAACAACAAGCTTCAAGCTTCACAAAACAAACAACTCACTTTTTAAGTAACAGATAGATAACGCGCTCGGCAAACCATGTACCACGTGACGGGATTACAACCAATGAATGGGCTTTGAAATCCACCCTTTAGAGAGTTCTTTCTAGTTTGGTTTAAAATCGGAACGATTCTGTGTATAACTCCAATATGAATACTTTGTCAAACCTGTTTTCTTTGAAAATAGTAACTTATTGAGAAAGTCTGTACTCAGAAAGAACGAACGTCCTCAGAAAAACTTCCGTTCTTTTATTGATTGAATAATTCATTCTTTTGAATTAAGAGTGTAGGTTATTAGGGTTTTCTTGGCATGTTCGGTATTGAAAATGAAGTTCACTGACACTCAAAAGAATTCCTTTACATTATGGTCTGTGGGGTAAATTCGTTTGCAGTGTTTTTTAATGATAAGTATGTGCATTGAAACCTCCCTGAATGTACAGAAATGAAATGCACAGTGAAACCTCCCTGAATAACCATTTTTTCATGGAACAAAATTTATTCCCATAGGCTCAATGCTAATTTTACCTGCATTTAGCGACCCTCTCAGTTGAACCCATTCCTTTGAAGAAAATGAAACAAATTCTGTTTTTCCCCAGTCGCTCGAAGAAGGTTTTATTAGAAAAATAATTCCAGAGAGTGCATTATTCATCCAACAAGTAAATTACAAACTCTAATAAAATCATTTAGAGAAAAATCCGCTTGAATTTTTGTTATTTTTAAATTTTCTTATTTTTAAATTTGGAACTATCAGTTTGATAACCAAAACTAGAGAATTCTCTTATTGGATCTGTCACCTTCTGCATCAAACAGGAATTTGTGCAAAAGCTTTATTTTATTTGTTCTTTCATTTTTAATAGCAAGTTCCAGTTCAGGAATACCAACCAATTTCATCATGAAATAAAAAATATATGTACTCACCACTAAGAATAATATCCACCATGAATGAAGAATTTCGAATTTCTTTTATTTTTATTACACCTTAGGCGATATTATCACACTCATCATGCTTGTGGGTGTCAACTATTTCGCGCCACTCTTAGCACCAATTTTATGGAGAATATCTTCGCTGACACAATAAAGTACTACTTTAAACACAAGAAATAGACGCCATTCCTGGTTATGTTGTTATATTCTAAGCTATTTACCTAACAATATTTACAAGGACTATTTACAAAATTACTAATAAATAAAAATACAATAATTAATTTCGTCGTCGTGCACACATCTCACTTCATTTTTATGCGTCTTCTTTTAAAAAACATTCTTTTGCACATTTCTCTCGTTCGCCGCCAAAACACAATCCAACGTTCTTTTTTCTCCAACTAACTTCAGCTCCTGCTCGCAATGCGCGTCAGTCGTACCGAAGCCTAGCTCTAGCGCGCATGCGTTGGGCGGAATTGCTGTCACCAATCACTAGACTGTCTTTAGATGGCAGAGTTGCGATCTCAAAGAAAATAGACAGGATTTAATGGTGGAAGGAATTACTTCCCACAGTTCGTCCATCCTGATGTCGTTCGGCCTATTTTGTATTTTCTATATTTGACAATTCTTCTGTGAGAAAACATGTCTGAACATTTAATATATATAATATACGTTATATAAAAAATTGACTTTGCAATATCCTTTAAAGTATTCAAAGTTTCTGGCATATTCATTATTTCCCTATTTCTTAATAATGTCTATTATTTATTCCTATCTAATTTCCTTTAAATTTAAAATGCCTATACTAATAATTATCTTATTCGAAATCATAATCTAAAACTTTTAATCCCTTCATATAAATTTATCAACTATCCACGCTATAGAAGCTAGTTCGCTGGGAGCAGCACTTTTGAACACTTTGGTAAATCCCATTGATTATATTAATATATCTCAAACAGTTTAAAAGAAAAAAAAAATTAAAGCTCGTTTATCAACTACTTTTCAAAGTCTACAAACTAGTCTACAACTACTTTTTAAGTCAACAAAATTTTATAAAAATGCCAAAATAACAACCATAACAAAAGCATATGCTATTTTTTTAAAGAAAATGCTTAAAACTTAATCATATATGTTTAACCCAATTCTATGGTATTAGAAAAATCTGTCATTTCAACTCTTTCACTTTCCGTAAGTTGGTGGTCGACCCATAGATTAACAGTTTTAATTTTACTGCCAAATAACAAATTTTTCAAATGGAATGGATTTTCCAAATTTGGAAAAATGGTTATTGTCCTTGTCGGGGTAGGAAATCAAAAGCATATCTGAAGTTTTTTATGGATTTAAACCGCATTTTATTTGTTTTCTGATGGGTCTATACAGTAATCTGTATTTCCCTTTACTTTCAACAGAGATGGATACCTTCTGTTGTCACTATGACAAAAAAGTAATAAAAACTACAAAAAAAAATGAATAACTCAGAAATAAATTGAGATACAGCTTTCAAACAAATTGCATTTAAAAGTAAATTTTTGGGCTTCTATACGACGGGGTAAAAAGTAATAGTGTGGGATATTTAGAAGTTTAAGAATGAAATTACATTTAAAATGGGCTGTCAGATTTCTTGGAAATCTGACGATGGAAAAGCCTTTTCCCGAACAGCCAATGAAAGGCTTGGAGAATACGTAAGTTTCAGGTGGATAATACGTAAGTTTCAGGAAAACTGACGAGTCGCAGGTGATTGTTGTCGCTTGCAATTTTTACGTGTCATAACACTATTAATGTTTAATCCATGGCGTACGTAATGTAGGATAAACTCTATGCAATTTTTTGTCAAATTTTAGTCTTCGAAAAAATTATTTTCCAAATGGTCGTTGTAATTTGTTAAATTACTTTTTTTTCTTCTGTGAATAACTATGTTTTTACTGAGAATCTATGTTCTATGAACAGCATATGCTATCAGTTCTAAAGGAAACATGAACTGGCTGTGATATTTGAAATGACAAAATTTCATATATTAAATTTAAATTAACAGGATGGTGATGGAGATATGGAACGTTCACCTCGTGGTTCAGGACCTAGGAGCCGCCCTCCTTACAGATCTCGCATGGATAGGCGACGACCACGTCGAGACCGACAATCAAAACCTAGAGCTGATTCTGGTGCTCCTAGGAGAAAGAGAGATGATGTTGATGCTCCTAACAAATCACATGATTATGAATCGAAATCTGATGAGCCTGGTAAAACACATGAGAATAACTCTGATAATGTAAATGTTTCGCCTTCTTCAAATCAGTTGTCTTCAGGTTCAGGCGAACCAAGGGATTCAGCCCAAACAAATGAAGGATACTCAAATTCATCAGAGCAGGTATGTAGTTTCTCTTATTTAAAAAAAAAAAATGAAACTTTTTCATTTTATCATTATTTTGTATCTGTAACTTTTGTATCTTTTATACATGTGTTTTGATTCAGGGGTCTGTCCAAGGAAAAAAACGGAGTCCATTCACAAGTGTGAAGAGTCTCCACAAAGTCTTCACAAGTTGATTTGTTGTGAAGTCTTCACAAAGGAAAGTCTTCACAAGTTGTGAAGAGTCTCCATTCTGAGACTGTTCACAAAAGTAAATTTAAAAAAAAAACAACCCTTTCACAAAAAAAAAAAAA
This sequence comes from Maratus speciosus, assembly GCA_963932465.1. Taxonomy (NCBI): domain Eukaryota; kingdom Metazoa; phylum Arthropoda; class Arachnida; order Araneae; family Salticidae; genus Maratus; species Maratus speciosus. The sequence goes on from OZ010792.1 coordinate 610,705,381, forward strand.
AAAATCTAGAACACTAGAAAACAGGAATGGACCCTATTCTTGTGACGTCAACACCTTTTCAGAAGTGAGATTATTCCATGAATTTGGGTGACTTTTAAATGTACTCGGAAATGGAACCTGGGTAAACTGTAGTAATAATCGATTTAAAATATCTCTATTAATTTCCTAAAACATACTTTAGATCATTGCTGACTACATTTTGTTTGAATTTTACGATTTGTTTTACAATATGAAAAACACATACAAAATTCACGGTTTCAGAAAATTCAAAATTAAACAACTTGCATTTTTTACAGTTGTTTGAAATTTCAAATACATGTACTCCTGAAAGCCTATACTTTAATGTGATGTAATGGATTTTTTGCGCAAACCTGCGCCTTTTTGAAATAAATGGATTTTAAACCCTCTAAGCAGCTGTCACATAATTGTCTGTTTCCTCAAAACACACTAAATTGGCTGTAGACAATTTTTTATTATGAATTACGTGGTCATTTTTGACCACGTGTTTACTGTAGCTGATGACGAGCTGTTCTATTTTTAGCTCGAAACACGTCCTACGTATTGTTTTTATTTTAGGGTGATTTTTTACAAAGTTTTATTATTTTAGTTGCTTCATATCGCCAGTTTTCAGTGCTGTTTCGCTGAATCCTAAATTATGTCTTTCTCCCTTCTGCTTCATTAAAAAAAAAAAATAATACTAATAATAGTATTAATACCACAACTTATAGTAATAATCTTGTTAATTTAAACATGCTACTGACAGATTTGGTATTATTTGAGGAAAAAAATTGCGAAAATCAATGTACATTTGACTATAAAATATTAAAAATCGTGACAAATAGTATATAAGAGTGTCAGCTCTAATTGTTGCCCAATGACTAATTTCCTAAACCAATAGCTTTAGAAGTATAGTTTCAATAGCAAACATGTTTTTAAGTTGTTCTTCATCACATTAAATCCGTTTATATAAAAAAATGTTTACAGAATTTTTTTTTTTTTTTTTTGCGGGATTCAGGTACTGTATAGTTAGTAAAACTTTCTTCGTGTAATAAAACTTTCATTTTTGTACAAATAAAATTTACCGAGTTATGATAACCTTAATTTTATAAATTTTCAGTATTTTTTGTCATTTAAAACGGAAAAACGCTTTTTATCCAAATGTCAAAAATTTTCTTGTCAATTGTCAAAAAACTTGGGCGGCAGTTTGCACCGGGCCCATTTAAATCGGAAGTCCCCCTTCTTTCGTAGTAAATATTAGTAAGTATCCTCTACTTGAGAAAGTATAGTTCATTTTAATATTTTATTTGCATTTATTACGTTGAATATCTTAAAAGAATGCAATGCTAGATGAATGCAGACCATTGTCGCCAATATTTACCATGGCTGCATTCGCATCCAGAAGACTTTGGGAAAAAATTCACTTTCAAAATAGGTATCCGAAAAGTATCCTAATGAAAAATATTTGTAAACAAAATCGAAAAAGTAGAAAACGCCATTTGTACAGATCGATCTCAGCTAGCCAATGCAAAAAGAATTCTTTAAAAATACTGAAATGCAAACAAGATATCTTTAGAAATTTCTTCCAGTATTAGCATTAGTGAGCGGATCTTTCAGGTGACTGAAGTAGTCTCTTAATTTGAAACAGTCTTCTAATCCATGGTGTGATTGGATTTCAAAAATATGAAATTTAAACATTGTTAAATACACCGGTGAACGTAGGTCATTTCGCGCCTCATGGCGGCGATATTTTTTCTACGCTGAAAGTAAGTAAACGTTCACATTTTAGTACAAGCTTTTTAGACCGGACTTACATCATCTACAAAAATTTGGAAACGTTCGAACGAATAGAAATGTTTTTTTACAAAATAAAATGTACGAAAATTTCGACTAAATCAGTAAAAACCTGAATGTTTCGTCACGGTTTTGCCCTTCCATAGCGCAGTTTAAAGGCACTGTCAAACCAAGAACATATTCTTAAAGAAGAAACCTTCTTCTAATCGATGCTGTAATCGGTTTTAAAAATTTGAATTTTAACTTTTTCAAATACACCGACAAACGCAGTCATTTTGCGCCTCACGGAGACGATATTTTTTTCCTACACTAAAACTAACCGAACGTCCGCATTTTAACACAGTCTTCTTAGAGAATCTCAAGGAACCAGATTTACATCACTTACAACTTTCGGACGCGTAGAAATCTTTTTTACAAAAATTAAATGTGTGAAAATGTCGACAAAATCATTAAAAACCTCAGCGGTTTCTTTCGCTTTCAGTACGCATAAGCTGCAAAAATCAAATTACCGTATTTTATGGAAGAAACGCCGTGGCGTTTATGAGTTTAACAGTTAATTTTTTTCCAAGTGCGGCGTTTACACCATGTGCAGTATTTACGATTTTTTTAAAATACCAACTGAGTTTCCTTAATTTAAAAATTCATAAAAATATTCAAAATTGGAATTAAATATTTTAAATAAAACTTCAGACATCTTAAGATATTAAAAACGAGGCATCCTACACTGCTCAGAAAACTTTGATTAAAGTTAGGTCAATGTGACGCTGTTGACAAAAGTAGCGTTCCCATAGGTGCGGCGATTATGATATTTTTAAGCTTATTCGGGCCAATTTGAGGAGTGCGACGTTTCTTCCATAAAATATGGTACGCAGAAAATATAATACCGAATAGCATATACTTTTAATTCAACATTTGTTCGTGATTTTTTTCATTTAAAAGTATAAATTCAGACAAAATGGAGTTAAAGATATAAAAGCATACAAATTTGAGGTTCATTTAATATTCATTCATCACGAGCCCAGGCAACGCTGAGCGGGTCAGCTAGTATAAACATAATTTTGTTAGGAGAATATTTATTCTGACAATATTTTTTGTTCTTGCTCAAGGAATTCTAATGCACAACACAGATACGTTTTTTCTTCGAAATGTTGTTATTTCTTGAAATAAATTTCTGTTACCTTCTTTTCACTTTAACGAAAAATAAAAATAATGGGGTGTACTGTCCACAAAAAAGTACTTTGAATATATAAAATTGATTGAATGTGATCGCTCAATTAGATAAACTTAGCACTATTAGAACTCTATTATATAATTAGGTCTATTAGATTCTATAAATTTTATTAGAAGTTTAAAGGCTATAAAAATGTTTGAATTCTGAAATGAAAAATAAATGCTTTTTTAACTTGATTTTATTTATTTTGCTCCATGTATGAGAAGATTTTTCACTCACCTCCTCATTGTGCTAGAGTTCTAGGAATTGTGTGTTGTTGTGTTCTCAAGTTGGCAATGCAATATTTTTCTAAATTTAATTATCAATTAGTAAATTAATATTAAACGTTCCGAAAAAAAATTACTGTTTGGTACATTTCTGGGAATAATAATAAAAATAATAAGCATATTCTAAAATTATGCCATACATAGACTAAAGTGTTATGAATACTCTGGGGTGTTTCTGTTTCGAAAATTCAGAAAAATTAAGGCAGTCATTTCCAAAAATAAAAAGAAATCGGTCATAATTCCGAAAAATCGGACATAAACTATATTGCGAACTTCGACAAATGTTTGCCGAAGAAAAAAAATCCCGTCCCTGTATTTCCCAAAATGCGATGTGAATTTCTGAATTTTTTTTTTTTTTTTTTTTTCACTCAGAATCACCCCTGCAGATACTTAACTAAAAATGTTTGTCAAATCTTTGCCAATCGAATGAGTTTATAAATTATTTTTCGCATTTCTTTTTTTGAGAATTTACCTCTTACATCATCGCATTGGACGAAGAGATACAAGGGTGTCCGAAAAGTCCCTGACCTATTTTAAAATTCAATATAAAATCAAGTCATTGTTGTATAGGCTAAAATGCTTCTCACGATGAAAGGTTTTTTTCGTAAACGAAAATAATGAGTTCGATCACAGATGGCACCGTTTGTCCGTATGTTTGGTTTCAGACATTCTTTTTTCCTTATTTTCTGATTAGTTTTGACACTTTGACATAGAAATGACGACTTCCAGCGAAAAAGCTAATTGTGTAGACCCCTTGCATTCACGTCACGTTGCTATTAGTTACGACTGATACTATTGCATCTGGAGCACACACGTGGAGCACAGATCTGTTCGTTTACCGCTAAAATCACGTGTTATCTTTCTGTTTAATTTAGATCTTCCTTATTTTTGTTATTATAATGCAAATAAGTCTAATAAATCAATTGGAGAGTACCACATTCGCCTTAGATTTGGGCGCGATATGAAGCGATTTCAGACATGTGACGTCACGTGCAACCCGTCTATAGGTTGATACTACGAAACCAAATTGAAATTAATTTGAAAATCAGAAAAAAGCATGTTTGAAACCAAATATATGGACAAGTGGTGCCATCTATGATCGAAGTTTGGAACTCATTTTCTTATTCCCTTGAGGAAAAAAAAAACTTTTCATCGTGAGAAGGATTATTTGGTTTTATATTGAATTTTGAAATGTATCAGGGACTTTTGGGGTACCCTGTAATTCTTGGCCTTCCAGGTAAATGACTAGCACCATGAGATTTCTTAATCGTTAAAAAAATGTTCACGTCGTAATTTTGGTCTGTTTTTCTATTAGATTTCTCACATTCCCCAAAAGCTGTCATTTCAACTCATTTTCCGTAAGTTGGTTATTGCGACCAATAGATTACAGTTTTAATTTTATCGCCGGATAACAAATTTTTTATTTACTAGGCGGCTCGGCCCCCTACGAGCTATGCTCGCCAACCCCCGTCCAGACACTGCAGACTCTAAATGCACGCTAATTTGATCGGCTTTAAAAAGATTTCGAAAGATTGAATTATAATTTAAAAAACAGTGGCGATCTCCCTATAAACGAATTTCTATTCATTTCTCTTTGATTGGGGAATTTTAACGCCAAATCCGCTGCGGTATTTCTTGATTAACCCGTCGACCCATTTCGCCAAATTATATAAATTGCCAAACCACTCGCCAAATTATACAAATTGATATAATTTTTATTTTAAATAACGAAAGAACAAATAAATTCGTACAACATTAATAAAAACACAAATAAAACGTCGAAATAACAATAACTTGATGACGTAGACACGTGTAACAACATTTCAAAATAAGCTAATATAAAAGGAATTAAGTAAAGAGAGTCTCCTGGTATTTTTTAACAAAGCGAAAAGAAAGTTCTTTTAAATGAGACATTTTAAATTAATTCTCAAAATATCAAATAAATGTCTAGCGCAATTTCTAAATTTAAACATTTTTGCACTATTATTTTGTGTTCATTTTATGTAATAACTATAATGTGACGTAAATATGACGTAATTTCTCCTAAGACTTCTAACGCATGTTAATGAATTTATTATTTTACAATATCCTTTCTCTTTTAAAATTCACGTGTATACTTTTTATGACGTAATTTTTAATAAGTTCCTGCTTTTTATACGTAATTATTTAATTCTAATTTGAAAGTTTTTTTCCTGTTTATAATAGTCACGTGTAAATAAATTTTTAATTTGAAGCAAACATTATTGCTTGCGCTTTTTATACAGTTAGCAACAGTTTAAATTAGTACAATTTTCTGAAATCTGTAAAAAATATCTCTCGAAAAGCTGAAAATTTGAATTTAAAATAGATATAAAACCTCGAAAAATGAGTCAAATTAAAAAAATAAATCAATTCTGCACACCGGGAAATTATAACGTATAAAATGAACTAAAAATTATTAAATTCCGATGTATAGTTTTTGCTACTATAAAACTTTTTTAGTGGAACGATTTCGTCCAACTTTAGCATTAAATATCTCTTAAAAAAATTCTTCGATTTGAAAACTGTCTGCACCAGCGTGTTTATCAAACATTTCGTATAATACTACTGATTTTCATATTTTTGTATGCAACAGTTTTTTTAATATTAACGAAGAAAGACCTCCGGTCATAAAAAATTCAAAACCGGCGGCGGCGGTGACAGCAGTAGTTACTTTTTTTTAGAATAGAGAGATTTTATAGTTGATGTAACTAATTTTTTTTTTTCACCTTCTTCAGGATCAAGGAAGGTCTGAGAAAAGGGCGAGGCCTACTTTACCCGTCTGGAGGCGACCCGACCCGAACAGCCCGAGTCTTGCAGAAGGGTTAAAAGGTACGATCTGTTTCATATACGATCTATTCATAGATTTCGGCGAACTTCTAGAGTGTATTATGCTAAATAGTGGCTCTTTTTTAACCATTTGAAAAAATTGAATCCCGCATTTTATTCGTTTTCTGATTGGTTTATACAGTCATCTGTATTTTCCCTTTACTTTCAACAGAGATGAATACTTCTGTTGCCACTATGACAAAAAAATAATAAAAACTACAAAAAAAAAAATTAATTAATTACTCAGAAACAAATTGAGATACAGCTTTCAAACAAGTTGCATTTAAAAGTACATTTTTTTCTCTATACGACGGTGTAAAAAGTAATAGTGTGGGATGTTTAGAAGTTTAAAAATGAAATTTCATTTAAAACGGGTCCAGGAATATTAATGTCTGACCCATGGCATACGAAATGTATGACCAGCTCCGTAGAAGTTTAAAAATTGACAGTACCAAAAATTGTAAAACTGAAATTTCTTTTAAAATTGGCTCATGATGGGTCCAGGAATGTTAATGTCTGACCCATGGCGTACGTAATGTATGACCAGCTCCGTAGAAGTTTAAAAATTGACAGTACCAAAAATTGTAAAACTGAAATTTCTTTTAAAATTGGCTCATGATGGGTCCAGGAATGTTAATGTCTGACCCATGGCGTACGTAATGTATGACCAGCGCCGTAGAAGTTTAAAAATTGACAGTACCGAAAATTGTAAAACTGAAATTTCTTTTAAAATTGGCTCATGTTGCTAATAAAATACATTCTGAAAATATTATTAAATTGATTTCCAACATGTAGATGGCAACACTTGCGCTGTTTAAGAATAAAGATATTTTTATTTTTTCAATTGGTGCTACTTGTTAACCATTTGAAAAAATGGTTATTGTCCTCGTCAGGGTAGGAAATAAAAAGCATATCTGAAGTTCTTTATTGGTTGAATCCACATTTTATTCGTTTTCTGATGGGTCTATACAGTAATCTGTAATTTGCCTTTACTTTCAACAGAGATAGATTCTGTTGCCACTATGACAAAAAAGTAATAAAAACTACAAAAAAAATTAATAACTCATAAACAAATTGAGATACAGCTTTCAAACAAATTACATTTAAAAGTACAGCCGTGGAAAAAAAAGTAAACACCCCCTACTAACTTCTCAAGAAATTATCGTAGAAGAAAGTTACTGGTACCGAACAATTGGAAATAAAGTCTACTTTTAAATGATATATATAAAATTTGTTTAAGGGGCCATTTACATATTAAAACGAACCATAACTTTGTTTTTTTCAATAGCAGTACACAATTCTGACAGCATAAATGAACTCTACACCTTTCAATTAGCCTATAAACAAATTTTTATGGAATTCGTGCCATAAGTTTCCGAGAAATTAATTATTTTAAAACGAGCGTATTTTAAGGGCTGTATCCAAATTGAAGTTCCGAACTCGATTGTTAACCGAGAGAGCCCCTTCTTGATCAAGGCACGTTTAAGCGTCAATGAAACCTGTTTGATTACAGGATAGCAGAATAAATTTCAAAAATTTATTCACTCCTATCATAGACGTCCCTTTAAACCATCATTTTGCCGTTTTTTAAGCATAATTTGAAAACTACTTGGAAAAAAATTGTGAAATTTTAGATTTCCATAAAGCAGGACTTAATCAAAATCCACCAAAAAAATTGTAGGTTGCAATTCATAATTTTTTCGAATATTAATTTCATAATTCATATCATAAAATTATAAAAATTGCAAATTCAACGTATTTATGTTTGGGTATTTTAGTATTATTGCTACACAAAAAATTAGCTCATTAGGAGCATAATTTAAGGAGATATAGATAAAAATATGAAAATGTAATAGATAAAAATATGAAAATGTAATTTAACATTAGAAGTACTAAATTTTGAATGTCTATAATTCAAAAACTTATCATTCGAATGATTTGAAATTTGGTTTCTAGGCATATTTTGAACCGAAGATTTGAAATATCTCATTAAATTTGGGTACTGCTGTTGAAAAACATGAAGTTTGGATTCGTTTTAATATGTATATGGCCCCCTAAGTAAATTTTATACACACCATTTAAAAGTAGACTTTATTTCCAATCGTCTTGTACCAGTAACTTTCGTCTACAATAATTTGTTGAGGAATTAGTAGGGGTGTTTACTTTTTTTTCCCACGACTGTACATTTTCTTTCTCTATACGACGGTGTAAAAAGTAATAGTGCGGGATGCTTAGAAGTTTAAGAATGAAATTTCATTTAAAATGGGTCGTCAGATTTCTTGGAAATTGGACGATGGAAAAGCCTTTTCCCGAACAGCCAATCAAATGCTTGGATAATACGCAAGTTTCACGAAATCTGACGAGTCGCAGGTGATTCTTGTTGCTTGCAATTTTTACGTGTCTTAACACTATTAATGTTTAATGCATGGCGTACGTAATGTATGACCAGCTCCGTAAAAGTTTAAAAATTGACAGTACCGAGAATTGTAAAAGTGAAATTTCTTTTAAAATTGGTTCATGATGGGTCCAGTAATGTTAATGTTTAATCCATGGCGTACGTAATGTAGGATCAACTCTGTGCGATTTTTTATGTCTTAAATTTTAGTCTTCGAAAAAAACATTTTCCAAATGGTCGTTGTAATTTGTTAAATAGCTTTTTTTTTCTTTTTGTTTTGTTTGGAAGCTTGCGAAAATACCCTATTTTGTTCTGCAGTGAGCAAGTAAAATTGATTTCTTATTATAGTTCCTAAAATTCTTGTGTGTTTTACCAAGGAAAATTATTTTTTCAATTAAAAACCCGTATTGCCGATGAGTAACAAACGGTTTATTAGCCGTAAACCATACTTAAAACAAAATATGATTTTTTAAAGTATTTTTCCCATGATTTATTTAAAAAATGAAAGCCGAAAAACATTATTATAATTATTTTTGAAAAATCAGGCATTTAAGGGTTAAAATAAATAAATGCTTTTTGCATTCTTTATTTTAATAGTTATAATAGTATTGATATATTAGCATATATCAATATAATATATAGTATGGATATATTATTGATGTATTTTAAATAGTTCAGTTTTACTTCAGTTAAATTGCATGAAACTTATTTTTTATTTATGTGAGTAAAGACGGAATTTTGCAATCGGTTTTTAATTCATTTCTTGATAGTCTTAGAATTATACAAGTTACAGTAGAGTGCCGATTATCCGAACAAGTCAGGACCGACCCTAGTTCGGACTAGCAAAAGTTCTGATAAATGGGCAGACAATTTAATGGATGTTCCTGACTATACTACCTTCACACTTCATCCAGGCTTAGGATAGGAAGCACTATAGTCTCTGTAGAAAAAAAAGGCCGTTCAAGGCCAAACATCCTCTTTTCATTTCCCCTTCGTTGTCATGGCATTAGAGGACGCTAGTCCCTCGTCCCTCTTTTTCCACCGCACTTCTGCAAAACAAATTTACCCCTGCAAGAGAATGAGTTACTGCAGTATTCGAAGACTCTTTTTGCCGTAACACCAGTCTTGATTTTCTTAAAGCGAACTGGATATATGGATGTGTTTTTAGACGACAGATTAATGGTGTTCTTATTTTTTTTATTTAATTAATAATTTGTAATTGTAACTTTATTATTTAAATTAATTATAATTTATTATATAATTTAATTATAATTTATATTTAATTTAATTTTAATTTATTATTTAAATTAATTATAAATTCAAATAATTTGTAATTTTCTATGACATGCAATGTTATCTGCATTCGTATATGCATGAACTTTTCTATTATTTTAATTTAAGTGAAAAAAAAATGAACACACAAACGTACGCATATATATATATGTGTGTGTGTGTGTGTGTGTGTGTGTGTGTTATTTCCTTATAAATTACATTATACTGTATTGCTATCTTGTAATTGTCTTTCCGTCTCAGTCATGACCCAAAAATCGATATAAAATAGCAAATTCAGAACATTTTCTGAAAAATACTTTGCATTTAAAAAGAGAATGAAAATCAATTGAAATCTGAATAAGAATAGCTTCATGTATTAGACTTTTACGGGTGAAACTGTTTTCATGAATTTAGCGAGTAATATATTTAGATTTGAATCCGAGAATTTTACATCTGCCTGACCAGCATCCTTAAAACAACAACAAAAATTCAACGAGCAAAAAACAAACAAAACAAATTCAAAAACAAAAACAAAAAAAAAAACAACGGGGGGTGGGGCGGGATTGTAAACGTGGTTCAATCGAAACACGCCACTTCAAATGGAAGGATTCAAAATTATTCTTTATAATCTATAGTAGTAAATTATAGTCTAAAATAACTCCTGCTCTTGGAGGGGGGTCAATGCATGCTGTAAACTTTTTGGGTTTTTTTTCTCTCATGATTTTCTGAAAAATACCAACAAATTAAAATAGCTCTTCCATTCATTAAAATCTGAGTGAGAAAAACTTCTATTGAATTTTTAAGAATGGAAATGTATTCATAAAATAGCGAGTAAGACATTTAGATTTGAATCTGGGAATTCGAGCTCTCAGTGACCAACACCCTTAAAACATATACGGCAACAAATATAAATAAAAGGGGGGGGGGTTGTAAACGTGGTTCAATCATTATTCTTTATAGTACTGCAAAATTTTTCTTTATAGTACTGTTAATATGAGTCTAAAATAGCTCCTGCTCTTGGAGATGTGTGTGTGGGGTTGGGGGGGGGGGGGGAATCATTCAAATCCATATTACATTCTGCATCATTTTCCACGAAATTTTCCGAGGGAGGGGGTCAATGCGTGCTATAAACTATCAGTTTTTTTTTTCTCTTTTGCTTTTCTGAAAAATACAAGCAAATTAAAATAACTCTTCCATTCATTAAAATCTGGGTGAGAAAAACTTCATGTATTAAATTTTTAAGGATGAAAATGTGTTCATGAATGTAGCGAGTAATACGTCCAGATTTGAATCCGGGAATTTGAGGTCTCATTGACCAACACCCTTAAACAACAATCACAAATAAAAGTTTTTTTTTTGAGGGGGGGGGGGGGGGGTGAGGGGTGTTAAACGTGGCTTAATTAAAGTATTCTGCTTCATTTGCTTTGAAATCTGCCGGACGGGGGGTGGGGGTCATATATGTATACTTTCAATTATGTGTTTTAATGTGATACTTTTTTTTTTTTTTTTTAGCCTTTGGGAAGGCTGAGTCCTTAAAAGGACTTTTTTCTAGCCCTTAAAAGGGCTTTTTTAAAAAAAAAAAAAAAAAAAAAAAAAAAAGTTCTTGAATTAGAAAACAGTCGATTGAAAGTATAATCACTCAACATTCAAATTCACTAGAGCTACTTTCGCTGTCATCCTGCAGATTTATAATAAATTGTTGGGTGACTTCGTTTTCATCTGTCAGGCCCAATTCGGCAAAATCTTTATCCTGCAACTCTTCGGAATGCTTGACACAATCTTTCCAGTTTTCCACAGTAACATGAGAAAGAGCCTCCTCGAGCAGTCGCCTTACATCCTTTATTTTAAATGTATTATTTCTTTTTGCAACTTCTCCTTTCACTTGAGCCCATATTAATTCAATTGGATTGTACTGGCAGTGATAAGGTGGAAGCCGCACTACCTCATGTCCCATTTCATATGCAAGAACATCCAATTCATACATTTTGTATTTTTCTTTGTGTATTTTAACAATACTCAACAATTCAGGAACAGTAGTGTTTGAATCATGTATAATCCCTTTTCTTTCCAACCAAGCTATAATATCTGATTTTCGCATTTTTGTGGATGGAACTTTTTCTAAATGATTAGAATGATAGCTGGCATTGTCCATTACTATGACGTTGGGTTCTTCAAGTCCTCTCAGTAAATTTATAAACCATTCTCTAAATATGTCGCTATTCATTTCGTGATGGTAATCTTTTGTAGAGCTTGACTGGAAAATTAAATCAGCTCCTTCGATAAAGCCATGCTGAGCTGATCCGGCATGACAGATAATCAGCCGTGACCCTTTCCCCGTCGGTACTTTAAGACCACCAGAATTTTTTGAATCTTGCCATACATGACTCTTTGAGTGATTTTGATTCACCCAAGTTTCGTCTAAATATATAATTGGACGCAGTGGAGACTCTTTTCTGATATTGTGCATTTTTCTGAGAAATTTAATGCGTGCAGCTACGATATCATTTCTCTCGATCAATATTTTTCTGCCATCACTGCCCTTTTTATATTTGTAGCCCATATCTGTTAATATAGTACACACAGACTTTGCACATCCAGAGAAGTCTATTTTTTGTTCCAAAACTTCTTTTAAATTTTCGCAAGTTGGATAATCTCTGCTATCATAATATTCTTTAACTGTGCGACATACGACTTCTTTGTTAAAGTCATCTAATCCTGTCACACATGCGGAACTTTTTTTTTAGGTGATGAAAATGACAGATTTTCTAAGCTGGAGTCTGCAATAGAATTATCCTTCCAACCACCACACGCCACATGCTTTAGAAGTAGCTTCTTGTGTCTGCACAAATATATCTTTGATTTTTGCATCAGGATTGGAAGCAACGAGCTCTTTAAAATAGTTGTACACATTATAAATAACCGTCTTCGACTGTTTTCTAATATCAGGACTGGCTGCCATAATTAAAAGAAAGAAAAATGTACAGAAAATGAAAGAAAGCAACGTAATCAAACAAAGGATGGGGTAATACTGATCAACAAGGTCTCTCAAACAGTGTGGGCAAAAGAAGAGCGGTCAATCGGTCACGTGGTTGTAACCATAGTTACTAACCTAAGATAACGGCTGAGGAGTGACCCACGAAAGGGGGAGGCTTTGGCCTTGAACGGCCTTTTTTTTCTACAGAGACTATAGTTAGTGGTGGCGTGCTTTATATTTTATTTTGTTATTTATTTTATCCTTTTTCTGAACTCCAGGCTCCAGATGAAGCAAAAAAGCTAATTGTTGCTTGCTTCAAAGAAGACATTCTTTTCAAAGCTGTCCCTGTCCTATTTTGAATTCTTCCTAAATAGGCTAGTGGAATAGGATCAGCGTTCTTCTGTCGCTCGAGCCATTTCATAGCTGTTTCCAAACATTCAAAGGCTCCGTTATGTGGTGGTCATTTTCAGAGAATTTGTTTTCTTTCATTTCACCCCTTATTATTCTGTAGTTACGGCTGCCAACGACACACTGACCGGGGATTTGGAATCCTAATCATCCTAAATCTAAAGGGAGAGAAAGAGGGTGTTTGGATAATTGGAAGGAATACAGTCACAGAAGAGTATAAACAAAACAGAAGAACATAGAGTAGAAGGGGGGAAAGAAAGCAAGTTGGGAAAAAAAAAAACACATGAAAATAAAATTAAAAATATCATAAAGGAAAAACACACACACATATTAAAATATGTGAACACATGAAATAAAAATAAATAAATGAATAAAATATAAAAACAGACTAATATCAGTTAATACAAAGAATAAATTATAGGGTAGTACTGAAAAAGTTTTTCCAAGCTGCAGCTCATTGTGGAATCAGTTGATCATTAACAATAACTTCACGATTAAGATAAATAGCTAAATTTTCAAGAAAGTCCAATTCAGAGAGACTATTGGCATGAAAGATAATTTTAGCATTTTGAAAATTCAAACTATGGCCGGGATCCCAAGAGTGCTTGGCAATAGAAGATTTAGAAATTTCTTGATTAATTACATAAGGAGAGTGTTCTTTTAAGCGGATTTCAAGATTTCTTTTAGTTTGACCCATTCTTTTTTCTTCATTTTTTTTTAAATATTAAACCATGGATATCAATATAATTTATTTTATAGTTCTTATATGAATATTTTTCTTTTTTTTCATTTTATTTATTAACCATTTGGAAAAATGGTTATTGTTCTCGTCAGGGTAGGAAACCAAAAGCATATCTGAGGGTTTTTATTGGTTTAATCCGCATTTTATTTGTCTACTTATTGGTCATACAGTAATATGTATTTCCCTTTACTTTCAACAGAGATGGATACCTTTTGTTGCCACTATGACAAAAAAGTAATAAAAACTACAAAAAAAAAATTAATAACTCAGAAACAAATTGAGATACAGCTTTCAAACAAATTGCATTTAAAAGTACATTTTTTTTCTCTATCCGACGGTGTAAAAAGTAATATTGTCAGATGTTTAGAAGTTTAAGAATGAAATTTCATTTAAAATTGGCTGTCAGATTTCTTGGAAATCTGACGATGGAAAAGCCTTTTCCTGAAAAGCCAATGAAATGCTTGGATAACACATAAGTTTCAGATGGATAATGCATCAGTTTCAGGAAATATGACGATTTGCAGGAGATTTTTGTCGTTTGCAATTTTTACGTGTAATAACACTATTAATGTTTAATTCATGGCGTACGTAATGTATGATCAACTTCGTGCGATTTTTTATGTCTTAAATTTTAGTCTTTGAAAAAATCATTTTCCAAATGGTCGTTGTAATTTGTTAAATTGCTTTTTTTTTTTTTTTTTTTTTTTTAATGGAAAAGAATGGCAAACTTTTCCTTCTGGCTCACACACTTATATATTCTTGATAATGGTAAAAAAATATAAACAAAAATTGCAGATCAGCTCAATTTATTTAATCGATAATTACATGCAAAATATTTTAGGTTAAATATTTTAAATATGAAATTATTTTTTCAAGATATTTTTGAGTGTTAAATTTTATTTAATGATAATTCAAATAATAATAAAATCAAAATCATATAACTTCTCCTCTTAATAAAATATGACTATCGAAATGAATTATCACCATAAAAGGTACAGAAGTCATTTTACCGGGCGTTGGACTCGAACCTGGGTTGCCTACAAATGTTCAGAGCTTTAAACTGATGCTTTAGACCACTCGGCTAACCAGACTTGCTCTACCTTACCTCTAAATGAGAAGATCAAGTAAATTTAACTTGACGCATGCGCAAATGCGTGAATTTTTTTAGTCTGATCTTACAGAATCAGGTTTACGCTTTAATATATATGATTAACAACTCAGCTATATTAAAATGAGCTATTAACAAAACTCAATCGATTTAACATGTTAAGATAAACATATAACATGAGTCATTGGTAATTTGTATGTTACAGTGAAATAATTACTGTAAGTATGATAGATAAGATTTATGCATAAATATGCATATGCAATAATCATGCTTTGGCAATTTTCTACTGTATTAGTTTAAATAGCTACTTAAATATTTCTCACATTATCTTTTTTCTTTTCCAGATTACGAGAGTGCAAAAATGGCACCCAGCCGCAAAAAATGGCGGCACATGTTTCCTGAAATAAAACGGTGGTGTCGTAGATGGGGCATCTCGCCACATCAACAATGTGAGTATCCCCTCTATCACCACTGGCGACTATTTTTTAACTCTATTTCGCACCACTTTTTCAAAACAAAAATCTTTTACATATGCTTTGACAACATTTGCAAAAGAAATATATTACAATATATATATATATATATATATATATATATTTTTTTTTTTTTTTTAAATAGCGGTGCGAATGCAATATAAAAATAGTCGCCTGTGGCATCCCTATTGCTTTCTCGTTTTTAGAAATATTCATGTCCGAAATCGAAAATTAGAGGAAAGGGTCGAAAAAATGGTTTACCACTTTCATTTTGGTAACTGTCATTTTTTACACTTTTATGACTTCAGATTTTTTTGCCATTCTCTAACTCCCTTAAATACAGCCGAATCACTCTGTAATTACCCGACTGAAAAGAAGGGTTATGTGTTTCACGCATATGTATGGCGATAGGGAGTTTTGGGAGAAAAAAAATGATTTGCTATAAAAACATGTATAAAAATCACTTATAAACAGATTAAATAAAATAATGCTATAAAGGTGATAAAATATCTTTATTAAGATTGACGATCGTTTCGTCGCACCAATGGCAACATTTTCAAAATCATTTATGATAGAAAATATTTTCACATAATTTAAAAACAATAAACATAGTAAACAATGTCACGAGACATGATGCATAATAAAAAACATTGCAAACATAAAATTACATTAAAATTAAATTAGCTATTATTTAATATGATTTGCTGTCAAAAAATTAGGCGGTATTTTCAAGATGACCATTAAATGCATTCTAAAACTATTTTTGCTGCTATTTAAAATAAATGAATGCTTTTTTAGCTTGCTTTTATTATATGGAATGTTGTAATTCATCTCACTTCCTCATTGTGCTAGAGTTTTAGAAATTGTGTATAGTTGTGTATTCACGATAGCGATGCAATATTTTCCAAATTTAATTATCAATTAATAAATTTATTAATTAAAGGTACTTCTCGTCGATCACTTTCCATTAAAAAAAATAAATAAACTGTCACCAAACTGTAGGACGGAACGCTAAAATTGCATGATCGTGGCATCCCATTCACTTGGCTGCAGATCCGTTCCACGTGTTTGTTATGTTATCAAATGATTTTAATTCGACGTTTAACTGTATTTCTAATGATCTTTTACAGATTTGCAGTTAAGGATTAATGACACTTCTTACATTAATATCTTTTACCAGGTCGCCCAGGTTGCCCATGGGAAGCAGGTTACAGGCAAAAATCGCCTGTTCCTCCGTACTCTAAGAGATATCGTCAACGATACGGGTATCCTGCGATCCCGTGGACACCTGCCGGCTCAGGAGCTGAAAGTCCTCTGCAAGGTATGTATAATATGTAATTTTTCCTCATGCTCCTTTCGCCTACCTCTCAATTTCGTGCACTTTAATGTAAAGCTACGTACTATTATCACTTGATAAATCAATATAAATTAAAGGTGCTTCTGTCCTCGATCACTTTCCATAAAAAATAAATAAATAAAAACGGTCACCCATGATCGTGGCATCCCATTTACTTGTCGCCCTATACGTTCCACGCGTTTGTTATGTTATCAAGTGATTTAACTGTTATTTCTAATAATGTTTTACTGATTTGTTCTTTTGTTAATTAAAGTAACAGTTACGTTCTTAAATGGCGACGCCATGACAATAACACAGAAAAATAGTTTAAAATTTTTAAAAAGTAACATTAAACGTTTCGAACCTGTTTAGAAAGTTCCTCATCAGTCATTTAAATAAACGCGAATTGACGAAACATGGGAAAATCTCACAAACAATTCAATACGGAAGTGAAGATTTGAGTGAGATTAAAATGGCAACCTCGTTTCACTTCCGTTTACGAGATTCCATTCCCACTGGGAGTGGGAAATTCCTATGGCAGATTAGTCAAGTCTCCTGATTTTGGCATGAGACTCCTGATTTTCACATGTTTTTCCATACCCCTGATTTTTGACCTATTTCTCCTGATTTTTCACATATTTTAAAATATTCTATTATTTTACAATCAAATTTACTGTGATTCAGTGATGAAAACTCCAGTACAGGTGTAGTTATTCTATAGTATAATTGATCAGTAGTATTTTATGTCTTTTCTTACAGTTACTATGGACAAGTTTTGGATTATTAATAATTTGTCTCGATTAATATTTCAGGCAATAGAGACCATATAGGGGCAACCTAGCAAAATTCATGGTAGTTCTTTAAAAAGGCTTACTATATGTTTTTTGGGTCACTGAATCCGAATTTTTAACTTCCCACCAAAATTTCACCCGGCAACCACCCAAAATTTTCGTAAAAAGCCCCCCAAAAAAGGTTTTTATTAAAAAAATAAAATTTTTTATTGTTTTAGGAGGAAAATATCTAGAAATTCAAAAAGTAGACAAAATTTGCAACAAATTAGATATATGACTTAGGATGAAGGGGAAGGGGGGATCTGCCTCGAAACATGCGCTCGGTGCTGCGTGAACTAAGTTGCACAATTCCACTTAACCACTCACACGTTTACACCAACCCCCATTCAGACACCACAGAATGTAAAAGCACACTAATTTGATCGGTTTTAAAAAGATTAGAGAAGATTGAATTATAATTGAAAAAATCTATAGCGATCTCCCTGTAAACGGTTTTCCATTCAATTCCGTTTGATTGCAAAAATTTAAGGCCGAATCATTTGCTATTATGACATCCAACGGTTGTTTTCATGTTTGATTAAAGAAGACCAAGTAAACAGAGACAGAAGACTAAGTAAACAGAGTCTTTGCCTCCCGGTATTTTTTGACAGCATTATAAAACGATTCACATAATACAATTTACTACAATTACTACAATTTACTGCTTTAACCCCTTCAAGGGCGGTAGTTCATTTTTGGACCACTTAATTTTAGTTCTTAAATGTACCAGAATATTGGAATGAAAATTTTCCTTTTATTATTAAGTGAACAAAAGCATTTTTGTATTTCGAAATTTGTTTGTAAATTCTGGTGTCATTTACTGATTTCAACATTTTACGAATAGAAGTACCTTGCCCCTGAAAGAGTTAAACGCATATTAATGTATTTATTATTAAGTTTCCTTTCTCTTTTAATATTCACGTGTAAATACAATTTTCAATATTTTCCTGCTTGTAACACGTACTCATTTAATAGTAATTTTAAAGGGGTTTTTTTTCTGTTTT
Source organism: Maratus speciosus (assembly GCA_963932465.1). Taxonomy (NCBI): domain Eukaryota; kingdom Metazoa; phylum Arthropoda; class Arachnida; order Araneae; family Salticidae; genus Maratus; species Maratus speciosus. Next base: position 610,724,058 of record OZ010792.1, read on the forward strand.
TAATAGTCACATGTAAATAAATTTTTAATCGTTAGGAAATATTATTCTTTGCGCTGTTTTTAGAATTGAAAAAAATCTCTATACTAATATCCTAAGTCATGTGACTATTATCAACAATTCTGGGCGGATTCCTTCGCTTTTTATATTCCAGGCGGTCATTTTGGTACTTTAATGTTAGCCAGACACAGGCGATAAGTCGCCAAATATTATTCTATCGCCATGATTTCACTTATATTACAATAGTCCAAGTCATGTAACTGCCATAAACAATTACAACACTTCGCTTTTCCTAAGAAAAGTTTCCCTTTTGATTAAAGAATCAAAGTTATTTTTTTTGAATAAAACTATATAAAAGATGCCATGATCACAAAGAATTCTTGATACTTTTATGTTAGCCGGGTGAAAATCTCGCCAATAGCTTTTTTTTAACTCGACAGTTAGCATTTTTTTATTTTTCGAGTGGTAAATTAAAACGGTACTACTTGGTTATACCATCGACCAAAAATCTATCACCAGAATATAAGATTAAATGCCGATAATGGTTGATCGTAAATGTCACATTCACTTGACTGTAAGGAAGTTACACGTGTTTACGCCACCAAGGGATTTTTATTTCGACGTTTTATTTTTATTTTTATCAATGCTAGGCACAGATGTCATATACGCCTCATATTGGCGCGACTTTTTTCCGACGGCAATTTGGCGAAAACATCAACAGCATAAACAACAACGTCCGGGTTACCATATGAAGCAAAATAACGACACTTTGGCGCCAGTTAAGTACCCGTTGCATATATGACATTGGCGTCAGAAAAAAATCGCGCCAATATCTATACAATATCTGTGCCCAATGCTATACTAATTTATTTCGGCACAGATGTCATATACGCCCCATATTGGCGCGGTTTTTTTCTGACGCCATTTTAGCGAAAACACCACCATAAACAACATCATCCGGATTACCATATCAAGCAAAATAACTATACTTTGGCATCAGTTAACCTTTAACCGGAATCGCTAAATTGTTCCACATTAGTGGAATCTTATGTCCAAAAGGACCCTTTAATTAAAATCCAAGTTATTTTCTAATATATATGAAATTACCACTTAGATGGTTATAAGCGCATTGAAAAAAGTTTCATGTATTATATAAATCAACTTTTATTCATATATATCTTGAAATTATACATTTTTTTAAAAATTTAGTTCTTTAAGCGTTGATGCGCGCGTTTCGAAATTAAACGGTTTTTTTTTTGTCGTTGTCCGGTCAAAATGGACACACGATTCCGGTTAAGGGTTAAGTACCTTTGCGTATACGACATTGGCGTCAGAAAAAACAGCGCCAATATGCATATATGACATCTGTGCCTTTATTTGTTCTTTCGTAATTTAAAATAAAAATTACGTCAATTTGTATAATTTCGTGAGTGCTTTGGCGATTTATATAATTTGGCGAAATTGGTTGACTGGATAACTAAGAGTACATTTAAAACATTGCTTTGAATTTGAAATTAAATGTCAGGATTTCTTGCAATATTTAATCGGGTTTGGCGTGTTTTTTTTTTTTTTTTTACGACAATTTGGCGAAAACCTCGTTTTCGAATACCAGTTACATATGTATATGTATTTTTAAATTATTTTCTATTATTTTTAAAATGAACTAATAATAAATAAAAATAATTAATTAATAACTATAGAACAAAGCAATTTATAACTTTTTTTTTTGTTTTAAATAAAAACAAAATAAAGGTAAATAAATAAGCAACAGTAGCCGGGTTACCATGTCAGGCAAAACAACGCCCTTTGGCGCTATTTAGGTAACCCGGTGCGTATATGACATATTTTTCTTTTCGTTTCGTTTTAAAAAAAAAAGAAAGAAGTTAAAGCCATTGATTTTAAATTTTTCAGTTTGAAATGAAAGCTTTGTATTAAATAAAATGATAATGAACAACAACAACAAAAAAAATTGTACTTAGCATAGATTCAAGTGAGGCCAAACTGGTCACAAATTAATTAAAAATAATAACCCTTTCTGAAATACGAAAAGAAATATCAGTTATGATTAAAATTTGAGTTGCCATCATTAGAAAAATGTATAAAAAATTTTAAAAAAAAATATTTTGAAAACTAATTCGAATTTAAAAATTCTAATACCAGTTTTGAAATCTGCGGATCAATATTGATTTTTGGTGTTAATTTCATCGCAAAGTATTCCATATTTTAGGAGAAATCGCTGTGAAATATAATCAGTTGTTTAATCAGTCGATTCATACTTCCGTTACATACTTCCGTTTCATAAAATGCGTTTCGTTAGGATTTTATATATATAGGGTAGATTAGTTGCAAATTTTGTCTACTTTTTGAATTTCTAGATATTTTCCCCCTAAAACAATAAAAAATTTTATTTTTTTAATAAAAACCTTTTTGGGGGGGCTTTTTATCAAAATTTCGGGTGGTTGCCGGGTGAAATTTTGGTGGGAAGTTACAAATTCGGATTCAGCGACCCAAAAACATAAAGTAAGCCGATTTCCAGAACTACCATTAATTTAGCTATTTAAAATTCCCTATTGCCTGGACTGTAAGATATATTTCAGAACTTTGCTATAGTTTTATATATGTTAATGGGGCCCTCACCCTGTAATGTGTAGTTAATTTAAAAGTATGTTAAAACATCCTAAATATCATAATGCTTAACTTGTATAGCATATGCTTTTTCTTACTTATAAGGAGTATATATTTTCATTATTTGAGTAAGAGTGACGTATTTCTTTGGAATCTTCTGTAATAATCTTAAACGTGCATTAAACATGTTTACATAAGTTTTCATTGGCAAAAATATCTTCTGATTTTTGGCTTGCAGAACTTGACAATTTCTGCCTATTAACTCTCAAGCTTAGTTGAACTTTTTTCTCTGAATGTTCGGGCAACTCTCCTAAGCCATTTACAATGAAATATGCCTACTAGTATATAAACAAGTAATATAAAAATTTTGTTTTTAAAGTCAATTCCTACGTAGGTCATCCAAGAAAAATTTAATAGAATCCCTTAAGTTAATATTAGTTTTTGTTGCATTCAAATATCTCAATGGGTTGATTTTCTAGAAGCAAGTACCGTAATTTCCGGCCTATAATCCGCGGATTATCTGTTAAAAAACGTGAAAATTTTTAAGTGCGAATTATCTACCGGTGTGGATTATCTGCTGAATTTATTTTAAACAGAAGTTCAGGGCAGACCAGACATCCAGTTTCTACTGGCAGTCATAAAATAAAAGTGTAAACAGTTATCAAACGATTGTCTGCTATCGACCGTTCGTGGAGTTGCTTGTGATTGGTTCACATATGACGTGTACGTGCTAGTGGGAGTGGCTTCTGAATAGGATGTTATTTTTTTTAGCCTTTTGGCAACTTGTTTCTATGAAGAACAAAGCGTTTCTTAACTCATCCCTTTCAAAAATTGCAATCTCACAATCATTTATTATAAGTTCTTCTTAAAATTACGGCAGTTTTACTGATTACGATGATTGATATTATGATGCAACCAATGGGAATCCATCACAAATTAATCGAATGAATCATTATCGTATCGTAGTTTTATGGTTACTGCTACCCTCTATGGATAGGATAATAAAATACAATTATGTCCTTGTAATTTATATTAAAAACCAAAACGTATTTGATGGTATATCACGTTGAAAGTTATAATAATGTCTAAAAGAAAACCTGTTATTTAACGCTGCAGAATTTAAATAGAACGTTATTTAAAAAGCGTAAGATGATTTAAAAACAATAATTATTACAGAATAATCTGTATTCACAAGACTTTCTGCGTTTTAGATACAGAAGGTCGTCTAGCTTCAATGAAAAAAATTATTTGTATTTTTTAACTTGTAATTATTTTTTTTTCAATTATTTTATTACAATTATCATTTAAATAGAGCAACTAAATAAATAGGGAGGTGGTTTATTAGTAGTAGTTTGGAATGTTGAAAATAATAAGTAATTCTCGTATCGTCCGGCGTATAATCTGCGGATTATACGCCGATGCAGATTATCTGCTGAAATTTTTTTATAAAGGCTAAAAATTTTGGCTGCGGATTATACGCCACCGCGGATTATAGGCCGGAAATTACGGTAGGTTTACAATGGAACTCTATGGGAATTGGGCAAAATATTAGAGGTATCGCCAAGTTGGCGTCACTTTTGGCAACTCATCTTCGTCGCCAAATTGGGTGACAGAACAGGGTCCCCCCCCCTATGGTGACCCCTCTTATAGGCATGAAGATGCATTAAATGCTTCAATAACCAATGCCGCCATTTTGTTTCCCATGCAAAACTAAAATGAATTAATTAAAATTGAATAAATGAATTAACATTTCAAAAAACTGTATTAACATCAAGTGTCATCCAGTGCAAGTTTAAAAAAAAAATTATTTCAACTTGATAGGATGAATAATAAGCATTTTATTAACCATTGAAAATTTGAACAAGATATATATATATATATATATATATAAATACAGGGAGAGTGTGATCTAATAGTAGGAAATGAAATAAAATAAATAATAGTGCAAATTTGTTAGAATGGTACTAACTTGATACTTATTTTATTGACCTCGACTAAATCTTGCTAATTCCCGAGTTGAACTCGTGAACTGTAACTTGCTGATCACTAAGCTCCGGGGCTGTCCATACTTCTTACAACATCCCCGATATCCATTCAACTCACATTGTTTTACAGATTTAACCAAATATAAATGGCCCCACCCGTGGCCGAGAGGTTCTGCTCTCGAAGCTGGTAGACAGGAAGTGCTGGATTCGAAACCAATCGTGCCTGTCGGCCTAATCGTTCGGAGTTTTCGTGGTTTTCTTCGAACCTTGGATTTTTATGCGTCAATACGGGTTAGGTTCCCTTAGACAGACCCCCCACGAAGGGCACTCTCCCCCCTGGGCCTATATCCATCTTGCTGATAATTGGCCGTCATAAACACAATTAACCAACCTTGCGAATGGCGTAAAAATATTTCGGTTTTAAAAGGGGTTCGACTGCCTGAATTTTTTGAAACGTAAAATAAAGGGAAACCGAATACATTGTTTCATCAATCAAACCATTGTTAGAAAGTCCAGTAAACTGAGATACCGAATATAAAACATGCAATATTTATGAATTAAATTCCGGTGCACGGCTGAAAATTAATTTCCTAATAAATAAGCACATTTCCTAATGAACGACGCCCCACCAGTGGCCGAGAGGTTCTGCACTCGAAGCTGGTAGATGGGAGATGCTGAGTTCGATCCCAATCGTACCCGTCGGCCTAATCGTTTGGAGTTTTTGTGGGTTTTTTTCGAACCATGGATTTCCATGCGTCAATACGGGTTATGTTCCCTTAGAAAGAACCCCACGAAGGGTACTCCCCCTCCCCCTCCCCTCGAATAGATAATTGGCTGTCAAAAATCAACCCAACCCAAATATAAATTTAGTATATTGTGTTGTTTATTAATCTTTTAAAATACTCCTGTGGTTTTTTTTTTTATGTCTTTACAATAATATATATTTAATCATGTTTTTATCACTTTCATTTAGTCACACCAGAAAGAAATGTACCACCACCTAAGCCTAGCGGGGAGAAAAGGAAGAGGTCGTCGGAAGATGTAATTATCAATATATTATCTACTGCTTTATTAAGTAGACAGGGTTGTCACAGGCGACTCTTTTCTAATTCTAACTGCCACCACTGTCTCAAAACAAACTTTGATGACATTTGCAAGAGAACTATACTTCAATATTTATATTGGAAAAACATTGGTACAGACAGAATAAAAAAAAAAGTCGCCTGTGGCAGTCTTATCTATATCATTTCTGTTGTGAACAGCATTTTTTTCTCAACTAATATCTGGCGTACAACGATAAATGAGGTATAATAAATGAGGTAAAATAATAATTTAAAATTTTTTAAAAATTTGAAACTTACAAATTTTGTAGATAGTGTTTTTTAAAAATTTTGAAAAAAATGTATGTTTTATGTAATATTATGAGCTTAAAATTTTTAAATTTTTAAAGTGGGATCTCCATGGGATCAGGAAAAAGCTAAAGTTTACCATACAAAAAATAAATAAATAACAAAATAAGTTTGTCAGATTATCATTTGTATTGTAATATTTAGCTTTTATTTAATAACTCCTGATCCCACTGAGATCCCGCTCTAAAAATTTCAAAATTTTAAGCTTATAATATTACATAAAACATACATTTTTTTCGAAATTTTTAAAAAACACTATCTAAAAAATTTTTAATTTCAAAATTGAAAACATTTATGCAAGCCAAAAAATGATGATTTTTCAAAATTTAAATAATTAATTGTATGAAAATTGAATGAGATAAAAAATTTATAAAAATATATTCTCATTTATATCATCAGGGACATAATGATTCCTGGCAGTTTCATTGAAATCTGAAATGGTCAGGTTGAATATTGAAATTTTTTGGTTGATTTGGCATGGACATTTTAATATTCAAAGTAGCCCATTAAAAAAAAATATCACTTGCACATTATAGCATTAAAATTTTTTATAAAATATTTATGTGAAATATGAAGATTTGGCATGCAAATAATAACGCAAAGAAAACAAACGTAAAGAATCTATTAAAATTTGCTTTTCTCTCTTCAATCCCCCCCCCCCCCCCCCCACACACACACACTTTAAATGAAGTTTGAAATAGAAAAAGAAAGAAAGAAAGTTACTAGAAAAAATATTTTATACATGAATTGAAAGATTAGATCCCTAGATATATTAATTCATTTTTAAGCATTTAAGAACATTTATTTATTTCTACTTTAGAAAATAGTTGATTATCAATCAACTTTTGTTAATAATTTATTAATCAACAATTGTTTATTAATCATTTAACCAATTTAAATTGCTGGACATACATACAAATCATATAGCATACGGGGAAATTTATTATTTTTTTTTCCATAATGTAATTAAATAAAGACAATTGGGGAATTCTTCACCCCTATAATATTGGAGGGGGGGGGGGACCTTTAAAATCATTATTTTTGCTTTTTTATGAATCTTTGAAAAGCTAAATCGTTACAAACCTTTATATTTGATTTATAAATCAAGAAAAATGTGCACACATACATTTTCATAAACAAACATCCGAAGTATATTAAAATTTTTCTGATAACAATGTATTTTTTAATTATTGTCTAAAATAATACTAAAATAATCATTTATATTTGATTTTATAATTCATATTTATTCTGTTAAAAAAAAAAAAAAAAAAAAAAAAAAATGTCTTAGGAAATAAGTAGTAAATCATTTTATGATTGAATAGTTAGTAATGTTTTCTTAAACAGAAGTAACTATTTTTACTAGTTAAATGACGTGTAATTTATTAAATTAACCGTTTATATTTAAATACATTTTTAAATTATTTTCCATCGAATGAATAGAAAAATAATTTTTGGTGATTCAAATTTGCATTTTGAAAAAGTAATAGCAGTTATTCAATATGACTGAAATATAGACTATTTCAACACAAACAAAAGATAATAGTTGTTTGCTTATGCTGATTGCAAATGCAGAATTTGTCCTCATTTTTTGCTGTATTCATACTTGATCTCAAGGGAAAAAATAGCTTGACTACCTTCGATTAATATTTTGTAAAAAATTAATTTTACAAAGATTGAAATATGCTTTAATTTTTAACCTATTGGAGATATGTAGGCAATGTAAATTACAAAAGAGTTCAAAATAAGGTAGTACAAATTAAGATTATGTTGACAAAATATTCCAGCCATTAATTTTCAAAAAGTTATTAAAAGTTTTCAAATTCATAGTTTCATAACTCGGTACTGTTGTAGTTGTCAGAGCATAGAGATTTTTTTAAATATAACTTACAGTATCTATAGACCGTATAAAAATCAAACATGTGTACTTTTTTAAAACTGAATGGCAGGACTATTTCATCAAAACAATCTTATTCCCCGCCTGATTTTAAACACTTTTGCAAATCCCATTGATTATATTATCTCCAACAATAAATAAATAAATAAATAAATTGTAATTTAATAGATTACAACGACATTTGGATTTTTTTTTTTTTTTTTACTTAATATTTACTTAGTTTTAATTTTTGAGCATTTCGACAAGAGAACCGAGAAAGATAAGAGGTTAAAAATCGAAAGCAGTTCCACCGAATCATCCACAGATCGCGGCAAATCACCTTCGTAACAAAATTGAACCAAAAAATCTACATTTCGTCCACCCAATTCCGTCGCATCCAGTGGCGCAGCCACGAGAGGGGTTTGGGGGTTAAAACACCCCCCAGAGCTAAGAAAAATTACTATAACTGTGTTAGGGATTAGCACTAATACCAATTCCCCAACATCTTACACTTGTAACACTGATTAAAAAATTATGTTGATAACGCAGAGTTCAACAGTGGGAGTAGATCGGAGGATGGATTTCTAAAATATGTAAATGAGAAAAATTATGAAGTACGTTGAATGAAGAAATGTTAAAAAGTGGATGAAGTAAATTGACAGATGAGATAAAGCTCCAGGCTTAAACTTCTTTTATTAAGATCCAAAGTTCACAGTAAAATATCTTGATAAAAACAGTCTTTAAAAATAAACCAAATATTGATGAAATAAACAATGAGTCACGTTAAAACAAAACAGCCATTTTTAAACACTTTAACTTAGAAGCCATGAAGAACAGAAAAGCTTAAATATCGTAACTTTAAAAGATGATTTTAAAAACAGAACGAAAAATAAAAATAAGCCGCATGATTTTAAACTTTTACCACAAGATCAAATGCAGCGTCCCGAGAACGCTTAAAGCAATTCTCGTATCGAGAACATTGGTAGATAAAACAAGTAAGTAACATTTCCTTCCAAATAACCCCTTTAAATACAGCAGCTGGAACGGCACGTGTCGACACGCCCACTCTCCAGAATGATCTACGAGGTGGTGATTTGCCGGTGACGAACTACGTCAACTAATTCATTCATAAATCCGTTCCCGCCATCTGTCGGGAGAAAAGTACACCACGTCATACGCTCTCGTAAATTCTACTATGTCGCGTGGAAAACGTAAACATCTGCAGTTATAAAAATAAAGATACGGCGTTATCAATGAACTGTAACTAAAGAAACGTAAAGCTGAATAAATAACTAAAGGATTAAAAGAATGAACGCAAGATAAAAGGTGAGTTTTAATTTCCAGAATACTTTTAAATACAGAATACTTTATACTTATACTATTTAAATAAAATGACCTTAATAAAAATAAAGATTTATAAATAACGAACTGTAAATTATACTACCAGGGTTAATGTACTATTGAATATAATTAGAGGCATTGAGAACTGGGAAATAAGCTTGTTAATATTTCTTAACAAGTGCCCCCCCTCTCAATGTCTCAATCAAAAACGAAAAATAAAAGATCTAAAAATCTTCACTGACCATGGAACACCTTCTTTCTATAAAAACGGTTAAAAACAATGAACAAAACTAAACGAAATATTAATCCTAACACTTAACATGAGGAATGCCCGATAATGGCTAACAACTAACAAGAATTAAGCATTAATAAACTCCCAATGCTTTAAATTTAACAACTAACATTAAAAACCGAGAAATGCCCAACAAAAATTTCCAAACGAAATCCCACCAATTAACCATCAAAAAAAAACTTTAAAGTCAAAAGCCAAAAGATCCAGCATAAAAACTCGCCTAAATCCATTCATGGCCTCTTTACAAAAATTCAAAATTTAAATTTCTAACAATATAAACACAATTCAAACATTTAACAAATTGAAAAATATCACAATGAAAAATCAACATACGTACCAACTTACAAAAGTAACGTTTCAATTTGAAACTATACATACTAGCCAACTCCGTCATCTTGACCACAGCTAAATATGCAAATTTATACAAAACTTAAATAACTTTTATTTAACAAGAACAAAGATAGAAAAATTAATTAGAGTAACTTCATCAGTCTCTCCCAGTAGCTTCCAAAATCCAGTAAAAATGACAAACTTAAGCAATAACTTGGCATCTGATTAATAAGACACAACAATAAATAGCTGTACACTTATCCATCTACAGACAACATCTTACAGCAATATCCATTTTCTCTACCTACATTCGCACAAATATTCACATTGAAGATATCAGATGCCTGCAAATAAAAGATCTATTAGAAACAACATAATCAATACAAAAATAGTCCATTATCATAAGATATATTCCTGTAACAAAACTTCTATATAAATATAACAGTACTAAATCCAGCTTAAGACTTAACAAAGGTATAACAACTTTAAAAACATAAACCTCAAAAAAAACTGTTGCTACAAAGGAGAGAAACTGGATTTCCTAAACAAAAATTCATATACTTAATTTCTATTACTTTAACTTTAATTTAATATATATTTAAACTTCAAACAGATTAATCAGAAACTTTAAACTATTAAATAGATATATCCAAAAAAAAACAAGTTACATATACTTCTCTCAACCAGCTGATAAACGGGGACTAGTGACATTCTCATATATAAAAACTAGGGACTCACAAAATCAAAAATACAATGCCCGCAGCAGATCCGCCAGTGGCGGTTACCTCTCACACAAACTACCTCAGAAAGTTCTCTGGCATTTGTCTCCCAAGGGACCACCCACCCGAAACGGTACTGTGGGCTGCTCGAACCCCCAAGAATAGAATGGTAAGAGGCACCATTTCCACCATTGGATGGGAATTAAATGCTTAACAGCTAGACGAAAAAGGTAATGAAAAACAATTGTGATCAAGAGACTTCATAAAAAGCTAGATAAAAACTTGCTAAACATCGTTTGTTTAAACCATGTAAATGGCTATGGCCACTCACCACGTACACAGGATTACAAACTTTATACATCTTAATACACGTAAATCTTATACTGAAGAAAAATGGTGGTACGCAGTATGATTTCTAAAAACTTCAAACAAAAATCTAAAAACAATCTGAAAAACTATTTAAACATTAAAAACCTGTATCAAATACAGTTCTAACAAAAATTAACAAATCGTGTTTGGTCTGAGGCTTCGTAAAGACATCACTGAGGTTTGACTTACTAGGAATATATTCTAAATCAAAAGCTTCACTGTAAATTAAATCCCTAATAAAAAATAACTTGACATCTATATGACGAGATTTATAGTTTTCTATAGGTGATTTTACAAAATTAATGGCCGCCTGGTTATCTGCACAAAGCTTCGACTTGATACCTAAATCGCGTATGATTGCTCTATCCCGACACTCCTGCAGGATCCGGTCAAACCAAACCAGGTTTTTGGAGGCCTCAGTCATGGCGACAAATTCCGACTCCATTGTGGATAAACTGACGCACTTTTCTTTAAAGGTACGCCAGTCCACGGGGGAACTGCCAACCATGACTATTTGCCCACCAACCGATGTTCGGTCATCCCGATTCGCCGCAAAATCAGCGTCAGAAAAGGCAACCAACTTCTCCTCGTTACACCGTAACCGGAGATGGTAGTGTCGAGTATACTTTAAATAACCAAGCAACCGTAATAACCCATCCCAATGTGAAATACCCGGATTAGACTGAAACTGACTATATATATTAACCGCATAACTAATATCTGGCCTGGTTCTACTGGCAATAAATGATAAACAACCCAGTAAGCTTCTGTAAGGAAAACGAGCCATGTACCCCTTTTCGGAATCAGAAGAAGGACAATTAACTTTAGATAATATAACACCCTTACTAATAGGGAGAGATGAAATAGGAATTCGAAAATTCTTAAATTTATCACACACCTCATCAATATAACTAGACTGGTGTATGCATAATGAATTCCCCTTTTCAACAAATTCGACCCCTAAAAGTTTACGTGTTCTTCCTAAAAGCTTGATGTCAAAATTCTTTCCAAGCAAATCCAGGATTATGTCAATCTTCTTCTTAAATTTTCCAAAAACTACGAAGTCATCAACGTATAGTAGCAGAACTATATCAGAATCAAAAAGGTAAGTACAGTTACATGACTCAAATTTCCTAAAACCAATCTTTAATAAAACTTTATGGATTTCATAATACCACTCCCGGCCACTTTGATGCAGCCCATACAGCGCTCGATCCAGTTTGCAATACATATGCTCTTTACCGGGGATAACGAAACCGGGCGGTTGTGACATAAAAACAGACTCCCGTAGCGGGGCGTATAGGTAGGCGCTTGTTACGTCACACTGAACGTGTGACCATCCGCAACACGATACTAAGAGGGAAAAGAAAAATCGAATCACTCCAAAGTTTACAACAGGGCTGAAGGACTCCTCATACGATTCGCCCTTCACTTGTTTAAATCCCTGGGCCACCAAACGGGCCTTAAAACGAGCGATTCGTCCTCTTTCGTCCCTCTTGACCGTGTATACCCACCGACAGCCCACTGGGGTCACGTTTCCTGGCAAATTTTCCAAATGCCAAACCGACCGTTCGTTCATAACCCCGATTTCCTTTCGCATTGCATCAAACCACATCGCACGCTGCGGAGACTTCTGAGCCTGCTTAAAAGAGTTAGGAATTATTATATTGTCTAGTCATGCAGATATATTTGAAGATTCAGGATTATCAGATTTCTCGTCATCAGATTCAGAATGTATAGGGACTAAACCAGCATACGTATTTGAGCCACTGAAATCAAAAAGATTTGGATCATACTTAATACCATTTACATTACAATACCTCTCAACTTCTGCAGGTGATCTTAATCTATTAGTTTTACCTTCCTCAAAATAGTAAATATCTGTTCTGTCCCTGGAAGATCGCACTACGGGTTTACGTAACCACCTAACTTCTCGCTTGGAGGAAATAGGGGTCTTAACGTCTTCAGCTTCGGAATCGGACTCGGAATCCGCAACCCCCTCCCCATTAACCCGGGAATCCGGTGGTATGCCGGGAGGATTCAAGGGTCCCCAAGAATCTACTCCTCCAGCATCTTCACCCTGATTATCACCGGAGTCAATGGAGAAAGGATCACAAGACCCCGGGCCCATCACGAATCCACTGCCTCCAGGAACATCCTCAGGAATCTCTCTAAATGTAACACTAATAGTTTCAACAATTTGATCATTTTCAGGTATCCAGATCCGGTAACCCTTGGTATTAAAAGCATAACCCACAAGATAGCCCTTTTTTGCTTTTGGATCTAACTTCGAATTACGTTTCTGGTGAGGAATTCCCACGTAAGCAGTTGTCCCAAAAGGTTTAAGATGCCTCACAGATGGCTTTCGGCCCCCATACAATTCAAAAGGAGTCTTCGTTAAAGACTTAGGACAGACCCGGTTCCAGGTATAACAAAAATATTTTAAGGCCTCTGGCCAAAACCTGGGATTCAATTTACTTTCAGCCAAAATAGTACGGACTCCATTGACAGCCGTCTGCATAAACCTCTCAATGACCCCATTCTGTTGGGGAGAAAATGGATTTGTCAACTCGTGATGTATTCCCTTTTCATCAAAATATATTTCAAAATTATCATTGACGAACTCACCCCCGTTATCAGACTTAAAATTCTTTACTTTTCTACCCAAGAAATTTTCTGCACGAGTAATATGAGATTTGACAATATCAAAAACATCCGATTTTAATCTCATTGGGTATACTGAAACTCTACGGGAGTAGTCGTCCATAATTGAAAGAAAATACCTTTCCCCATTTCTCCCAACAGTTCTACAAGGTCCCCAAACATCTGCAAATAAAAGTTCTAAGGGATGTTCAGAACGAATGCTGCCAATGGGTTTAAATGAAGGTCTTATAAACTTATTCAACTTACAGACTTCACAATGAAAATCGTTATCTTTCAGATCAACCAATCCCCGGACCCCATTTTCTTTGCATGTATGAATCAAAACAGAGGGACTAATATGCCCACATCGGCGGTGCCATAATTGCATTTTACTTATACGTTTAGCATTACCCGCAGAATTAGATTCAAAAGATACATTTTTCAAAGGTTTAGGAGCCCTAGGGAAAAGCTGATAAAACCCATTTTTCAAAAATGCATTGAATAAAATAATGTCTCCCCTCATGATGTCAATTACGCCTCCACCACCCAGAAAAGTTAAGCCTCTCTTATCCAACTGAGGGCCAGAGATTAGATTACGTCTTAGTTGGCTCGAGTACATCACCTCCGTAAAGGTGAACACTCTTTGTCCAAAGCGTAATTTTACCTCTCCCTTACCCTCAATCGGAAAAGATATATCCTTAACAGCCACATTCATTTGTTCATCTGAAACATTACAAAATTTAACAAATAAATTACGATTAGAACAGAAATGATGTGAAGCACCTGAATCAAAGATCCAGGTGTCAACATCCGATGCATTACATAAACTGGCTTGAGATACAACATAAGTTGACTTACGTGAGCTGTCAGGAAAGTCCTCTATATCTGCTCCATGCTTTCTGGGCTGTTGTCTGGATACATGATTCTTTCCAAAATTACGGGATCTTCTGTAAGGCCTGGGCGATGGAGATCTAGAGTACTGTCTGGAATCACGAGAAAAACTCCGGCCAGCAGCGGAATCAGTCGATGAGTCACGATAATCACGTCGGTGAGATCCTCTACCTCTGGGCACAGTCGGAGAAAAATCAGAAGAACTCCTGGATTTTGGTGAAGATTCTGCATAAGTTGGATAGCTCTGTCGATCAGGATTATAACGAGAGTTCAGATACTTGCGACACTTGCTTCGAACGTGACCAGAAACCCCACAATGCCAACATTTCTTATAAAAACGAGGTTTCTTCTTGCATTTTACACTATTAGCTGATGGCACGTACTTAGAACTATCTTGATCACGAACAGTCAATCTGGTCTCTTCAGACACTAATTCTAAAACTATCTTCTCAAACTTAAACTCGTCTTCGGACCACCTCAAGATACTCTGCACAATACCATCATATTTCCGTGGTAAATACCGTATTAATTGAAAACTTAAATAAATCTCGTTAAACCCTTTATCTTGTTCTTTAATTATACTCATAAGCCTCCTTAATCTAGTTGCAAAGATACTTATCGACTCGCTCTCCTTCTTTCTGCATTCTATCAATTCACTAAATGACTTCATCAAGAATGACCTGGAGTCGGGATGGAAATGTAACCTGATTTTGTTCCAAGCTTGAACAGCGTTTGTACATTCAGCAATTACACGCTTAAATTCTCCCTCAATATTTAAAAATATTGCCGAAAGAGCTTGCCTTGAACGCTGTTTAAAAATGCTTGCATCTGATTCAGTTACTGAACTACTCGGGACCAGCTCCTCTTTACCAGATTCTATAATGTCCCATAGTCCTTTGTCAATTAGGACATATTTCATGTCAATACTCCATCCAGCATAATTCGTGGAGTTCAGCTTTTCTATTGTGTTGCCGGCCATTTTTCATCAACAA
Source organism: Maratus speciosus (assembly GCA_963932465.1). Taxonomy (NCBI): domain Eukaryota; kingdom Metazoa; phylum Arthropoda; class Arachnida; order Araneae; family Salticidae; genus Maratus; species Maratus speciosus. Next base: position 610,739,524 of record OZ010792.1, read on the forward strand.
AAAAAAATAAATGAAGATGAATGATAAAACTAGAATTTAAAAATATAAAACTTTCTCCATAATCTTCTTCAAAAAAAATTTTTTTTTTTTTTTTTTTTTTTTCAGACACGTACTAAATCTTCGGCCCCCCCCTCTTTTTAATCACGCTGCGTCATTCTTTTTAACTTAAATATTTCTCATAGACCTCTATAAAGGGTAAAGGGCCAACTGAAGATTATCAAATTCAATCCTCTCCATTAATCCATATCCTCAAATCTGGACTTATCTGCCCATAACCTAAACTGTTAGGGATTAGCACTAATACCAATTCCCCAACATCTTACACTTGTAACACTGATTAAAAAATTATGTTGATAACGCAGAGTTCAACAGTGGGAGTAGATCGGAGGATGGATTTCTAAAATATGTAAATGAGAAAAATTATGAAGTACGTTGAATGAAGAAATGTTAAAAAGTGGATGAAGTAAATTGACAGATGAGATAAAGCTCCAGGCTTAAACTTCTTTTATTAAGATCCAAAGTTCACAGTAAAATATCTTGATAAAAACAGTCTTTAAAAATAAACCAAATATTGATGAAATAAACAATGAGTCACGTTAAAACAAAACAGCCATTTTTAAACACTTTAACTTAGAAGCCATGAAGAACAGAAAAGCTTAAATATCGTAACTTTAAAAGATGATTTTAAAAACAGAACGAAAAATAAAAATAAGCCGCATGATTTTAAACTTTTACCACAAGATCAAATGCAGCGTCCCGAGAACGCTTAAAGCAATTCTCGTATCGAGAACATTGGTAGATAAAACAAGTAAGTAACATTTCCTTCCAAATAACCCCTTTAAATACAGCAGCTGGAACGGCACGTGTCGACACGCCCACTCTCCAGAATGATCTACGAGGTGGTGATTTGCCGGTGACGAACTACGTCAACTAATTCATTCATAAATCCGTTCCCGCCATCTGTCGGGAGAAAAGTACACCACGTCATACGCTCTCGTAAATTCTACTATGTCGCGTGGAAAACGTAAACATCTGCAGTTATAAAAATAAAGATACGGCGTTATCAATGAACTGTAACTAAAGAAACGTAAAGCTGAATAAATAACTAAAGGATTAAAAGAATGAACGCAAGATAAAAGGTGAGTTTTAATTTCCAGAATACTTTTAAATACAGAATACTTTATACTTATACTATTTAAATAAAATGACCTTAATAAAAATAAAGATTTATAAATAACGAACTGTAAATTATACTACCAGGGTTAATGTACTATTGAATATAATTAGAGGCATTGAGAACTGGGAAATAAGCTTGTTAATATTTCTTAACAAACTGCCTCTTATATGAATCAAAACCAAAATTAATATTTAAACGTTTTGGCGTTTTTCGAAATCCGCCACTTTGAGAAATCAAACTATATTCAACAAAGTGATTCAATTAAACGGCGAAAGTTCTACTTAAAATTGTGAAAGCGCACATTACATGCATTGGTTTTGTGAAAATTGGTTATTTGGACTAAGTCACTTTTTCGAGACGTCTTAAGCTAAAAGAATGGTCATTTCCTGCACACAAACGCTTTGAGTTTAAGTATTATACAATGGGCCATTTCTTAATTGCACTTCTGTCTTTGTCCCATGTTCGAAACAATAATAGACCATCGAATTTCAGAAAAAACATGAAACGTACACTTTGCAGATCTCTCTCAGTTTCAAACGCCCTGTTTTACGCTTTTTGCTCCCAATTATATCTAAGACCAAGCTTTTTACATACCCAAGTAAACATCTTTGTAAAATAAGAATTAAAAAAGTTGTAACTATAAAGTTGTAAAAAGCTGTTTTTGATTGTGATTGAACAAGTTATCGCAATCAGCTTGTCTTTCAAACCATTTGTTCCTTAGGAGATATGTACACAAATTTAAAGAATGTATTCCATTAGTTAGTAATGTAGCAACAAGTATAGGTGCTTGCTCACGGAGATGCATTGCCACCCGTGTCACGTAGGAAAGGAGCATTTATTGTAATTTCATTGAGTTATAGATAATATGTCTGTGAGTATGGATTTTGAAAAGAGAGGTGTTAAATGTAAAACATTTTCTTAGACTGTATAAAATATAATTATACACAATTTTATGCTAATCATGTATTAATTTAAATTAATAAGCACATTGTTAAAAATCTGCAATTTTAGCTTTATAGTCACTCGTTTAGCTTTATAGTAGTACACGAAATATTGTGTACGCTATCTTGGCACTAATCAACAGATATTTGATACAACCCCTCATCTTTTCGCTTCTTTTTGGGAACAACGGATTTCGAGCTTATTCTATCAACGATAATTTTCAGAATTTTCATTCTATGATTTTGAGACTATCACAAAACTTGCTCTATATAATTAGCTAATACATTATGCACATTATACTTTGATTGTATTCGCGCATGCGCAGTGAAACATTTTTAATAAACCTCCTCATTTTTCATCCGATTTTTATTATTTTTCAATTCTGATTGCAGAGTATTATGTACAATGTTGTTTATCATATTTTCTGAAAATAACTTTTTTTTATATTAAGAACTCTGCAAATTATAAGCAAAAAAATTGGCGAAATATGGGACAGTTTTTATAAAAACTTTTATTTCTCTACGAATATACATGCTATCCTCATAAAAATGAACACAGTATATTACAATAAGCCATTTATTAATAATCTCGAGTTTGAAAGTTTTTGCTACATTAGTTTTTACAGGGTTATCCAAAATATATTAGTTCCTTTTCAATTTGCTGACGGTTCCCTATGGGGTTTCGGGAAAAAAATCTTCGTGGAAATATATGACCTATACTATACTGTTTACACAACTGCAGTTTCAGGTTAATTCCTCATGCATTTCTCTAGATATTTAACAAAACGTCTAAAATCGCAAATGACCGGTCACCTTTGGCCATATAGAGTATATCGCACAAACCGCAGTTTTAGAACGTTTTTTGCTCTTGCATCCTTTTAATTTCGAATTTTTGGAAAACTGTTCTTGGTGATCATTTACGTTTCTAGAGTAACAGTCATGCCAAACTTAATGTATCTAGCTCTAACAATTCCTAATAAATCATAATTAAGGCTACATAATGCTGCTAGCATTGTGTAGGCATAATACGTAAGTAAAGAAGCGTGCAAAAAGACGTCCGTCTGACATTAGCCTTAGATCGTTTTCAGACCGTTTTCCGCTCATTTCATCCTTTTTAAATTGAATTTTTTTTAGGAACCATTCTTGAGCATTTATACATCCCAAAAGTTATCACCATGCTAGATTCTCTATACAAAATGTATCACACAAATCGCAATTTTAGAAAGTTTTTTTTTTTTTTTTTTTTTGGCTCTTGCACCCTTTAAAATTTCGAATTTTTAAAAACCTGTTCAGAGCCTGTCATTTAAGCCTCTAAATTAACAACCATGCCATGTTTCTAGCCGTTGTTTTATCGATGTAAAATATAGCTTATTATTAAGGTTCCGCTCTACGCTTAAAAAACAAAATCGGAATTATTATAAGAGCATTCGTGCGTCTTATTTTTCTGGCGGTCTGCGGGAGAGTTGAGGGTACTTGGTGTATCTAAGCGACGTAGAATCTTCCAAGGATTGTCGGTAATGATTTTCGAAAAAATGTGTCTGTAATTTGCCGAGATATTAATTAAAAACCCATGTAGAAAACAACGATACGGATCAAAAATGTGTTGCTGCTTTGTGACCTCCTTTCGAAGCGTGCTTGGCACAGTGCCAAGTTTAAACTTTCTATAAGATCTTTGTTTTAGGTAAGGTGAAACATAGTGATAAGTACTTTTTATTCCAACTGAATTCAATTATTGAAGGCAAATATTAAAAAGATAATTCATATAATAATTCCAAGACTTTAACAGTCAGTAATTTTGCGACAAAAATAGCTTATAATTCAATAAATAATTCAATTATAAGGGAAAAACTTTCGATTAGAAATCATTTCAATAATTATGTCTGAATATGCTTTTATTTTTAAAAATGAATAGAAAAGTTTCACGTTATTAAGCGTACTTTTTTTTTATTCCTTTAAAATTGTCCACTATTACATGAAATATGATTTACAAGTGACTTTTCGTGAGAATCTCTGCGACCGCTTTCCGAAGCGTGGTTTGTTCTCTACCAAGTTTAAACTTTGTACAAAGTCTGTGTTTTAGAGGGAGAAATATTCATCGGTTTTCATTCCAGTAGAATTAAATTATGGCATGTGGTATTGTTATATGTACGCAAGTAAATACACTGCTCAAAACAATTAAAGGATATTGCAGTTTTAGGTGGATTTTGTATCTGGTAAACTGTTTAGCTGATTGATACATAGTCGACAGACATAGTAGGTTATATGAGAATAAATTACACATGTTTGGCAGAAAAAAATGCGTTTTATTGCGCATTTGTGTACTAAAGGAAAAAAACACAATTTTTGCATATGAGAAAAAAAGAATAAGAAAAGGTGTTTTCTTCAAAGAAAGTCATTTTCAGTAGGGGGTATGGTTTCCACGGGCGGCCAGCAACGTTGAACACCTTTGAGGCATGGACTCAATGAGGCTATTAATGACGAGTTGGGGTATTCTGCCCCACTCTTCCAGAAGAGCTCTTTCCAGTTCTTGGAGAGTTTGTGGGGGTTGTTGGCGGCCAGAAACTCGTCTTCCTAGAGCGTCCCAAACGTGCTCGATTGGATTCATGTCTGGAGAACACGCTGGCCATTCCATTCGAACGATTCCTTCCTCGAAAAGGAAATCCTCCACCAGGTTTGCACGATGTGGCCTGCAGTTATCGTCCATTAAAATGAAGTTATCTCCGATTGCTGCAGCGTAAGGGACTACAATAGGTCTGAGGATCTCATCCCTATATCGGCGACCAGTCAGAGCTCCATCTCGAATGATGTAGAGGTCAGTGCGCCCGTCAATGGAGATGCCACCATACACCAACACCCCTCCACCGCCAAATCTGACACTTTCGTGCACGAACGCAGGATTATTCCTACTGCCACGGTCCCTCCAGATGAAAATACGCCTATTATCCGGATGCACAGAAAAACGGGACTCGTCAGAAAACAGAATATTGCTCCATTCATTTATCCTACAGTTGACATGCTCGGTTACCCACTCCCTGCGGTCGCGACGATGCCTTGATGTTAATCTAACACATACCATCGGTCGGCGAGCATACAGACCTACAGCATGGAGCCGGTTTCGGACAGTCTGAGTTGAAATCGTGGTGCCTGTAGCCGAGCGAAGGTGTTGTTGGGAGAAGAGTAGCGTTCATGGTTCGGTGTCTCCGAACTGTTAACGCTAAATACCGATCTTCATTGGGCGTTGTTGCCCGTCTACGACCTTGCCCTGGTCTTCGGCCTGCACATCCACTCTCCGGTTCCAGATCCTGGAAATGACACTTTGTGACACTCCAATGGCTTGCGCTACTTCGGCTTGAGTTTGGCCCCCTTCTAACCTACCAACAATTCTCAAAGCTTCTGAATCTGTCAAATGACTTCGCGGAGACATCGTACTCATCGAAACAAAGCAATCACTGAATGCCGATCATCCTTGTCTTCATTCTCTTTTATCCAGTTGAAAGTCAAATTTCATTCGCTGCCGCTGAAGCGACGTTTTTGACGTCGAACTCAAAATTTGCATACTCCACAGTTTGAAAACCAGAAAAATTTGCATTTGTGATTCTCTTCTTCTATTTTCGGCAAAAAAAAATTCGTTTATATCTTTATTTTATATAAAACTTCAAATATCCTTTAATTGTTTTGAGCAGTGTATTATTTTTGAACAGTTCTGATATTTTGTATGGAACCCTTTGTATGCGAGTTAAGTTCGCACACGACCGATTATGTTTTTAAATCCGTTCGGTAGTTCCAAAAGTAACCCCTACAAAAAAAAAGGTTACTTCTTTATAATATTTAGTACAGATAAGACTTCAGTCTGAACCCGGATATTTTTAGAGAACTTTAACAATAATAAAGATGTTTTAACGAAATTTTCAACAGATTTGCGTTACTTAATGACAAATTCGATGTCATTTAAAGTACTGGAAGTGCACAATAAAAAAACAATAAAATACCATGTTTAACATCTACACATTCCAGAGTATGGATTACCTAACTGAGCACTAATTGGACGTAAATGATGATAAATTCCACCAATTTTCGTGATGTTGTTACATTTGACAAAAGCACGGTAAGTATATTGAAAATTTTGTTAAAATGGCTTCATTATTATTAAAGTTAAAAACAAGAATTCGTGATTGTCTTGGAATGAAATCCTGTGTATTTTTGGTTGAACAAGTGGATTGGAATTCTGTTATTTTCTATGCAAAAATTATTTGCTGGACTGTACACTTACAACTCTTAAAGTTTGTCTCATCATCTTTAAACACTTTTTATAAATCTAACCTAGTTTGGGGTTATTTCATTGGTACATTTTAGGTTTTCCAACTCTAATACTGTAAACACTGTTTAAATGAAACACAACCAATGTAACTGCGGGTGAAAAGCATTATGATTTAATTCATTAAAAAGACAGATTATATTAACCAGTGATTCAAATAACCGGCGAACACCTTTATCAAAAAACTCAACCCCCCCCCCCCTCCCCCCCTAGAACCGAATTCTGGCTGCGCCACTGGTCGCATCCTCTTCAACAACAGATTACAAAGATCAAACTTCAGACGACCCAAACCTTCATCGATAAACTCTCCAAGTCCCGTTTTGAGAAGAAAAACAGTTTACAAATCGAAAGCAGTACAACTGAATTAACAATTTTATGCCTTTTGATTACCTATCCAAATAAAAATTCCTCTAAAAGTAAAGAACATCGTTGAATTTCGTTAAAAAAAATAAAATGCGAGCATCATTTGGCCCCATCCTCGACCGAAACAACAACCATTTCCAATTGGTTAAAAAATTAAAGCTTGTTTATCGACTGGTTTTAGTCAACAAAATTTTATAAAAAGGGCCAAAATAACAACCATAACAAAAAAAAAAGAGCACACTAGAAAAGCATATGCTAATGTTTTTTTAAGAAAATGCTTAAAACTTAATCATACAGTCCTCCCCTGTTAATCGGGTCACGGATAATCGAATACCCCGCTTATTCGAATAGAATCCTCCGGAACCAAATTTTTTCCTATTGGTTCTATGTTATTTTTCCCCGCTTAAACAGAATACCTTTTACAAACTTCCCCGCTTAATCGAATAAGAACTGCGTGACTAATGTTTAAAAATAGGTGCGGAAAACACGTTTCAGCTGGAATTTCCTTCCACCTTTTGCCATTTTAAGTTCCTTTACGCTGAAAACAAATTTTCAGTTCTTCCTGCAATGATTTCGGCTGGCAGGTTTATAATGGACAAGCCAAATGATTTCCTCACCATCACTTCTTGCTGTTAACCAGGCTTTAATGGCAATGCGCCGCCACTTCGAGACTCGAGATGGTAGTTGTGATATTTTGCACTCATTCGAAAAATAACTCGATATTTACTTCTTTAAAATTCCACTTAAACAAACCACTTTAAACGATTCTTTTAAAGTAGTATAAGTAACGTAAATTAGAAATAGCAAAGTTTTGACCCAATTCAAATGAGCTGCGTTAAGTGTGATGTAAACCATATAAATGTATATACTGACATTAAATTAATACGTATTTACTTTATATTAGCATTTGTATTCATTTTAATTTATGTTATTCTCATAACGATTTATTATGTTGTTAATTAAATAATACCGTAGATGGTTATTTTGGCTTTTTATTACAAATTAAATATTACAGTTATGATTCCCCGTTTAATCAAATAACCCGCTTAATCGAATATTTTTTCTGGAACCGTCAATATTCGTTTAAACGGGGACGACTGTATATGTTTAACCCAATTCTATAGTATTAGAAAAAGCTGTCATTTCAACTCTTTCACTTTCCATGAGTTGGTGATTGTGACCCATAGATTAACAGTTTTAATTTTATTGCCAAATAACAATTTTTTTATTTATTTTATATTTGATGTAACTAATTTTTTTTTTTCACGTTCTTCAGGACGAGGGAAGACATGCAAAAAGGGCAAGGCCCCAGAGACTATTCGGGGATACAGCTTCACCCGATAGGCCCAGCCCCATAGCAGGTGTGTATGATCTTTTGGAACTATTCATATATTAAAGTGAACTTCTATATACTAATGCACTTCTACTGCACTCTGATAGAGGTTTTTGTATAATTTTCTCGGGTTTTTTTTAGTTCCGTTGTCCATCAGCAGCTCGTGTAGCGATGGGAACTCGCGTCCTGCTAAGTTGGCTATTCGCAAAAAACTGATGCACAACAAAATATCGAAAAGCTATTGACTTCAATAAATATGATCGAGATTAACTCGTTTTTACTCCGATAAATTGACTGAAGCAGAAATTTAAGACGAAAATCAAAGTTGGTATAGTATTTAATTAAAAATATTGCATTTTTAGATGATTTTTTTTTTGCAGTGGCTAGCTGAGGTCAATCTGTAAAAAGGCCGTTTTTTACTTTTTCGATTTTCATCGGGGATTTTTTTCAAGAGGATGCTTGAAGTTAGGAACCGTTCTGAAAATAAGTGTCCCGATTAAAAACACTTGTAAATGAAATTGAAAAAGTAGAAAACATCCTGCATACAGATCGACCTGAGCTAGCCACTGCAAAAAAAATCATCTAAAAATACTGAAATGCGACCGAGATATCTTTATAAATTTCTTCCATAGGAATAGCATTAGAGAAAGGGTCTTTTCGCGTGACTAAAGTAGGGCCTTAACGGATCTTTTTAACCATTTTGAACAATGGTTATTGCCCTCGGCCAGGGTAGGAAATCAAAAACATATCCGAAGTGTTTTATTAGTTAAATCCCGCATTTTATTCATTTTCTGATGGGTCTATACAGTAATCTGTATTTTCCCTTTACTTTCAACAGAGATGGATACTCCTGTTGCCACAATGACAAAAAAGTAATAAAAAATACAAAAAAAAAAATAATAATCACTCCGAAACAAATTGAGATACAGCTTTCAAACAAATTGCAATTAAAAATGCATTTTTTTCCCCTTAAGACGATATAAAAAGTAATATTGAATAAATCTCAGAATAAATCTCAGAGATTTATTCTGCTTCAGACTAGATGCTATAATCATTAAGGTTAGCTGGGTGAAAAAGTTCGACCAGATTCATCCGGGATAGCTCAGATGGCAGAGCACAGGTGGTTTCAGCCAGGAGATCCCTGGTTCGAATCCTGGTCGGGGCATTTTTCGCCCAGTTGGAAATTTACATTTAATATGATTTATTTACCAATTGGAATAATTGTGTTAAAATTAATCTAGTGTAACTTCATTTGTTTGTAAACATTAATATACACACTTAAAATTAAATAGAGTTTATAATAGCTCTATGTTTTAACAGAAATCATTCCTTTATATTTTTTCAAAATAGCACATATTTCAATTAGATTTTCTTTCGGTTGTTAGAAAAAATGGCAAAAAATAAATATATATATAATTACTATTTTACAACTATTTTTCCTTTACTTTTTACAGAAATGGAGTACTTTCGTTGCCAATATTAAGCAAATGACTCCAAAAACTAAAAAAAAATGAATATTTCAAAAATAAATGGAGATGCAGTTTTCAAACAAATTGCATTTAAAAGTACTTTTATTTTTCCCAATACGATGTTATAAAAATTGAAAATGTGCAATGCTTAAAAGTTTAAAAAATTGCTATAGAGTATTGAATCGAACTGCTTTGATTTACGGCTGGCTTCTGTAAAGTAACGTTATTTTTTGAAGATGACACAAAGTAAGCTGGCAAAAAGAAATAGCATACCATACCGGGGGCTAATAAATAGAGAAAAAAAATTTCATAACTTCGAGTTTTTAGGCCCAATACAATTTAATAGTTAAAAAATGGCTAGTTATTTTATCGCCCTGGCAGCGCTGTCATTCTATTAACACCTCCCCCTTTCTTCGGCTTTTTGAAGAAATTGTCTGCGGTTTGATAAAAATATCTGCTTTTATTGAATTATGAAAACTTTTCCATTATTTTAATCTCAAGTTTTTAATTAATTTCTCAACTAATTATTGGAAGTTTAAATTTGTGGAAATCTTGTGCACCAGGAGAGGGGTTCGACTATCCTCACAAAAATTTTCAGCTTCGTACGGGCTGTAGATTTTGCTAGCCATCGCACACACAGAACGAAACTTTCTTTTATTAGTTTTATAAAGAAGTGAACTTCTCTGTTTTCAAATTATGTGGGAAGAAGTCTTCCTAAAGAAAAACTGAGTACATATCACCCAGGTGCATAGAAAGACTAGTGGAGCTCTAGGACATTGTAAGTGATGATGGATTATGCACTTAAAACGTGGCATGCCTTCACAGAGGATGTGAGACAAAGCTAAGTGTTTTGAGTTGCAGAACACCCTGATAGAGAACTAGCAAAGGAATTCGCTAATGCCTTTAAGGTGACAGAGATGGATGTTTAAAGTTTTCTCACGGGGTCCGAAAAAAAGAACATTTTTTCCGAGAAAGAAAAATTAGGGGATCAGTTTTGGAGTCGGGAATTGGAGTGTGTGTTTGCTCGCACGGACGAGTGAAAAAGAGATTTTTCCGGGCTGAAGGCATGAGAGGTGCCGTGATAATTGAGCCAGGCGCTCGGCACTTAGACGGCGAGAAACTTCCCTGTAAAAGCCACCCGACCAATGAACACTGTGCTAGAACAACAAACAGGATTATTTGACTGTCACCACTTTTTAAAAATAGTATGATTGGCCTTATTTTTCAGAATTTTGAATCTATTTTTAAATAGGACTAATATTTCTATTTAAAAAAGTGGTGACAATCAACAATCTTGGGACAAAAAAGTCCCCAATCTGGTAACACTGGTTGTGATATTCAAGAATTATTATTAGGGGAGACCGGGACTAGTATGCACAGTATAAATGATTATTACACTAGTATAAATGATTATTTAATGCTGCCATCTACCGGCACTTCAAAAAATTAAAAAGTTTATATATATATAGACAAGCTTGTAAACGTCAGTTTACACAAAAACCTTCAGTTATTTTAATACTGCGTGACTTCTATAGAAAAAAGTATGGTTAGGGTTTTTCAAAACTTGTATGAATTGCAAGTTTATCAGCAGAAGTTGGGTTACCGCATGTGGCACCATTCATAAAAGTGTTCCTTTTGTTTTCTTATATCATATCGCAAGGACAATCACATGCGTGAATATTCGCTGAGTAATAAGAATATTCTCAGAAATCAAGTATAATTTTAACAGCAATATTTTTATATGAAATTCGATGTGCTTTTCTATACTGAACTATATCACAAATTTGAATCTACAAGGACTCTGGTGTTCTGCGATTCATAATAGTCGACGACCCACGTTATTAAATTATTAATTTATTATTTTTTGTTATATGTTACATAGTCAAAAATTTCAAATAAAACTTTTGATTTATTTTCTACGGTAGAGATATTTGTTTCTCAATGCTACCGTTCAATTAAATTGATCGAGGAGCAATTCTCCACAGTTCATATTTCATATACAGTGAAACCTCTCTGTAAGGGCCACCTGCCGTTCCATTGAAAATTGGCCCTTATGAGGGGTGGCCCTTGAATAGGGGTGACACAACTAAAATAAGGAAATCAAAACCTATATGGGTGAAAAAACTGTTTATTAATATTTTCGAACTTTATACATAATTGAAAAAAAATTCTATTTAAGTTTGTTTACTTTTCATAATTTTTTCGCAGACAATTTTGGTTTCTAATGATTCTTTTATACTTTATGGAACAAATTGCTTAAATTTACATCATAATTTATTAATGCCTTAGAATGAGGTATAACTTTATTTATTTCAAAGTGTGAGGAACATGTGTTTGTCTCACTTGGGGAAACCTTTGTGGTCCTTCATTGTGTTACTAAATGCTCCCCATCTCCCGCTGTCTTCTTTGTTGCAAGTGCAGTTACTTGCTGAACTCTGATTTTTTGTTTCAGGAATTCAATACACATGTTTAGAATTTAAGGTGCATGTGAAAAAATGGCCTTTATGAGGGGTAGGTGCGGCCCCTAATAGGAGTAAAAATAACATAATGCCTATGGGAAAAATGTTTGTTCCTAAAAATATTGGCCCTTAATAAAGGTGGCCCTTGAATAGGGGTGGTCTTTAAGAGACGTTTCACTGTATAACATTATCAACAAATCTGAATGTGCAAATTATAAATGGATTTATGCAAATTGAATATTATGTATTAACAATTATAAAAATCTTTGAAGCAAATCCTTATAACATGTTCAATAAAGTCGCATTTATAAAAATGTTAACTGAAAAAGTTAAAAGTAATTTTTTTTTTTATAATTACTTTTATTCTAAGTTATCTGAAATCATCTATGATGTGTAACACATTTTACGCATCTATTTGCAGGTTCGAAGCCGAAAATACCCACACCGCCACCTCGGAAAAAAAAATCTGCCGCCGAAGGTAAGTGTCCTCTTTATTTCATCTTCTTTCATTTTAATTCTGTTCTCTTTTTCTCTCTCTTTTTCATTAAAATAAAATATAAATACAGTCAGAACTCGTTATCCCAGTTTTCACGTCACTCCGCTTATCACGTCAGTTTTTCAAAGTCCTGATTTTCTGTATATGAATTTAATGTAAATAAACTCTGGATTTTACGTCGTTGAATACTTTTCAACTCCGGATATCCCGACGGTTTAGGAAAATTGTCCATTTTTCGTAATCTATGCACGGAAATGAAGCGGTAAGAAATGTCTTAGCCAAACTTTTCACAAAAGTGTTTAAAATGCCCATTGAGACAACTGAGAAATTTTACTTCAATCCTTTATCTGAATAAATAAACCCAAATACTATGAACGACCCACTGAAGCTCCTGATAGACGGATCAGTCTACTCGTAGTCTTTTTTGTTCTGGTCAGGCCGCGCTTTCTTGTGGTGACACATCGTTTTTCATCCGACTAAAACCGAAGCATTGTATTGCATTGAAACGATCTGAAATTATCTAACATCCATTCTTGAAACAACGAATATTGATTACAATTCATTGTATAATATTGAAAAAAGAATTGTAGGAAGCACAAGCAACCCTTAATTCAGCAATATTTCATGTAACAATAAAAAAGACATGTCATCGTAAATCTGATTTTTATTCTTTTCAATTTTGTTTTTGCCTTTATTTTGTTTAATAACAATTCTTTATCGCTTAAAACTGCAAGAATAATTATAAATTTAAATTGTCTTAAATTTATTAAAAATACAGCTTTTTATAAACATATTTTTCTCCAACTCCGGTTACCACGACGCTCCGCTTATCACGACACTTTTTCTGGTCAGTACAATGTCGGGATAGCGAGGTTCGACTGTATACCAAAAAAAAAATTATATATATATATATATATTCATCAAAAGTTATTGATTCTTCGCTTTGATATCAACTATGATATATAATAATTTTTACATTTACTTGCAGTCATGGCAGAACTTAAAAAGCGGAACCCTGAGAAGGAGGGTAAGTATCGTCTCCATTCTTTAATTTTTCTTGCGTTGTTTCCCCTTCATCTTTACTAAAATGAACATTTAATTAATACAGCCTACCATTTTATAATGGGACATAAAATCGAAGAGAGAGGTAAAATAAAATACCGGTTTTGACATAAAACACACCAAAATCATAAATAAAATACAGCAAACATTTTACATATCCTTCAATTTTCAGGCTCAAAATTCCTCGCTTTGCTACATTCCGATGGGTTCTATTTGTATCCACAAGTTCTTGGAACTAAAATTTAAAACTCATTTCTATCTCTCTCTATGTGCAATATATCACTTGATTTTTGATCACTTGATTCACTGGATTTTTTTTTTTTTTAATGTTCACGTTGCTCACATTCTGAAGGAAAATATCTCCTTTTTAACACTTTCCAACAAAGTTGAAAAGTGTTTCGGTTTGTCTGGCCGTCTGTACATCTGTCCGTCTGTACGCGCTCTAGTTCCCGTAAATAATGTCGGATCGTTCTGAAATTTTTGGATGTTAGTGACCTCTACCATAGCACGAACCCTATTTCAAATGAAGTTTGTAGCATGTTTAGTTCATTTACAGGGACAGTCAAAAGTTTTCCGTTACATGACAGCCTATGGGAAAAAAATCGTTTCAAATGACTTTTAATGATGTTACATGCTTTCAAACGTAATAAAATTGATATGCATTTATCAAGTGCGCTAAAATATGTATTCTGTAGTATATGCGGTGCAAAGAATAATTATTATTCATTTACAGGGCCACACAAAATAATTCAGTTACATAATGATGTAGGGGTGGAGGGAAGTGTTTGCGGCGTATTTTAATTATGTTAGATTATTTCAAGTATAATGAAATTGGTGTATGTCGCTGAGATTTTCTATAAGTTGTTTCATGTATAATATAAAAGTGCATAGCATTTACAGGGGCACACAAAAGATTTCAGATACTATATTGTATCCGAAGTAATGTAAATTAACGAGGATTTCTAGAAATGCATTTTTAATTATGATATGCGCTCTTATGTTTCACTCTATTTATACATACTATAGGGTGTGTATAAATGCTGTAATTCAAATACAGGGCTACACAAAATAATTCGTAATAGTTACTTTGTATGATTGCAAATTGCTTCAAAGTGAATTTTAAATGAGTTATGCATTTTTACGCGGAACTGCATTTCGTTTACTAAGAAATGGTTGTAGAGCATGGGCAAAAGGATATACAGGGTCACGCAAAGAATTGGATACATGGCCGTCTGTAAATGGTAATTTCTGGAAATGTGATTTCAGTAGTTTTAAGAGTATTTTACTTTGAATTAAACTTTAGCTAAATAGTAGCGTGTAATAAAGGTGCTAGGTTAACTACAGGGCTGTACAAATGTATGTTTTCATCTATTAGTATAAATTGCTGAAAGAGAAATTTCAACCTGTTATGTGTTTTCTTGCTAAACTAAATTTTCCCATTACATAGTATGTATATCAACCTACAGATCAAATACAGGGCTGTTCAAAAGAATTGGAATGCATATTTGGCTATGGACGGTAACTGCTGAAATCAGTTTTTCAAATGTTTTATGCGTTTTCTAAAATGTTTACTTAGTTACCTTATTTATTTCCCTAAATAACGAAGTTTTGTTAAGGCTGTTCTTAACTGCTCTGCTGAACAAGCTCAAAACGTTTTGACACATTTACAAATTTATTTTTTAACGGAAAGATATAAAATTGGAAAGCTTGGCCATGGAAGCGATTTGGAATTGAACTGTTTTCTCTATTTTTGGATCCATCCGTTACTTATTGAGTTAGAAGCGATTTCGATCACGTGACAAACACGTTTTTCTCCCGCTCTTGAGTGCTCTTTCTTCCTTCGCGCGGAAATTCGGTTCAAAATGCCCCCTTTGACACGAACGCACAGAATTTAATAAAAATTTATATTCAGGTAGTCCCTAATATAGATTGGTGTTGATTAGTTTTTGGTGTAAATCACCCTGCAGGTGGTGCTATGTAGCATTTTGCAGAATTTTCGCAAAAGCTCTATCTCAAGAACTAATACACGGATTTTTATAAAACTTCAGATTCCGTTAATCCTTGATATGAATTGGTGCTGGTAACGTTTTGGTGCAAATCGCCCAACAGATGGCGCTGCTATGCTGCATTTTGCAGCATTTACACGATTTTCGTAATAGCTCAATCTCAAGAAATAATGCACAGATTTTCATCCAACTTCAGATTCAGTTAGTGCTTGACATGAATTGACGTTTTGCCCCTTGTGGTGTAAATCGCTCAACAGGTGGCGCTGCTATGCTGTATTTTTTGAGATTTCTGCATTAGCTCTATCTCAAGAACTAATGCTTGGATTTTCAACAAAATTCAGATTCAGGTATACCTGGATATGAATTAGTGCTGTTTATGTTTTGGTGTAAATCGCTCAACAGGTGGCACTGCTATGCTGCATTTTTCAGAATTTCCCCTACAGCTCTATCTCAATAAGTAATGCACGAATTTTCATCAAACTTCAAATTCAGGTATACTTTTATACGAATTGGCTCTAAATTGATGTAATTTCTTTTACTATTTAAATGATTTAATTGATGTGATTTATATAGAAGAAAGTTTTGTGATGGCCACAACATACTAGTTTAGTTTTGTTTCATTACAAGTGATTAGCATACTTATTTGTTGATTTCTTTAGAATTTGTCTACTATAAGATGAGGATAAAGAGGAAAGTTACTTAATAGTTTTTGAACAACCATCACCTTAATGAAATTTAATAATTGAATAAATGACAAAGGAAAATATCATTTTTTTAATGAAAAAAGACTATTTTAAACGAATTTTAATTTTTACGCTAGTTTTAGTTTTGACCGTACTGTAAAACACAAGTTTCATAGGATTTTTTAGATGACCAACTCAAAGAAATATTGATAATTAAGAAAGGCAATTGTTTTAAACGAAAAGAAACTAATTTATAACCTAATCAATAACTGGCAATAACCACATTACAAAAATATATTTCGGGGAGACAAAAATGTTTGTAAAAAAACTCTTCGAGCACCTCTTAGTGGGGGAAAAATGATATTTTTAACGAAAAAAAAAAAAAGAATTAATTGGAGCATTTTAAACGAAAATAGAACAAACTGAATCGCTGTTAAATCACCTTGAAAAACATCGATTTTAGTTTTATAATACACGAATATACACAAATTTACCTAATTGTATAGGGAAATTTCTACAAATTTATTGTCATTTATTTTTAACTTTTCATTACACTATTTTAACTTATCACAAGCGATTTTAATGTTTTGGACAGAAAACTTGTTTTGAATATGTTGAAGTGCATTCTTTCAATTCCTACTATTAGTTCACACTCTCCCTATATTTATTTATTTATTTATATATCTTGTTCAAATTTTCAATGGTTAATAAAATACTTTTCGTCCTATCAAGTTGAATTTTTTTTTAAACTTGTACAAGATGACACTTGATGTTAATACAGTTTTTACAAATATTAATTCATTCATTAAATTTTAATTAATTAATTTTAGTTTTACAGGGGAGACAAAATGGCGACCATTGGTATGGCCAATGGCCAAACCATTGGCCTATTAATGGCCTATTAATTTTTGGCCATTGAAGCATTTAATGCATTTTCATATCTATAAGGGGGGTTACCCTAGGAGGGGCCCTGTTTTGTCGCCCAACACCGCCCAGTTTGTCGCCAACTTGGCGATATATCGCCAATTTTGGCGACCCAAATGAGTCGCCAACAGTGACGCCAACTTGGCGATATCTCTAATATTTCGCCCAATTCCCATAGACTTCCATTGTAAACCTACTTGCTTATAGAAAATCAACCCATTGAGATATTTTAATGCAACAAAAACTATTATTAGCTTTAGGGATTCTATTAAATTTTTCTTTGATGGCCTAAATAGGAATTGACTTTAAAAACAAAATTTTTATATTACTTATTTTTCTTTCAAATTGATGTAAATTTTTGCTGTGAAATAGAACAATTGGCAATTAAATTTCATATTTATTTTCAGAGAAAAGGCGGCGGCTGGAGGCACTGGAGCAGCTCTGTAAGTACCCCCTCTATTCTTTCGCTTTCTTTGTGCTATGAGATTGTTTACAGTATAACCTCAAAAATCCGGCATCGTCGGGTCAGAGACTAAGCCGGATTTTTGTAAATTTTTACATCTGAAAGAATATCAAGAGTACTTCCGATATTCATAAGGGTGATTTATATTCATTACTAGCTACAGTGCCCGGGGTTGCCCGGAATTTTAGGAATGTTTGTTTTGAAAATCCAATTTCAAAATTTAACATACAATATCGAAAAAAAAAAAAACAGTCGAAGTGTTGTACACACGAATGTAATGAAAACCCAATATAAAAATGTAGTATAAGTTTATATAACAACCGCAATAGAATACAGCTATAAATGAGCTTATTTCCATTCACCATTGGAACAATAATGTTAAAATATGCCACTATTTCCGTAATCGAGTTTTTATCATGCTTCAATACATTTTTTCACATTTAAAGGACATTCTATATTCACCACGTTCTTTGTATTTCCAATAGGACGTAATATTCCATTTTTTATTTCGTCAAATTAATTAAATAATTATAA
Source organism: Maratus speciosus (assembly GCA_963932465.1). NCBI lineage: Eukaryota > Metazoa > Arthropoda > Arachnida > Araneae > Salticidae > Maratus > Maratus speciosus. Next base: position 610,757,749 of record OZ010792.1, read on the forward strand.
TTTTTCACATGGAAATTCTAAAACAGGAAAAATAGGACGTAACATTCACTTTTGTTTTTAATTCGTCACACGATTTATTTTATTTTCATTTTTCACTTGGAAATCTTCCAGTAGAAAAGTTATTATGTAATATTCCCTTTTTAGGTGCGTTCGTAATTATATAAATACATAGCATCTAGAGTCATCGTTCGGTCCGTCTGCCCGCGCATAATAGAGCAAAAACTACCCAACCAAATGGTCTGAAATTTTAAATATAGAATGGTTGCAAAATTGTGTAGAGTCCTTTCTAATTTTATGAAAATCGGATGTAGAGCTGAATGACAGGGGCAGACCAAAAGTTTTCCGTTACAGGACTGCCCATGGGGAAAAAATGATTCCAAGTGCATTTTAATGATGTTAGAGCCTTTTGAACAGAATGAAATGGATAGGCACTTATGCAGTGCACTCAAGTATACATAGTACACTTTGCGGTGCATCCGGACCAGGATTCGAACCAAGGAGGATTTCAGCCAGGAGATCCTTGGTTCGAATCCTGATCCGGATATTTTTCGCCCAGTTGGAAATTTACATCTAATACAGTATAGGATCCGTTATCCGGAATCCTTGGGACCTGAGGCATTCCGGATAAGGGGTTTTTCCGTAATTTGGAACACTACCACAAATATTTTCTAATGTACATAAATATGAAATACTGGTTAGCATAAATAATATTAAAAATACTGTATTACACATTTGTTGAATTAATTCAATAAAACACAATTAAGGAAAAGTTTAATTAATTTTTATTTACAAAAAAAAAAAAAAAAAAAAATGTTAAGTAATAATTTTAAATTATAATAAAACTTACAAATGAACAAGATCAAAAATAAAATTTAGTTTTGGGGTTCAGATGCAGATGCTTGGGAATTAGTTTTTTGGAAAAATCCTTTTAAAGTTGGCTGCTTCTAACGTTTCTCTTTTACAATCTGGTCTTGAATTTTATATAAGGACATTATTTGTTGTTCATGGAAATAACTTATTTTGTTCCATGCCTTGAATTAATTGTTGAGTGTAAAATATCATTTGTTCATTAGATATTTTTTCTACCTCCTCATTCTTGTCATCATCATCACTACGATCATCAGATGCATCTTTAGTCATCATTTCACAAATTTCACTGTATGTCATCTGATGACTAAGTGGAGCATTATTATCTATATTGAAACAAACTTGAACTGCATCTTCATCCAATAATTGGGGAGGGAGGGAGGGGAATATATTGAAAGTTGACTTTTTATTTATTTTTGTTTTGTTTACGAATTTATCGCATGGAAAGCGGACAGAAAAATATAAGAGGCAAAATTATCAACACTTAAAATGCAGATTTCCGCAAATTTGTGGAGATAAAGAAATGCATAATTACTGTAATATTCCATTAACCCACCCTCCCCTATTTTGTAAACAAGTTTGATATTAAAAAAAAATCCCACGAATGCCCCCCCCCCCCCCCTCCAAAAAAAAAAAAATATTGTGCGAAGCGCCGTACCTCCTTTCTGTCTTATCCGATTCCGAATCTCTGCTTTTCTACTGTTCGATGGACGCAGCTGAAAACGGTAAAACAAACGTTTCTCTCATTCTCCTAATTGGCCGAATTGTAGGTGCGCCTTTAGATGACGTCAAAGGTCGGAGCTTGCCAATCGAGCTTCGATTGCGGAAAACGCATTCAAATTCTAAGTGATGTTTCGAAAATATTTTTTTTCAAAAGGTCAAAATTAAAAATTTTTATAATGGATTTTAGTGTTTGAAGCAGAAAAATACGAAATTTAAAAATATGTAGTTAGTTTTCCCATATTTCTAAAGGTTACACCGATGCGAAGTGTATGTCCGATGATTGCGTACATTCAATTCTTATCTTTCACGGGAGCGTCATAAGTGGGATCGTAGGGAGAGCACGCTTTTTAAGTTCTGTTTTTTAATTATCTCGGTTAACAAAAAAAGAAAATCTGACTATCAGGGCAGGCTTTGCACTATTCTTATAAACATTTTTTGATTTCAGCAGGCGGTAGATTTCGATAGCCACTTTTAATCCGTGTAAGGGGCCTCTCCGATTACTTTATGATTTTTTGCCGCGGTCGGAGGGGGGAGGAAATTAAGGGGATATTATGGTACCTTGAGGTGTATGAGAAAAGTTTAAAATATTTAAAATATCGATTTATAAAGCATGTTAACTCTTCAATAAAATATGGGGAAAAAAAAAAACTGCAAATTTTTATGAAATGAAAGTTTTAACTAAGTTTCGGTTTCGGATCGTTTACCGTTCCGGTTTTTAGAGCGTTCCGGATATCGGGACGCCGGATAATAGATCCTGTACTGTACTGAAATAGGCTTTTTAAATGAGTGTAGACATCCCCTCATTATTAAACGTATTCTGAAAAGATTAGTTTGTTCTTTTTCTTAATGGATGTGTTGTTATGTATGCTATGAGATATAATAAGCGGCAATTCATTTTCATTTATTTGCTTTTGCAGACCAACAGCCCGGCCAGGCAGGACCCAGCCGTGTGAGGCTAAGTGATGGTAAGTGTCCTTCTTTCACATTCCGAGGAGTTTTACTTCCTTCTATCTTTACAAATGGGAATTTTCGCTGTTATACTAGGTTGAGCAAAAAGTTCTGTGAAATTTGTGAAAGTTGCGTTGTTACACACAAATTAACAACAAAAGCAACAAGGACTGTTCTTCAAAGTAGAGATTATCCTAGTTCACGAGTTTCTGCCGTTGTACTGCCAGATTCCATATTTTGCTGAAAGTACCATGGTCCTTGGAATCGCCGTACCAGCACCTTCAACCTCATTCATCTCATCAACGGCTTTCAGAATTTAGACCTTTTCTCCAATAATAACGGATCAAGACACGCAAATTATACTGTTTAATAGGCATTTTGGAGCCGAAATTCCTATAGATATACCACTAGTACTCCTATATTATACAATACTAATTCTGGTAACTATTAGATTAAAAATTTCCCAGAACTTTTTGCTCAACCTAATATAAGTTATGAGTTAGAACTATTAGCAATTACATTTTATGTATTTCCTTGTAGAGGAGCAAGAGGAAGCTGGGGCAACTCAACACTGGCCATCGGCTAAGTGTCCTTCCCCATTCTTGCCTTTTTTCAGCTCCTGTTATGCTATTTCTTTCGACTACCCATTAAAGTGTCTCTAAAAAATAACGTTACATTGTATAAGCCAACCGTAAAACAAAGCAGATGTAGCATTGTGCGGGATAATCTCTATTGCAATTTTTTAAACTTCTAAGCATTGCACATCTTCAATTTTTATACCACCGTATAGGGGAAAAAAAGTACTGTTTGTTTGAAAACTGTTTCTCAATTTATTTTAGGTAGATTTTGCAAGAAATACTACCTATTGCAGTCGTTACCATAGTGCGACTTTTGAAAAATTCCTTCATAACTTTTCATTATAGGACTCCAAGAACTCAAAACCACACCCACCTAAAAAGTACATATATATATATAGATATAATTATATGTATGTATGTATGTACTAAATTTTGCCTGCACTATGAAAGTCGCAATGATGCACGGATCGTCTTCAAACTCGCTAACAACTTTGAGATGGCTAATATCTCGGCAGGGATTGAAAATGGGCAAAATGGGCCCAAGGGAAAGGAAATAGGGAGGGTTAATAATTTTGAAACATGATAATGTACCATCATATTACTACTTAGCAGTATATTACTGTTTATTTTATGGTTTATTACTGTTAATTTTACAGTATAATACTGGCGCCTCAGCTGCCAGTATTATACTGTAAAATCAACAATTATTTTTTGCAGTGCAACATAGGCTATGTTTTATGTCAGTGCCACTACCCCAAAGGGGATGCAGGAGCAAAAAACGTTCTAAAAATGCGATTTTTGCGTTACCGAAGGGCCTAGAAATATGAAATTTGAAATATTGGCTACTTATTAGATATGAAGGATTTCTAAGAACAGTTCTTAAATAATTCGAAATTCAAAAGGAGTGAAAATGCGCGAAAAGCGTTCTAAAAAACGTTCTAATGGTGGTTTCTACACAATCTCAAGAAATACCAAACCGATCTAAAAAATAATGGCGTCAAAATGATGGTGAAAACCCTTGCTCCAACATAGGCGATGTTTTATGTCGGTACCACTACCCCAAAGGGGATGCAGGAGCAAAAAACGTTCTAAATTGCGGCTTTTGCGTTACGGAAGGGCCTAGAATCGTGAAATTTGGAATGATAGTTAGTTATGATATCAATGATCTCTAAGGACATTTCCTAAAAAAATCGAAATTTAAAAGGGGGTCAAAATGCGCAAAAAGCATTATAAAAAACTTTCTAAATTGCGACTTCTATGGAATCTCAGGAAGTACTGAACCGATTTCAAATATAATGGTGTAAAAATGATGGTGACAGTTCTTGCTCCAAGATAGGCTATATTTTATATCTGTTTCCACTACCCCAGAGGAGATGCAGGAGCAAAATGCGTGAAAAGCGTTCTAAAAACGTTCTAGATGCCGATTTGTCGGCAATATCTCAGGAAGAATGAATCTGATTTCAAACGTAATGGTAGGAAATTGATGCTGACAGCCTCTGCTCTAACATAGATGCTATTTTATGTCGGTATCACTATCACCAAGACGTTGCAGGAGCAAAAAAGCGTTCTAAATTTCAATTTTTGTGATCGGTAGGGGCTAGCAACTTAAAATTAGGCAAGGTACATATTTATTAGCTATAAATGATCTTTAAGAACAGTTTAAAAAAAAATTGGAAATTTAAAAAGGGGTGAAAAAACGTTCTAAATTGCGATTTCTACTCAATCTAAGGAAATACCAAAGCTATTTCAAAAGTAATGGTTGCAAATCAATGGGGACAGTCCCTGCTAAAACATAGGTTATAGTTTATGTTGCTGTCACTACCATCTGAGGGTTGCAAAAGCAAAATATGTTCTAATTTGCATTTTTTGCACAACTGAGGGGTCTAACACTTTGAAGTATGGCATGGTATTTACTTACAGGATGCAACTGCTTTCTAAGAACAGTCGAAAGAAAATTCCAAATTAAAAAAAAATGAAGTGAGTGAAAAGCGTTATAAATTACAATTTTTAAGCAAACTTATAAATTACCAAACCGATTAAAAAAATAATGATGACAAATTTTGGTGATAGAACCTGCTCAAACATAAGCTATATTTTATGCCTGTTCCACTACCACCAGAGGGTTGCAGGAGCTAAAAACTTTCTAAATTGCGATTTCTGTGTTACTGAAAAGGCTAGAAACTTTAAAATATAAATGCCCTCGAAGGAATGTCGAAAATAAATTCGAATTAAAAAGGGGTGAAGCGAAGGGGAGGTGCGAAAAGCATTCTAAAATAGTTCTAAATTATGATTCTATGCAATTTCAGGGAATATAAACCGATTATAAAATCGAATCAGTGGTAACAGTCTCTGATCCTACACAGGCTATATTTTATGCCGGTGATTCTACCACCTGGGGTTCACAGGAACAACAAATGTTCTAAAAAAGGGCTTTAAAAGCTTTTTAAATTACATTTCTGTGGAATATTAGGAAATAACAAACCGATTTCAAAATTAATGTTGGCAAATTAATGGTGACAGTTCCTATTTCAACATAGCCCTTTATGTTGAGAGACGTGGTAGGACTTGGAATTTGACATGATGGTTAATTTTAAGATCTAAGAAGATGGTTTCTAAAAAATTCAAAACTTCAAATGAATACTGAAATGAGCGTATTAATTGAGCATAAAAGTTTCAAAATATTTTCTAAATTATTATTTATTTAGTTTTATTCAGTTTTATTAATTTAAGTCTCATTTCTGCTTTATGCAGTGTAACAATGATGTTTAATCAAACTGTCTTTTAAATAGTAATTTTTTTTAATTATTCCTAAAAGTAATAAGTACCTTTAATAAAATAAAATATTACCTTTTAATAAAATAAAAATTTAGTTAGTACTTTTTAATAAAATTTAGTCATATAAATATCACTTGGCATATTTCAAATATTACGGGAGCAAAGCCGCGGGGTTTGCTAGTCTATACTCCTATTATAAAGAGGAAAAAATTGTTTATTTGTCGGAGGTAAGCTCTGGAACTACCGAACCGATTCCAAAAGTAATGGTATCAAAATGATGGTGTTAGTCCAACTTAGAACATAGGCTATATCTTATGTCGGTGCCACTAACCCAAAGGGGGTGTAGGAGCAAAAAACGTTCCAAAAATGCGATTTTAGCGTTACTGAAGTGCCTAGAAATATGAAATTTTGAATATTAGTTACTTATAAGATATAAATGATGTCTAAGAACAGTTCTTAAACAATTCGAAATTTAAAAAAGGTGAAAATGCACAAAAAGCGTTCTATAAAACGTTCTAAATGGTAGTTTCTACACAATCTCAGGAAATACCAAACCGATTTAAAAAATATTGGTGTCAAAATGATGGTGACAACGCTTGCTCCAACATAGGCTATGTTTTATGTCGGTGCCACTACCCGAAAGGGGGTGCTGGAGCAAAAAACGTTCTAAAAATGCGATTTTTGCGTTACTGAAGGGCCTAGAAATATGAAATTTGAAATATTAGCTACTTATTAGATATAAAGGATTTCTAAGAACAGTTCTTAAACAATTCGAAATTTAAAAGGGTTGAAAATGCGCGAAAAGCGTTCTAAAAAACGTTCTAAATGGTGATTTCTACACAATCTCAGAAATACCAAACCGATTAAAAAAATAATGGCGTCAAAATGATGGTGAAAACCCTTGCTCCAACATAGGCTATGTTTTATGTCGGTGCCACTACCCCAAAGTGGGTGCAGGAGAAAAACGTTCTCAATTGCGGTTTTTGCCTGACGGAAGGGCCTTGAATCGTGAAATTTAGGATGGTAGTTAGTTATAAGATATCAATGATCTCTAAGGACATTTCCTAAAAAAGTCGAAATTTAAAAGGGGGTCAAAATGCGCAAAAAGCGTTGTAAAAAAAAACGTTCTAAATTGCGATTTCTAGCAATCTCAGGAAATACTGACCCGATTTCAAATATAATGGTGTAAAAATGATGGGGACAGATCTTGCTAGAAGATAGGCTATATTTTACATCTGTTTCCACTACCCCAGAGGAGATGCAGGAGCAAAATGAGCGAAAAGCGTTCTAAAAACGTTCTAAATGCCGATTTCTCACCAATATCTCAGGAAGAATCAAACTGATTTCAAAAGTAATGGTAAGAAATTGATGCTGACAGCCTTTGCTCTAACATAGATGCTATTTTAAGTCGGTATCACTATCACCTAGACGTTGCAGGAGCAAAAAAGCGTTCCAAATTTCGATTTTTGTGATCGGTAGGAGCTAGCAACTTAAAATTAGGCAAGGTACAAATTTATTACATATAAATAATTTTTAAGAACAGTTTCGAAAAAAATTGGAAATTTAAAAAGGGGTAAAAATGCGCGAAAAGCGTTCTAAAAATGTTCTAAATTGCGATTTCTACTCAATCTTAGGAAATACCAAAGCTATTTCAAAAGTAATGGTTGCAAATCAATGGTGACAGTCCCTGCTATAACATAGGTTATATTTTATGTTGCTGTTACTACCACCATCTGAGTGTTGCAAAAGCAAAACATGTTCTAATTTGCGTTTTTTTGCATAACTGAAGGGAACTTTGAAGTATGGCATGGTATTTTCTTACAAGATGCAACTGCTTTCTAAGAACTGACGAAGGAAAATTTCAAATTTAGAAAGAGAAAGTGAGTGAAAAGCGTTATAAATTACAATTTTTATGTAATCTTATCAAATACCAAACCGATTAAAAAAATAATGATGACAAATTGTTGGTGATAGAACCTGCTCAAACATAAGCTGTATTTTATGTCTGTGCCACTACTACCAGAGGGTTGCAGTGGCTAAAAACTTTCTGAATTGCGATTTCTTTGATACTGAAAAGGCTAGAAACTTTAAATATGGCATGGTAGTTAGTTATAAAATATAAATGCCCTCGAAGGACAGTCAAAAATATATTCGAATTAAAAAGGGGTCAAACGAAGGGGAAGTGCGAAAAGCATTCTAAAAAAGTCCTAAATTACGATTTCTATGCAATTTCAGGGAATATAAGCCGCTTATAAAAGTAATAGTTGCGAATCAATGGTAACAGTCTCGGATCCGACACAGGCGATATTTTATGCCGATGATTCTACCACCTGGGGTTCACAGGAACAACAAACGTTCTAAAAAAGGCCTTTAAAAGCTTTCTAAATTATGTTTCTGTAGAATATTAGGAAATAACAAACCGATTTCAAAATTAATGTTGGCAAATTAATGGTGACAGTTCCTATTTCAACATAGCCCTTTATGTTCAGAGAGGTGGTAGGACTTGGAATTCAACATGATGGTTAATTTTAAGATGTAAGAATATGGTTTCTAAGAAATTCAAAACTTCAAATGAATACTGAAATGAGCATGTTAATTGAGCATAAAAGTTTCAAAATATTTTCTAAATTATCATTTATTTAATTTTATTTAATTTTATTAATTTAAGTCTCATTTCTGCCAAATACAGTGTAATAATGATGTTTAGTCAAACTGTGTTTTAAATAGTAATTTTTGAATTATTCCTAAAAGTAATAAGTACCTTTTAATAAAATAAAATATTACCTTTTAATGAAATAAAAATTTAGTTAGCACCTTTTGATAAAAATTAGACATATAAATATCACTTGGCATATTTCAAATATTATGCGAGCAAAGCCGCGGGGTTTGCTAGTTATATATAAACAAATAACTATGCAAATTACTTTTTTAAGAAGGGTAAACCCTTCGTTTGCTTACAAAATATCTTTAGTGCCAGTAAATTGTAATGAAGATATTTATAGCTATATATACACATAAGAAATCTTGCATCTTTACTATGAATCTCAAGTTCCCCCCCCCCCCCCCCCCGTCTCCACCTCTTTTCCAGAAAATGATTTAATTTTATAGTTGTAAAAATTTAGTTTTATATTGATGGATATTTTAGATTTTGTAACATATATATTTCAATGGTTAGAAATTTGAGAAAACTTTTAACATATTTCAAAACAGTTCAGAAAATAAATCCTATTTCAAAACCGTAACATATTTATAGGATACTCAGTATTTTTCTTTCTTTTATATTTATTTACATGAAATAAGAATGTCACCATGGGAAAATCAATGTCATTATTAACAGAAAATTACTTTAAAAACTTGATTTTAAAAATAATATATTCCCCTCTGGCCTTAGCAAAAGAATGACTGATCTGAATTTTATATGCTTTTGTTTCACAATCACCGCACGCAGACGACAAAGTTTGAAATGGAGGGTATCGTTGTCAGGGAAACCACCTTCACTTCTGATGTCATGAGTCTTACCCAGGAGGCATTGTAGAGGGGGCAGTGGTTTATTTAGACATCTTATTGTAAAGTTTTGTGAAAGTGTTGGAAAGTGTTCCAGAATCTATGCATTTTTTTTTTTCATTTTTTGTTGTTTCCTAATTCATGTGAATTTTCGTTGTTATATGAGATATAACAATTAGCAATTAAATTTCATGTATTTATTTGCAGAGGAAGAAAGGTCACTATCACCGTGGCCTGAAATTCCCTGTAAGTGTCTCCATTTTCTTGTACTCCTATTTTGAATGATCCCCCCCCCCCCCGCCCTAAAACACTCGGGGACATTCTCCAATTAAAAAAAAATTATCGAAACTTCCTAATTTTTATTTCATTTTTAAAATGTTGGTAGTGAAAGGATTTCCTTTTTACTGTTTGTAAGAGGAAAGTAATTGTTGATAGATGTTTTACTTACAAATAATTTTTAATTAAATGTGATGAATTTCACTATGTATATACATATATACAGGATGTCCCAGCAGTAATGGGGAGGTAGGGGACATCACAAGGATTCAGATTTGCATGTAACCCAGGGTCGGAAACGCTTTCCTGTCTCAGTAGTGACAACACAAAACACAAGAAAGACAGGATACGAATGAGAGGGGAAAACATGTTTATTATCCTTAGTACATCAAAAAAAACTAAAAAGAAAAAACATAGGGACAACGATCGTCATCAAAGTAGCTGTTCGAAATGACAACCCCGGGCCGTGATGCATGGAAGTGCATCTCCGGCGTATGGAAGATCTAATGTTCTTGAAAATACTGGGAGTGCCCCGGACTTCCCCAGCAGCTGCCACGTTGCATGCAACAAGTTCCTCAACGTCAACACTTTCCAGCATTGTCCCGGCATTATTTGCAGTACTAAGAATAATAAACATGTTTTCTCTCCCTGTTCGTGTCCTTTCTTTCTTGTGTTTTGTGTTGTCTTGTCACTACCGCGACAGGAAAGCGTTTTCGACCCTAGTTTGCATGCAAATCTGAATTCTTGTGATGTCCTCTACCTCCCCTTAAAGTTTGTGCCATTACTTCTGGGACACCCTGTATATATGAGTGCAGTTACGGCTTAATGACACTTCTCCTATTAATATCTTTTACCAGGGCATCTGTATGGGTTCAGGTCACCCTCATCAAGTCCTCGCCAAGCCCCTTCTCCGACGCCACCCCACCATGGTGTGCAGAGTATGTATAATATTTCATTTTTTATGCAATCATTTTAATCACTTTGTTTTACATCCAAATGAAGGGATTTGAAGTTTGTACCATTTTGCCTAGTGAGCTTTACATGTGCCAACACAAAAACCTCAAAACTTTTGCACTTTTTTTCGGTATTTCGCAAATAACTCAAACAAGTTGGAAATGGCTCGTCAAATGTGGCAAATGAGGTGCGTTCATACTATAACTAGTTTTATAATTATTTTTTGCACCCCATAGTGTACTGAATGTATATTTTTTGCACTTCATAAGTGCATAGTCTATAACATCGTTAAAATGCACTTGCAATAATTTTTTCCCCATTCCCCGTCATGTAACGGAAAACATTTGACTGTCCTTGTCATTAAAGTATGCATCCGATTTTCATAAAATTTGAAATGGTCCAACAAAATTTTACAACAATCCTATCTTTAAAATTTCAGATCATTTGGTTGGGTAGTTTTTGCTCTGTTATATGCGGACGGACGGACTGAACGACGACTATAAGTGCTACTTTTTTTATATAATTAGGAACGCACCTAAAAACGTTCTTTCTACAGAAACAGTCCTAATTTATATATTGTAGGGCATAGAATTCTTCGTCCATTGAGTGCCACAGGACCCATTATTGCACCCATAATAAGTGAGATAGAGTAGATCAAAAAAGTGCATTTTTCCTAATTTTTCTAAAAAGAAACGCATAAAATTGGTTTTTTGCGTACCCATTATCAGTTAAAGGAATCATTTCCCTTACTAAACAGTAGAACTGCCTAAATTACCAAATTGCACTGCTGGATTAACAACTTCAAAATTGAATGACATCAGTATGGGAATTTCGCCAACCTTTCCAACAGAGGATGACACTTGAAATGCAACCAGTGTCCCCAAATTAATTTTAATTCTGTCCTTTGTCAGCAAATTATTTTTTGAGGTGCATAAATGATTCTATTTTAAAAATTCTATGAAAGGGTGAATATAAGGGATAGGTCATTTAACAATGAAAGAATTGTTTTATAAAACAGATTTTACAGAACACTATCAGACACAGAAAATCAAGTGTTATATCTGTTCTGATAGGCACTAGAGGGCGCTATCAGCGCTGGCATAATGTTATCGGCAGTCCGTAGCTAGCCGCGATGTACAGTCGTCCCCGTTTAAATGAGTATTGGCTGTACCAGAAATAATATTCGATTAAGCGGGTAATGGATTAAACAGGGAATCACAACTGTAATATTGAATGCGTAGTAAAAAGGCAAAATAAACATCTATGATATATTTAATTAACAGCATAATAAATCGTTAATAGAATAAATAAATACAAAAGCAAATACGTATTAATTTAATGTCAGTACATACATTTGTAGGGTTTACATCACACTTAAGGCAGCTCGCTTAAATTGGGTCAAAACGTTGCTACTTCTAATTTACGTTACTTATACTGCCTTAAAAAATCGTTTGAAGTACAGTGGAACCCGGTTAAGACGCTCACGGTTAATACGCGATCCCGCTTAATACGCGATAGATTTTCAGTCCTTTGTGGCAAAAAATCACGTTTAAGACGCGAATTCATTGGTGAAGATGCGCATTCCTTCTCTCTTCTTCAGTGTTTCCAATTTAGCGGATTTTTTTATTCAGATAAAAAAATCACTGTTTCTGTATACTAATATTTACTTTATTTAATAACAGATTAATTAAATCGAAAATTACTAATCGAAAATAGTGGTAGGTTTTGGAATAAAAAAAACCCTCTAAATTACCGTAATTTCCGGCCTATAATCCGCGGATTATCTGTTAAAAAACCTCAAAATTTTTAAGTGCGGATTATCTACCGGTGCGGTTTATCTGTTGAAATTTTTTTTTAAGCAGAAGTTCACGTCAGACATCCAGATTCTACCGCACGATTGTCTGCTATCGACCGTTGGCGGAGTTGCTCGTGATTGGTTCACATATGACGTGCAATGCTAGTGGGAGTGGCTTCCAATTTTTATGTTATTTTTTTAGTCTTTTGGCAAAATGTTTCGATGATGAACAAAGCGTTTCTCATCTCTTTCAAAAATTTCAATCTCAATCATTTATGAAATAGTGTATTGTTATGACGTTGAAAGTTACAATAATGTCTGAGAGAAAACGTGTTATTTAACACTACAGAATATAAACTGAACGTTATTTAAAAAGCGGAAGGTGATTTCGATATAGGTATCGATTATTAGCATAAATCTATAGCCAAATCGATATAGATATCGGAATTAGAATAAACATAGGACCAAATCGATATAGGTATCACAATTAGCATAAATCTATAGTTAAATCGAAATAGGTACCGATTATTAGCATAAATATATAGCCAAATCGATATAGGTATCGGAATTAGCATAAATGTATGCCCAAAATCGATATAGGTATCGGAATTAGCATAAATCCATTGTCAAATATGAAAAAGCTTTTTAAACTAACGCGATGAGTGTTACGATGTACAATCACAGTAAAAAACAGACGTTATTATTTTTAAAATCAGTTCTTTTTTGTTTGCTTCAATGGGTAAATTTTTGTGAAATACTTTTCAAAATAACTTGTTAACATTGTGTTAATAATCTTTTAGATTACATATTCAGTACGAATTTAATCCAACACAATATATGTAACTACATAAAAGCATTAATTTAGATACTAACGTGCTATTGGGGATTAAAAAATATATAATTAAAAATAGTATAATATACTAATATACCACGTCAATCATATCCAACGAAAACAACTAACATTCGATGATTCGATTTCAAATATCCATTGAAGCTCGATTATTCTGAAATGATTTAGATTTTGTCTGAGTCAATATAGACATGTATTCCCTCGTGTATGCCTATTACATGAGTCATTGTTTGGAAAGATAAGAAGATTTAGTCATTGGTTTCAGCTATTTTGAACCATACCATAAAAATCAAAATAATCAAGCATACATCTATAGTCAAATCGATATAGGTGTCGATTATCATCATAAATCTATAGCCAAATCGATCACAAGACAATCTACGTTTTAGATATAAGATTCAATGGAAAATTTTTTTGTATTTTTTTAACTTGTAATTATTTTATTGTTATTTTATTTTCAATTATTTTAATACAATTATCATTTAAATAGAGCAACTAAATAAATAGGGAGGTCGTTTATTAGTGGTACTTTAGAATGTTGAAAAAAATGAGTAATACCCGTATAGCCCGGCGTATAATCCGCGGATTATACGCCGATGCAGATTATCAGCTGAAATTTTTTTATAAGGGCTAAAAATTGCGACTGCGGATTATACGCCGGTGCGGATTATAGGCCGGAAATTACGGTAGCAAAACTGCAATTCTTCTTTGATCCCGTGTCCTAACATTCTTTGTCTCTCGCTTCGTGTATTTTTACTTTCTTTTATCTTTACAAGAAAAAGTATTCGATTCATGAAATTTTTCGAATTCCGATTTTCGACGAATTTAGGGGTCAGAGATCACGAAAAACATGTTTTTACAAAATGTCTGTCTGTGTGTGACACAAATTTTGTGTGCGCTCTATCTCAAGAACTAATGCACGGAATTGAATAAAAATTGATATTCAGTTAGTCCCTGATACAAATTGATGCTGATTAGTTTTTGGTTCAAATCGCTGAACAGGTGGCGCTGCTATGCTGCATTTTTTATGATTTCCGAAATGGCTCTATCTCAAGAACTAATGCACGGATTTTCATGAAACTTCAGATTCAGTTAGTCCTTGATATGACTTGATGCGGATTACGTGTTGGTGTAAATCGCTCAACAGGTGGCGCTGCTGTGCTGCATTTTGCACGATTCCTGCAATAGCTCTATCTCAAAAACTAATGCACAAATTTTCATCTAACTTCAGATTTAGTTAGATGTTAACACAAATTGTTGCTGATTAGGTTTTGGTGTTAATCGTCTAATAAGTGGCTTTGCTATGCTTGCATTTTCATGATTTTCGCAATAACTTTATCTCAAAAACTAATGCACGGATTTTCCCCAAACTTCAGAATCAGTTAGACTTTGACGTAAGTGGTGGCTTGGTAGTTTTGTTTAACATAGGTTTTGGTGTAAAGTACCCAATAGGTGGGGCTGCTAGGCTGAATTTTGCTGCATATACACGATTTCGTAGATAGCCATATCTCAAGAACTAATGCACGGAATTTCATATCTATAGAATCCTCATGATGAGCATAGCTTGCCGTTTAATTTTGGTAGTGTGATAGCGAATTTTCAAGTATTAACATGCATGAGATAGAAGAAAGTTTTGGGACTGGTATATCCGACTAGTTTTTATTGTAGTAGAGGGAGATACATGGAGGAAATCACGATGCTCAGATACGTCATAAAATTATTATGATTAAAGATGATTATACCTGTTATTAGTAAGTTTTTAAATGTGCGTTATATCACTACTATGTTTTATAATGCATCTTATACACACACACACACACACACACACACAAAAAAAAAAAAAAAAAAAAAAAGAATGAAACTCCGCAATGATGTTATTTAATTCTTTTATGATTTCTTTACTTTTGCTATGCTAACAATATTTTTTACACAAAAATTAATAAGGATAGTTTTTTCTTACATTAAAAAGAAGGACATATCCTATTGGTACTCATTATTACAAGTACTAAATATGATTTTACCAATTGGATTGTGCTTCAAAATTTAATATTTTTAATCTTTCTGTAAAAAAAAAAAAAAAAAAAAAAAAAATCAAAAAGCAAGTTAACAAATTACAACGACCATTTGGAAAATGATTTTTTCAAAGACTAAAATTGAAGACATAAAAAATCGCACAGAGTTGATCATACATTACCTACGCCATGAATTAAACATTAATAGTGTTATGACACATAAAAATTGCAAGCGACGAAAATCGCCTGCGACTCGTACGTATTATTCCACCTGAAACTTACGTATTATCCAAGCATTTCATTGGCTGTTCGTGAAAAGGCTTTTCCATCGTATAGATTTCCAAGAAATCTGACAGCCAATTTTAAATGAAATTTCATCCTTAAACTTCTAAACATCCCACAATAGTACTTTTTATATCGTCGTATAGAGAAGAAAAAAAAATGTACTTTTAAATGCAATTTGTTTGAAAGCTGTATCTCAATTTGTTTCTGAGTTATAAATTCTTTTTTGTAGTTTTTATTACTTTTTTGTCATAGTGGCAACAGACGTATCCATCTCTGTTGAAAGTAAAGGGAAATACAGATGACTGTATAGACCCATCAGAAAATGAAGAAAATGCGGATAAAACCAATAAAAAGCTTCAGATATGCTTTTGATTTCCTACCCTGACGAGGACAATAACCATTTTTCCAAACGGTTAAAAAAAAAGTCCAGCAGAAAAATTATTTTTGCTGTTTTATCTTTGGTTGTCACTTATTAAGGCTGTTCTGAACTGCTCTGCTCAACAAGCTCAAAACGTTTTGACACATTTACAAATTCATTTTTTAGCGAAAAGATATAAAATTGGAAGGCCTGGTTATGGAAGCGATTTGGAATCGAACTGTGATTTCCATTTTTTGAACAATAAATTACCTATTGAGTTATAAGCGATTTTGATCACGTGGAAAGACGTTTTTAAACCTTTTTTGAGTGGTTATTCTTCTTTTGTGCAGAAATTCGATTTAAAACAACCACTTTGACACTATTTTCTGAAAGATCTATTGCGTTATTTCAAATGAAAATTTAATTTCAAATTATATTTGCTTAAAAGGCGCAAAGACCAACCTAGTGAAAAAGATTCCATGCCGGGACTCGAACCCGGGCCATCAGTATAGCGCACTGACGTTCTACCGACTAAACCACAGCCTGGAACTTCTCACTATTACAGGTTACAATTTGCGCCTTTTAAGCAATTATAATTTGAAATTAAATTTTCATTTGAAATATTGTATGCAAGGCGAATGTTTCTCTCTGGAAAAATTTCCATTTATTATTATAGATCTATTGCGCTTAAAAAAAAAAACAGTTTGATCACATAGTTTCTGAACAACAACACCTGCTACTTTTATGCATTTCTGAACAAAAATAAATTAAAACTTATGTCAGAAAGTTGCCCTTTTGGATTTTAGAACAGCCTTAATGACAATAAAGCCATGTTTGAATCCATATTTATTTTCAGTTATTATTTCAGTCGGTCCTATAAAAAAATACACCGAGTAAAGTTGGATACAATTAAATTTAAATCTAAATATATGTATAATACACAATTTTCGACCATAAACATATAAATGAAAAGTCTAAAGTTCATTGAGACGATTAGATGTGTAAATAAGCCCAGTTCCTGCAACATTATCCAAATAATCACGTTTAATACACGATCCCGCTTAATACGCGACTTTGGTCCACTCCCTTGAAATGCGTCTTAACCAGGTTCGACTATAGTTTGTTTAAGTTGAATTTTAAAAGAGTAAATATCGAGTTATTTTTTGAATGAGGGCAAAATATCACAATTACCATCTCGAGTCTCAAGCAAGAAGTGATGGTGGGGAGATCAGGGTGGGGAAATCATTTGACCTGTTCATTATACACCTGCCGGCCGAAATCATTGCAGGAAGAACTGAAAATTTGTTTTTAGCATAAAGGAACCGAAAATGACAAAAGGTGGAAGGAAATTTCTGCTGAAACGTACTTTCCGCGCCTATTTTCAAACATCGGTCACACAGTTGTTATTCGATTAAGTGGGGACTTTCGTAAAATGTATTTGGTTTAAGCAGGGGTGGGGGACAACATAGAACCAATAGGAATAAATTCGGTTCCGGAGGATTCTATTTGAATAAGCGGGATATTCGATTATCCGTGACCCGATTAAGTGGGGAGGACTGTATTTAATGTAGTAATTTCTGAGAACGGGCTCTGTGACAGACGGACGGACTTACAGACAGAGGAGTGCGATGAATAGTGTTTCGTTAGATGAATGAAACCCTAAAAAAAAGCTTAAAATATACACGTTAGAGCCCACAGGGGTGAATATAAAACTTTTTCAAAATCTTATGATGTGTCGCTTCATGTGAGGTATTTAAGCTATAAGTATGCAAAATTTCACATCTTCAACCTATGTAGTTTCTGAGAATGGGCTCTGTGACAGACAGACAGAGGAGTGAGGGGAATAGGGTTTCGTCAGATGAACGAAAACTCTTTAAAAAGTAACATGAAACGTTTCAAACATGTTAAAAAAGTTCCTCATCAGCAATTTAAACAAAAGCGAATTCACAAAAGATGACAGAAATTCAATCTCACAAAGGTGGCCGAGAGGTTCTGCTCTCGAAGCTGGTAGACGGGAGGTGCTGGGTTCGATCCCAATCGCGCCCGTCGGCCTAATCGTTCAGAGTTTTCGTGGTTTTCTTCGAGCCGTGGATCTTCCATGCGTTAATACGGATTAGGTTCCCTTAGAAAGACCCCCACGGAGGGCACTCCCCCCCGGGCCTATATCCCTCGTGTAGATAATTGGCCGTCAAAAATCAACCCAACCCAACTCAATCTCACAAACATTTAAACACGGAAGTGGATGTGAGATTAAAATGGCATATTCTGCTGGAACTGAAGTAGTTTCATTGAGTGGAAATTTCAATCTAGTAAAAAGTTCACTAGTATAAATAGTTAAACTGAAAATTACAAGTAAACTGTAAAAATAGAAAGAAATATAGCGGGAATAGCAGTTACAGGCAGGGTTTCATTTTCGCCGGAGCCCAGCTCCGATACTTCTTTGTTTTTAGTAAATATGGGTCGGAATTCACCGGAGCTCATAAATACAGGGTCCCAGTGCAATATCGCTTCCGAAAAACCGAAGCCTAAATGACTCTTTCCTTTCCTTCCCATCTCCAAGCATTTGCGTTATTTTTTATAGAAACACTTATATGTGACAATGTGTCGCACACATACGAGAGGGAGATAAAACGGTCTCAATTTTTATATTAAATTTTTGGGCTTGGACTGACTCAAGCTCAATCTGTCTTACATTTTATTCATGTATAGAAAAAAAAAAACTTCCCTCCTTCAAAATTACGTATTATATTCTATTTCAAATAATTTTAATGCTATTTTGATCAAAATGAAAGGATAACAGATGTGTCTTTGTGTTCTTCTAGTCGGGTGATATTTTCAAATTTTTGTCTAGCATTGATGGCGGCGACGTGTTGATACGGCGCCACTCAATAGCCAGAGCAATGAATTTGCTTTCAGTTCGATTTTCTTTTGTGACAGTAGAATCATTTCTAATATGTTTTTTTTTATTATTCAGCTATCTAGCCTGAAAAGAATATTTTTTGTTTTTAACCAACGTGCATGAGCTTGATGTTTTGCTTGTTTGAGGTTTTTTTTACTTCTGCTGCGTACGAAAATTACATTGATTTTTCTACCTATTTTGTATTATGAACTATGCTAAGGCTTTGCTCTGCACATTTACGAAGTCACCTTCAATTGCAAGTAGATATAATTGCAATGCACTGTTATTCTGATAGAAATCAATCGTTCAGTATTTCCCCTTTTTCTATAAAAGCATTGAATCTTTACGATAACGGTGTCAAATTTTTAATTTAATCTGGGACTCACCACAAAAGATTGTAATGCAGAAGAAATTGATTAAAGTTTAAGATAGGCACTTTTTATAGGAAACTGAAAAACATTGTTCCTTTGAGCAACATTCTTTCAGTTCAACATTCCTTTGAGTTCTTTTGAAAACATTGTTGCTTTTTTCTTCAGCATATCTATTTATATAAAATCCAAGTCTTTGTGTGTCCCTCACAATTCCGGTTGGACCACCTCATTAATAGCGGCCATGGTAGGTTTCCTATGGAGAAATTGGTATCAGCTTCAACAATACGTAATTGTTGCAGGGTTACTACAATAGTGTCAAATTTTAACCTGCTTGTCAAATTATCGCCAAATTTGGCGACAAATATAAGTATATAAGTTGCCATATATGAAGCCAACTTGGCGATAACTGGCTAATTTAGCAAAATTACCATTGAAACCCATTAGTCTTTATAATCAAGCTCACCACAACTTAATTTAAACTCAGCGCTTTTAAGATTTTTTTTCAAAATCTATGGGTCCGAATTTAAAGAGTAATATACTTAAATGTACGTCTTTACATCTTAATCCCGAGGCTACAAATAAAATAACCTCCACTAGACGGCGCTGTACTATCTGAGCTCCTAACTACCCGATTTTAATGTGCTTTACATAGCCGGATGCAGAAATTAAATTCTCCGTACTTTTCCAGTATGGGGGCCTTTGCGAAATAGAGGAAACTGCCTTTGCGAAGAAGGAAATTTGGCAAAATATTTTCTGACAACATATTCACTATTTCATTTCATGTACACACGCATTTTTTGCAATATTTATACAATTTATTTAATATAAAGAAGTCATTTATATAATTTTATGCAGAAACAGAAGTAATTTGTACATAAAAAAACATTAATATACATTTAATTAAAATACATATATAAACAAACAAGATTTTCATCAAGTTCGTTTTTATAGCTGTTTGTATCATTTGGCAACAAATTTCACTTTCCGATGCCCAAATTTCGCCGAGTTAAAAAAAAAAAAAAAACTCCAATGCCCTTATAGTGGAAAAGTACCAAAATCCTTTTTATTTTGCAGTATCTGACCATAGTTTGTGTTATATGCAGGGGGAGGGGGGGAGGACTAAAAGTTTAGATATTAAATTTTTTAATTTCTATAAAGCACTATAAGACTAAAAATTTAAGACTAAAATAAATTTAAAATAAGACTAAAAAAGAGCTGTATGACAATAAATAAATAAGTAAAATAAAATAAATGTACTTTTTTTTAAAGATATGCTTTCGTTAACATTCACAAGAACGTAGAAAATACATATATATTTAAATGCACTAAACAGTAGAAAATAATTTTGAGGCTAGAAATAAAATTGTTTTATTTCCTCATGTCTAAGAAAAAAATGAAAGCCTGGGCACCAACTGTACATTTGGCGCAATTTAAATGAATGAGTAATGAATGAAATTAATTGATATGAATGAAATATCCAGTTATACTGTCATTTGCAATGACAATGAATAAGTCACAAGGACAAACATTTTCTACAGTTGGAGTGTACTTAAAAGAACAGTTTTTTTTTTTTCCATGGACAATTATATGTAAATATTTCAAGGTGTAAAGAGGTAGGGCAGTTAAAAATTTATGTCGAAGATACTGGAGAGCAAGATCATGATTTAAATAATTGCAAAAGTTTTTACAAAAAAAAAAACCTTTGTATATCCTGAAGTTTTGTGGTCAAATTTTAATTTATCCTTAAATTGCATTTTTAATATATTCATTACATACATAGTTTTTCCTAAATGTGTTTCTTTTTTTAAATGTGTTATTTCCATCTGTCACTGGGAAAGAAGCGAGAGAAACACATTATTGCTCATGTGTTGTATAAATCTTTATAATTCATTTTCCGTCATTTTTGACGGAATTAAGCCCTGGTTACGGGTTAATTACATTTCTCATATTAATATCTTTTACCAGGTCCTCTGTCCAGGAGACGACGTCATCCTGCCCTTCCCTTGACGCCAAGCTCTGCCAGCTCCTCATCCTCCTCAAGTATATATTAATTTCTAGTATATATTAATTTCTGTTAACCTCATGCATTTTTTCATAAAAATACATAGCTGAGAATATCCCTTTTTTTCTTGTCCCTGCCGGCGAAGACACTCACGAGCTAATGCTAATCCTATGGGGAAGGATTTTTCTAATATCTCGTTTGCATTTCGTTATTTTTAAATAATTTTTTTTTGCATTGGGCAGCCGAGATTCCTTTCTACATTGTGCCTTTTTTACTTTTTCGATTTTGGTTGCAGATATTTTTTAGAATGACACTTTCATTTTCAGAACTGGTTTTGAAAGTGAAAGTAACTTTATAAAAAATATCTGCGACCCAAATCGAAAAAGTGAAAAAAGGTGCGCTGTAGAGACGGACCTCGGATATCCAATGCAAAAAAAATTATTTAAAAATGTCGAAATGCAAACGAGATATTAGGAAAATCCCTCCCCATTGGATTAGCATTAGCTCGTAAGTGTCTTCGCCGGCAGGGACAGGACCCTTAACACTATTTCTGAATCCTAATCCTTACCCTATTGAATTGCAGAATTCTGCAATTCATGAGCACTATAATGAGGTAAAGATTACTATTCGGAAGGAGTGATCACTAAAAAGTGGAATAGTTGACAGCTAAGTATATTCTGATAGATATATTTAAGTATGTATTTTTTGCTTTAAAAAAAAAAAAAAAAAAAAAAAAAAATGCTCTAAATTTTGCAAATAATGTCCGAAATGTAAATATGCAGATTGAAGTGACAGAGAGGGGGGGTGGGGGACGGTACAGTTTTTAGTACCAGTACCACAGAATATTAGGCACATTTTTAGTTAGAAATGAAGCCCTGGTTACGGGCTAATTACATTTCTCACATTAATATCTTTTACCAGGTCCTCTGTCCCGGAGACGCCGGTATCCTGCAACCCCCTTGCCCAGGTCTTCATCCTCCTCCTCAAGTGGCGAAGAACCCAGTCCTCGTCAACCCCCAATCCTCAGTCCTCCAAGGCCAACATGGAGGAGCCACCATGCTCTGCGGCGTATGTATAATATATTTCATTTTTTGTCATGCTCCTTTTATCAATTTCGTGAACTTTAGTGTAAAATATCATCATTTTTCTTCAGTCATTAATCTATGCTTTTCTGTTAGTGCTTTAAAAAATTAAAAATGATTAAACCACCCTCTTGATTCTTTTCTTAACCCTTAAATGCCTGAATTTTCAAAAATCATTGTAATTGCCTTTTCGGCTTTCATTTTTAAAATAAATCATGGGGAAAATACTTCAAAAATCCTATTGTTTTAAGTAGGGTTTACGGCTAAAAAATAGTTTGTTACTCATCGACAATACTGGTCTTTAATTGAAAAAATAATTTTCCTTGATAAAATTCTATAATATTAAACACACAAGAATTTTAGGAACTATAATAAGAAATAAATTTTACTGGCTCACTGTAAAACAAAATAGGGTATTTCGCAAGCTTCCAAACAAAATGAACAAGTAGCAACTATTGAAAAAATAAATCTTTATTCTTAAACAGCACAAGTGTTGCCCTCTATCTGTTGAAAATCGATTGAATACTATTTTGAGACTGTATTTTATTGGCAATAATAGGCATTATAGCTTCAATATTATTCTAATAATATTTTAGAAGCCTAAATTGGGTATGTTGCCAAAAAGCAACACTCGGCATTTAAGGGTTAATCTATGCTTTTCTGTTGGTGTTGTTTAAAAAATAAAAATGATTAAAGCACCCTCTTGATTCTTTTCTTCACCTCGCTCACTTGAAAACGTAATGTTAAACCAATAGGCAGGTTGTTTTCAAATTTCTCGTTTCAATTTCAACTAATATGGCTACTATAATAGGGTGTTTTTACTTTTTCTATTTCGGTTGCAGATTCAGTTGCTTTTCGGTTGCAGATGGGGGAATTTAGAGGGGAAAGCAACAAACACTGGACTCTCACAAAGCTTCCATATTGCGTGAATGGTACAGATTACGTGCCGCAGTCTGGCGTAAGAGATTATCTTTGGTAATCGATAAAGATGGCGGTCAATTCGAGTAAACTTTCATCTCTGATGTTCATCCTATTAGTGTAGTTATCATTTTCTATTTTATAATTGTAAAATAAAAATGACTGAATATTTGTAACAGTATTTAGTAGCCACCCTGTACAGATAATAAGCCAGAGAATATTTGGGCTGTTAGAAACAAAATTTAATCATTTGCAGTAGGATTGGGTCAAGAACTAGGGTACGATATGCAATATCCAGCTAACAATGAAGGTCTCATCAAAATACATCTAGTATAACTTTTAAAAAACATGAATACAGAATTTTAGTCCCTAATCCTATAACTGAGCAAGGTACGACACTGTAAAACTAGTATGTTGTGGCCATCACAAAACTTTCTTCTCTATAAATCACGTCAATTAAATCATTTAAATAATACCAAGACGTTAGATCAATTTATCACCCATTCATATCAAAGTATATCTGAATTTTAAATTGGATGAAATTCGTCCATTAGTTTTTGAGATAGAGCTATAGCGGAAATTCTGAAAAATGAAGCATATCAGCGCCACCTGTTGAGTGATTTACACCAAAACATAAACAGCACTCATTGATATCAAGGTATACCTGAATCTGAAGTTTAATGAAAATTCGTGCATTAGTTATTGAGATAGAGCTATAGTGGAAATTCTCAAATATGCAGCATAGCAATGCCACCTGTTGAGCGATTTGCACCAAAACATACACAGCACTCATTCATATCAAGGTATACCTGAATCTTGAAGGCGATTAAATTTCAGTTATAGATTAAAAGTTAGCAGAGCAAAAATACACAATGGAAACTAAAGCTGTTAATCCCTAAGTGTAAAAGTTTATGAAGTAATATGGTGATGAAATAATTACAAGAAAGTTTAAAAACAAACTGAAGTTTATTAAAAACCAAAAAGACAGAAATATATAGCTTAACTATAACATTATACAATATCCAAACTTTATATATAAACATATTAAACTATTAAAACAGATTTAACAAAAGTAAATTAAAACAAACCCTCATGACATATGTAAAACAGGATAATCGAGTGGCCATACGATCTCGGAGCTTTCATGAAAAATATACATTCTTGTCAATACACTAAACATTACCAACTTCCATCTAAATGACATCTGATTGAAGAGCAGCATGGAAAACATTTAGATATCTGGAGATAAAGATCTATTTTTCATTACATCAACCGACACGTTTCATGATGAATCACAATCCTCCATTTCGGAAAGCACTTAAACAAAGTTTATCTGCGATTCCAGAGCTCATGATAAAACAATATGGCTCACTTAAAATGAATACGTAATCGGTGACAAAACATTAAATGAAGAAATGTAGAAAACAGCTTTTATATGAAGATATATGAAAAGAACTTAAATGTCAACATCTGCCGCCATAATAACACGCTGTAAACTTCCTCCAACGAAACACTGTTGAGGTGAAAGGAAAAGGAAGAAGATGGTCGAGGAGGAGAAGGGAAAGATATTACACCTTAACTTATATGAACCAGGTGAATGGAAAAACCAATCACGGAGCAGTAGAAGAAGATTCTCGAAGGACATCGTGACGAAACGTCGTACGAACGATGTGCAGTGGTTTCAAACGAGCGACGCCATCTAGTGGCGGCTGTGAAACACTCGTCATTCGAAATGAATTCTATGCTCCTGATTGCCTGGAACGTGGATGGCTGAAATCGTAAGTCGGAAAATACCTACGATAAATAAACAACTTAAGAAGGATTTAAAGATAAGATGGCAGGAATATATGAACGGTAAGTGAAATAAAGAATAACCTTATTGTATTAATAAAAGATATTTTATATGGATAAATAAAGAAAAGTAGAATGAATGTATTACTTAATAAAGATAGAATGTAAAGTGTATAGCAGAGTAAAAGTGAAATGTAGAGGAGATTCCCGAGCAGTGTCAAGACATGTAATAGGGTTTTACATATATCAAATCTGAAGTTTGTAGAAAATCCAAGCATTAGTTCTTGAGATAGAGCTAGTGCGGAAATCGCATATAATGCATTCCAGCAGTGCCACCTGTTGAACGATTTACACCAAAATGTATAAAACGTCCATTCATGTCAAAGACTAACTGAATCTGAAGTTTGATGAAAATCCCTACATTAGTTCTGGAGATTGAGCTATTGTGGAAATCATGAAAAATGCAGCATAGCAGCACCACCGTAGGGCGATTTACACCAAAAACTAATCAGCACCCATTTATATTAGGGACTACTGGAATATCAATTTTTATTAAATTCCGTTCATTAGCTCTTGAGATAGAGCACCCACAAAATCTGTGTCACACACAGACAGACATGTTTTTCGGAATCTCTGACGCCTAAAACGTGTAAATCCGTCGAAAACCGGAAGTCAAAATATTTCATGAATCCAATACTTTCTTCTTGTAAAGATGGAAGAAAGTAAAAATGTATGTAACGTTACTCCAAAAAATGATGGCAATATGCTGTCTCCAATTTTATGGAGTAATATAACTTATATAATGATGTAATTTAAACTGATATAATGATGGTGTAATATTACACATTAGTGTAATGTAACTTCAGTAGGGCTGGGCGATACATCGATAAAACCGATAAAATCGATATAAATTATAAATCGCGATGACGATATTAAAAAATCCTATACAACGTTACATCACGATTCTCGTAATCCTGATGTAAACCGCGATTATCGTAATCGTGGTGTAAACCACGATTATCATAATCGTGATGCAAACCATGATTATCATAATCGTGATGCAAACCACGATTATCATAATCGTGATGCAAACCACGATTATCATACTTTTTCATTAAACTGCAATCGGCGCTTTTTCAACTTCGAGTACTCAAAATTCTACCATTCTAAACCGCAGGTTATTACGATGACCATGATACTAATGGAGTATTTTATCCCTACCTAAACCACGATGACATTAAATACCGAATAATCGGTTTCGATCATCATGATACGTCTCACCCTAAACCATGACCACTCCTCAAGATTCTCCCAGCTTCAACCGTGATATTAACCGAACCCTCAGTTTTCGATAAGCATGATACTACCATGGTATTACCATGGTATTACGCTGTGATTTCTCTCAGCGTAAACGGTTTTTCAAAAGGGGAAAAAGTGATAGTTTCAGTGTTCAGGTTCAGATGACGGGCAATAAATATGATACAGCTGGTTTTTCTCACGTAGTTGCCGACAGCAAATGATATTGTTTGTTTTGTTTTATCTTCAATCTGGTTCAGCGGTTTTGAATGAATATTTGTTCGTTGTTAATGAACAATATGTGAATCAGGGAGATAAATAAATGAAATATTACATTTTATTTGCAACAGTGGATTTAACTGGACAAATGAAATAATACTTCCATAGCAATATATATTTAATGTTTATTCCAGGTTCTTTTTTTATGCAGATATTTTTACTTCTCTGAAGCTCGTTTTTTTTTTTTTCTCCTGGTAGTTTCTTTTAAAAATTGACATACGTGAGTATTTGGTATTTACTGCCTGTCTGTCATTGTTTGTTTGTGGGGAGTGGGGGAGAATATTTAGATGTCAATATTTATTTAATGTCACTAGAATTCAAAATAACAAACAGGGCAGAAAAATTAAGCAGTTAAAGTTTGTGTACTGACAATCAAAAGAGGAAAGACATAAATTGTTCGGTGTGTGTGTGTGGGGGGGGGGGGAGGGGGGGGGGTTAGTTTTTTTTTCTTCATTTAGCGGACATTGGTTGAAATGCAGGAGATCCTCATCCAAGTTCCCCGATAGAACAAGCATAAGAGATAGTCTTAAAGGTTAAGAAGAAAAACTATTTTTTAATTCAGAATTTTTAAGTTTAAACTCTTAGGGCTGTTCTCAAAAAAATATTATTTCACGCAAAAATTTCTAGCACATTCACGGATTTTTTAAATGTAATAGCAAGAAATTAGTTGAAAGTGACAGTAAGTCATTAAAATCCTTATCCGCTATTGCATAAAGTTATTTAACCCTTTGCACTCCGTTGTCACCGCTGTGGCGACACCATCTTTCCTTTCAAAATTTGTTTTTGGCACCTGTAATAAAGGATAATAAAATTTCCTTACTTAATCTTAGCATTTTTGAAATTGTGCACTTGAAGGAAATTTCTTTTATAAAAGTGGTGCCGACCGAATAAAATTTGCGTAAGAGACGCCGGAGTCCAAAAAGTTAATTATTGCGGTTCATGTACACAGCATACATGGACGATGGAAAAACGAAATTAAGGGGAAGGTAAATTTTGAAACACATTTGATTATGATTCGCAGATCACACAGAGTTTTATTTTTCTTTAAAAAAAATGGAGAATATAAAAATGAAATAAAATAAACTAAGAGCTTTTGTCGGGGACGCCGATGCATAGTAAGACAATTTTAAGCATAACAGCACAACAGCAATATAAATATTATTTAACAATTATAAAATATAAACAATTCAAAAATTGACTTTAACCAAACTATTATTTTTCTCTCTCTGTTAAGGATTTTTTTTTTTTTTTTTTTTTTTTAGTTCTTTTACTTTCTACTATCTTTACAAGAAGAATGTATTGGATTCATGAAAATTTTATCATCTGGGTTTCGACCGATTTATATGTTTAGAAAGTCTTGAACACGATTTGACTATTTTTAAAAAGCTTTGTCTGTCTCTTTGCAACACAAATTTTGTAGGCGCTCTATCTCAAGAACTAATGCACGGAATTTAACAAAATTTTAGATTCTTTTATATCTCATTATAAATTAGTGTAAATTACTTGACAGATAGGTGCATTTTTTACAATATCCGCAATAACTTTATCTCAAAAACTAATGCACTGATTTTTGTCAGATTTCAAATTCAGTTATACCTTGTAAATTGGTGCTGATTAGTTCTTGGTGTAAATGGCCCAACAGGCGGAGCTACTATGCTGAGTTTTCACGATTTTCGCAATAGCTCTGTCTGAAGAACTAATGCGCTGATATTTATCAAACTTCAGATTCAGTTAGACTTAGACGTAGACATAAATTTTACTGATTAGTGTTTGGTGTTTATAGCCCATAAATGGCGCTGTTATGCTGTATTTTTCAAAATTTCCGCTAT
Source organism: Maratus speciosus (assembly GCA_963932465.1). Classification (NCBI taxonomy): domain Eukaryota; kingdom Metazoa; phylum Arthropoda; class Arachnida; order Araneae; family Salticidae; genus Maratus; species Maratus speciosus. The sequence continues at coordinate 610,786,141 of OZ010792.1, forward strand.
AGCTTTTTCTCAAGAATTATCGCACGTATTTTCATAACATTTCAAATTCAGACAGACGTTGACATAACTTGTTGCTGATTAAGTGTTAGTGTTAATCGTCCAATAGGTGGCGCTGCTATGCTGCATTTTCCACAATTTTAGCGATATCTGTATCTCAAAAACTAATGCACGAATTTTAATCAAACACCTTATTCTGTTACAGTTTCACATAAGTAGATCCTTCTTAGGCTTGGGTGTATACTGTCCAACAGGTATTGCTTTTATGATTTTTAGATTAGGAATTTTGGATACAGACATCTAATAAGGTTGGTGCTGAAATTCAATGATTTGTTTGAAAGATGCGATGCTTATATTTCTGCTTCTTCGCTATCTTCTTCTTTTATTATATTAACTGCATACAATTTAGTGCACCTATATCTTTAGAATATTCATGATGGGCATAGATTGTTATTTAATTTTGCCTCTGTGATAGCGAATTTTGAAGTAATAACACGTAGAAATAGAAGAAATTTTTGCCATTAACACATCCTACTAGTTTCTTTTAGCATTTATTTATTTAGATTTGCTTATTTATACATAGTTTTTTATTAATCTATTTGAGAATGATATATATATATATATATATATATTTTAAATTTTAATCCTTAATAAAATATATAATGTATATTGAAGTTATACATATATTATAAATGTACATATATTTTTTTGTTCATATGTCACAATATCGATATATCGGAATATCGTGATATAAAGCTGCCGATTTATCACGATATTTCATTTTAGACATCGCCCAGCCCCAAACTTCAGTTATATCGGTTAAATGACTCAATATAATGGAGGCAGCAAGGGTTTTGATGGAGTAGCGTTACATAAATTTTTACAGTGAATATGCAATATTCTAAAATCTCACCTCAAAAATGATCTGATTAATTAAAGTACAGTCCCATCAAAATTCATGTAGCAGAACTCAAGTTATCAACCGCCGGAATGAAATTTTCATTTTATGTACAGTGAAACCTCTCTGTGCGACCACCTCTATTAAGTGACCACCTCCCTAAACTATCATTTTTTCATGGAACGAAATTTATTCCCATTGGCTCAATACTAATTTTACCTCCATTCAGAGACCATCCCAATTGAACTCCCTCCATAAGCAACCCATTTCTTTGAAGAAAATGAAATAAATTCCGTTTTTTCCTAGTCGCTTAAAGAAGGTTTTATTAGGAAAAAATCCCTGCCGGCCGGCCTACAGGCGGAGGTAGATTTCAAAGTTGAGTATGTTAATTTCACCAACAAAAACTAAATCATGATTAGATATAAATCCAATTTAACAGATTATCTGGCTGCTATTGATGAGTTTTTATTTCATTTTTATATAATAGCTGGTTTTATCAGAATCATGTTAAGGCAGTATTTAAAAAAATACTTTTCCATGCTCAATGACACGAAATTTTCTGGCACATTTTCAGATTCATTTTTAAGAGAAAAAATATGAAACTTGCTGACGTGATTTTTGAAAAGATTTATAAGCAACCTGTTTTTTATTTTTCTTCCAATTAATTAAGACTTGATTAATAAACAATTATTTTCTCAGTAGAGCAATATTTTTCGTTTCTAACACAATCGCTTCGGGAAATTCCGTTTAAAATGCCCACTTTGACATTATTTTTTTAAATATAGTCTGCCTCTATCAAAAAATCGATCATTACGGTACATTATATAGTTTCTGAATAAGAGAATCTACCAATTGGAAGCGTTTGAGAGCAAAAATGAATTTAAAAATGAGTAAGAAAATAAGCAGTTTGGATTTGAATACGGTAAGAGAATCTACCAATTGGAAGCGTTTGAGAGCAAAAATGAATTTAAAAATGAGTAAGAAAATAAGCAGTTTGGATTTGAATACGGATTAATAAGATGATTTTTTTCTTCAACCGCTATGTATTTTTAATTTGCTTTTGCTATAAGAATGGGTCCTATCAAAAACTTGTCTGCATAAATATTGAAGACAATATTAAGAAGATATATGATAAATTCATGGGGATATTATATCTTGTAAATTGACGGAGTTATGGAAATTTTTCTTCTTCAACCCCTCTTTTTTGTTTTTGTTTTTAATTTTTTTTGCGGTACAAATGGGTCCTATCAAAAGCGTGTGAATATAAACGTTGTAGATAATATTAAGGAGATGTATAATAAAATTATTTGGGTTAAAATTATTTGGGTTCTGATATCTTGAGAACTGACGAAGTTACGAATTTTTTTCTCTCAAAACCCTATTTTTTGCGTCCCGTGAGCCCATTTTTAATTTTATCAAAAATCTGTCATACATTAATTTTTGGCCCTATTTTTAGAAGTAATAAAAACTTTAACCTTATTTGATATGTACAAAAATTAAGAAGTTATGGGGTTTTTTCGGTTTTCACAAAACCCCTCCCTATTTCCATCCCCTTGGTCCGATTTTGCCCATTCACGAACTTGACCGAGATTTTATGTCCCTTGATTTTATGTATCAGTTTGGAAGAGATTTGTGCAGAATTGTCGAAGTTATCGTGTCCAGAAGAAAGTGATATATATATAGATAGATAGATTCTAAAAACTTTATCCAAGTTTTTTACTGAGGGTGGTTTTGGGTTCTGGGGGTCTGTATAGAAATCTGTCTAGATCTGCAAAAATTTTTCAAGAATTCCAACATAGGAACGATCCCAATAGGTAGTATTTCATACGAAATCGGCTAATACTATTAATGCACGTAAACGTCTGTATGTATGTAACAAAATCCCTTGAAGCCGGAACTACTTTTTTCACAGGTCACGTAGAGGGTCGCGTAAGGTGCCAATTTGGGTTGCCTTTTTCCGGGAAACCCATTCTTTGCAGTCGCAAGAAAATCCGTCTGCAATTAACAGAGCTACGTGCTAATTAGTCTCATTAAAAAATCGTAAGACGCGAAACTGGTTTGCACCCCCCAACATACACCTTATTTTAAAGGTAATTAAATTTCCCGTTAAAATATTTCAGTGTCCGTCCCCCCACTTAACCCCCCCTCTTCAAATATTTTCCGATTTTGCACACCCCCAACATACAGCTTATTTTAAAGGTAATTAAATTTCCTGTTAAACTGTTTCAAAAAATTAAAGTTACAAGGCACCCTCATCCCGCAGGGGCCCTGCAACTTTTAGGGCTGTTTTTTGTAAAATTCGCTTGCAGCTGGAACTACTTTTTTCACTGGGCACGCAGAGGTTCGCGTAAGATGCCATTTTGGGGTGCATTTTTCCGGGGAGCAGATTGGTTACAGCCGCGAGAAAATCCATCAATAATTACGAGCTAATTAGTCTCATTAAAAATATGTATGATGCCAATCTGGTTTGCAGCCCCCCCCCCCCCCAACATATACCTTATTTCAAAGGTAATCAAATTTCCCGTTATAAGACTTAAAAAAATTAAAAGTATGAGGCACAACCACCCCGCAGGGTCCCCCCAAAGTCTAATTAGTCTCATTAAAAATTCGTATGATGCCAAACTGGTTTGCATCCTCGCAACATATACCTTATTTTAAAGGTAATTGAATTTCCCGTTAAAAGACTTAAAAAATTAATGGTACAAGGCACCCCCACCCCGCAGCACCCCCCCAAAAATCGTATGATGTCAAATTGGTTTGCACCAACGTACACCTTATTTTAAAGGTAATTAAATTTCCTGTTAACAAATTTCATTACCATCACCCCGCAGGACTCCTCCCAACATTAGGTGCTGTTTTTACTTTGGCCCATAAATTTGCCCCTAATTGACCCACAGCGGGGAAAAAAATTCTGAGAAGGCTCCAGCGAAGCTAACTTTTCCCTGCCAATCGAAAGGCAATCTCCATTTGCCATAGGCAACGGGAGCCGCTTCGAGGTTCGTTCACTCGAAGTTCCCCCGTTTCGAGGTTCATTCACAGGCGAGTTACGTTCTTTCGAGATTTTATAAAAAAGGAGGGGCCCGCTAGCGGGCGAAGCCAGCTAGTCTACCTAATAATTTCAGAGGGCGGATTATTCATCAGATTTCTAAACTAAGTTTAGAAATTTTTTTTATTATTCTGGTAACTTTTTGTGTTTAAACCCCTTTGTGCCTTTTTAGGCAATGAATTTAAGGCTGTTCTCAAATCCAAGAGGGCAACTTTATGACATAAGTTTTAATTTATTTTTGTTTGGAAATTCATGAAACTAGCAGTTGTTGTTATTCAGAAACTATGTAATCAAGCTGTTTTTCTGTCTTTTGCAAACGCAATAGATCTTTTAGAAAATAGTGTCAAAGTGGGCGTTTTGAACCGAATTTCCACGCGAAAGGAGAAAAAAAAACTCAAGAAAGGATGAAAAATGTGTTTGTCACGTGATCAAAATCGCTTATAACTCAATAGGTAATGTATTGATCAAAAAATGGAAAACAGAGTAGCAAATCGCTGCCATGGTCAGGCTTTCCAATTTTATATCTTTCCGTTAAAAAAATGAATTTGTAAATGTGTCAAAATATTTTGCGCTTGTTGAGTAGAGTAGTTGAGAACAAACAGCCTTAACTCTGAGGACGAATTAAGAATGACGGTCAATAAACTCCCCTGCCTTATTTTGTTAGGAAACTCTCCAAGAAATAGATAAATTAATAAAATCGTCATTATTTGTTCCCGTCCCCCCCCCCCCCCCCCAAAAAAAAAAAAAAAAAAAATTGCATTTATTGACTGAACTTCGAAAGGACTTTGAAATAAAAGTTATGAAAGATAAAATTGTAAATTCAAAGCAAACGTCAATCTATTCATTTTTTAAACTGTGCACTCATTAACTTATGTCATTAACTTTTGTTTTGATACTTAAATTTTCATATTTTTTCCTAATGTGAAAAATAAATTTTAGTAACATTAAAGGTTACATTTTTTCAACAATTAAAAATCTAGATTTAAACATGACCTCCATTAAGAGACCTCTTCTCGAAGCGACTCATTTTTATTGGAACGAAATGTGGTCACTTTAAGGAGGTTTTACTGTATGTAGTAGACTATGCATTATAGTTGTATTTTTTTTTTTTTAGGTTACAACCTAAGGACCGATCTGGAAAAGAAGGAATACGACGTGGATGCTTATTTCGAAAATCTGGACATTGACTGGGGTAAGTAGATTAATTTCATTAATAAGGTGCGTGTGAAAACATAACGAGCCTAAAGGATATAAGACCGGCACCTCATCGAGTTCACGGCTGCAATTCCAGAATGAGTTAAAACCCGATTCACCTATTAAGACCCGTTCGCTAATGCTAATCCTATTGAAAAAAATTTATAAACATATCTCGGTTGCATTTCAATATTTTTAAATGATTTCTTTTGCATTATTCAGCTGAGATCAATCTGTACAAAGGTTGTTTTTTACTTTATCGATTTTGTTTACAGATATTTTTTATGGGGACACTTTCATTTTCGGAACCGGTTTCGAAAGTGAAAACATCCTCATAAAAAACATCTGCAATGATAATTGAAAAAAATAAAAAACGGCCTGCATACAGATCGATCTCAGCTATCCAATGTAAAAGAAATCATTTAAAAGTATTGAAATGTAACCGAGATATCTTTATAAATTTCTTCCATAGGATTATTCCATAGGATTCGGCATGAGCGAACGGGTCTTTTCGCCTGACTGAAGTAGCCGCTTAAAACACAATCGGTATGCCAAGTTATATCTTGGTGGAAAACACCTGAAAACCTGATTTTAATGGTTGACTCGTAGGTTTACCATTGTGTTTTCCTGCGCCCAGTCCTCCCTGTTTTCATACCTTTGGGTGCAGGAAAACACAAGGGTAAACCTACGAGTCAACCGCTGAAATCGAGTTTTCGGGTGTTTTCCACCAAGATATAACTTGGCATACCGATTGTGTTTTAATAGGCGAATAAAGTTTTAATAATTCTGGAATTTCAGCCGTGAATTCGATTGACTGTCTGTGCTGCCGGTCTATGTTCTTTAGGCTATGGAAAATACTCATTTCCTTTCAATCGACTCATGTTTGGCTCACTTGATGGGATTCTAGGATGCTCTTGTTCCTCGGATCTAATCAAACACGTCACTTTCCATTATGTTTTTCTACTACAATTAAGCTATTTACCCGGCTTCGCAATATGTGGCACGGGTCAACTACACAATAGAATTCACCCCACCTCCAAACGATCTGTCGGGGCTCAGATGAGAAGGAAATATTTTCTTCTTTGCACTGGCCTGCTATTGATGCATACAGGAATCCATTTTGTTGCCTAAGTGGAAGCATAAATACAGAATGACTGCACACGAGAGGAAAGACGCGAATAAAACAATAATAAGTGGAATATTTACGTAGCTTGTGCGTTCTTAAAATGCAGTTACATTTTTTTTTTTCAATTTTAAGCCTTCGTGAAGGTTTCAAAATGTATAATATCAATGATTTTTAACCCCTAAAATAACAATTTTTAAATTTAAGAATTTCTTACGATACATATTTATGAATAAAATGAATTAATATTTATGAAGTTTTAACATCTATCATTGTTTTTCAGTTATACATAAATATTTTTCAACATCAAAGTTAATCAACGCAGTATATAACTGAGATTTTAATTCCCATCAGCAGTATTTGTTTTCTATTTAAAATAAAAGCCACTTTTTATTTATTTATTATATATATGAATACTTTTCATTTTTTAAGGTGGGAGGGGGTATCTTTGAAAATTTTAATGTCATCTAATCCTCCACTCCCTTGCACAGAGTTTAAAATCATGAAATTTTTTTTCTTTTTTGACCATTGGCTTCTTAGTAATGACAATAAGTATCCGCGTAAAATTTTCCTTACCCACAAAACTTAAAACATTTAAAATATTTTTCTCTTTTCTTGTTTCTTTCAAATGTTAAGTTGTGTTAAATGTTAAATAAATAAATGACTTACCCTTCTCCCAAATAAAAAAATAAATTAATAAATAAAATATAAAAATAATTTCAAAATTTTTAGATTATTATACTGTATTTGTTATTCATTAGAATCGTTGATGTTAATTCTCTCCCATCCCCCCGGCAAATAGAGAATAATTAATAGCTGGTATTAATACAAAAAAAATTCTTTTTTTCAGCTTTTGTAGTCTTAACCCCTTCGGGACGGGAGCCTTTTACGAAATTTTTAATCTTTTGTCACCGTTTTTTAAAAACAGAAATTTGTGTCTTCTTGAATCGAGAAAATGCGCTGATTAAATAAGGCAAATTTTACAGTAAAATTTTACTGGTGAGGAAAAACAAGGATTCTGAGCGCTTCATGCGGCACGTATACGTGCCGCTCGTCCCCAAGGGGTTAAACCCTGTAAAAAAAAAAAAAGGGAACACATTTTCTTATTTCATTGTGAGTTTCACACCTTTGTTTAAAATAAGCTATTTAAATCTGCAAAAATATGTTACCAATTTACCTTTATAAATGTGTGAAATTTAAATAGCAAGATTATTTTCCTTTATAATAATAATAAAAATACTCCGCATTCATAATGCTTATTCTTCAGCTATTATTTTTTCCGTCATTACTCGGCGAATTTAGATAAAACATTAATTACTTTATCAAAGTCAATATTTTTAATAAATATTTCTTTATTAAACTGGGCTAACGACTAATTATTGCCAAATGATAATTTAAAATACTTTTATTGCTTAAAAAATATATAAGTTTCACATTTTTTCTTTAATCGTTTAAACAAACAAATCTTAAAACCCCTTTTTATGAAATTTTCATTATACTAATATTTTCAATAAACAGTATAGTGCAATACAAAATTTTAGTTTTATTTAACCTTTTGCTCTTCTTTGTGGAGAGTAACTTGCCATTTTTTAAAAATCTCTGCTACTAGGTGTGCGAAGTGTTAATGCAACAATAGCTTGGCTTTTTTTTTTCACCCATCAGTAACACCCCCCCCCCCCCCAAAAAAAAAAAAAAGAGACAGAGAATTTGGTTCAAAATTCAAGAGAGTGTTCTTAAAGAAATTGTTATTCTTGTTCTAGGGATTGTTTTCCTTTTTTTTTTTTATCTATAATATTTTACATGTTTTCTTATCATGTTTTGAATAATTTAAAGTTTTTTTTTTTATTATTTTATGCCAGAATCCTCCCAGATTACGATTATCTTACGATTATTTATTACCAGCTGATTCGATTAAACAATAATGAACTTTGTTTTCACAAAAAAAAAAAAAAAAAAAAAAAAAAAAAAAAAGAGGATTATTTTATTATATAGTCAATCGTATAAACTGCGTGCTTATGTACTTTTTTTGTATCACGACAGACAATTTTTGTATAAGAAATCAGGATTGCAATTCACTTCTTATTTAATCAAAAATATAGAATATGTCACTAAGCCGAAGTCTTATTTTTATTCCACGTTTTAAAGCCTTATAAAAGAACAATTTTTAATCTTTTATCATCAATAACTTGAAATGGAAATAAATCTTCGCTTATCTTAAATGCATAAATTCTGCGGATTTCAATATTCAAAATTATTGAAAGAAAATTTAAAGATTGTACGCATTCTAAATGTCCCGTACTATACGCAACAACTGTCGTGACGTTGTTAATAATAATGTAGCTCTTGTAAAGATAATTTAAACAAACCTACTTTATTATACATGAACTATAATAACTCGAGAAGTACTAAAAATTTCTTTGGCTTACATCCAGGCAACACTGAGCTAGTTACCCCATACTTTGGACTCAAGAAAAAAAAAAGTAGCTTGAATATTTTATTCATCTTTTAATTATACCTTTAATAGTTTCAATTCAAGAATAACATTTTCAATAATCAATTTTTCCTATGTTTTCCATATATTATTCAAGTTATTAAAAAATGACTCGATTTTTTCATTCAAGAAATTCCTTATATAATTTTTTTCCTTTCTATTATAAGGAATTTTTTGAATGAAAAAAATAATATGTCATGTTTTTAATAGCTTGAAAGTTGTCTTGTCCTTTGAACTATAAAGGACAAAATATAAGTATAAAATACAGGCATTACAAAAGGCAGTTATTTCTGTCGATAAAAATTATCTAAAAAAATATTCATCAGTTAAATGCAGCATTTAATGTTATTAAACTCAAGAGAGAAAAACAAAGGCCGCGCACTTGAATTTTATGTTTTATTTTTAAATATGCAAATTTTTTATCAGAGTTCTTGGCAAAGTCTTTAGGTAAGCAGTTTGAAGATTGTGAAATCTTTAGTGGATAAAAATAGATTTTTAAATTTAAGAGAAATTTCAAAAGTTTCTAAGATTTTAGATAAAGAGTATAATTCGAGACAAAAAAGATGTAGTTTTGCCTCAAAATGGATGCTTTACTAACTCCGCAGTCAAACCTATTCAGACTATCTTCCTTTAATCTCCTCCTAATCTACCCATCTTGACCTTTGGGGAGGAAAATGCAGGAAAAAGTAATTATACCGTGCGGAGCGCAACTATCCCATTTACCCAGTCAGTAGGTTTGTTTACCCGTGATATAATACATCTTTTTTCTAAATCAGCTAACGTATCTTTTAACTCATTCATTATAGCTAGGGGAACTCATCTAAAAGGGTCCATAACAGGTGTGACATTTTCTTTTAACTCTATAGGATAAAGGTCACCTGAAAACTTGCCAAGACTTTTCAAAATTTCATCCTACTGGGTCAAAATTTCATCTTTCCAAGAAATGTCAATATTATCAATTCTGTGTATTAGATTTAACAATTTATAACCTAAAATAGGTCTAGAATCAACATCAACAATAATAAAATGTAATTTTTACGCTTATCTGTTGAACATAATAAACTTACCTCGCCTTCCGGCTTTAGTTTGTAGTTACCATAAGATACTAGGACAATTTTAGTTTCACTTAAATTAGAACATTCATATAATTTAAAGGGTACTTTTCGGTTAGCCGGGCGCCTGTGTTATATATACATATGTATGTATATCTATATATACATATATATGTATATATACACACACATATATACATGTATACATATAGCTTTTATGCATGTATAAATATACATATATATGTATATATAGGTATACATACATACATATATATAACACTGGCGCCTGGCTAACTGAAAAGTACCATTTAAAGTTATTAAATACACATCAAAGTAATATATTAGCTTCTGCTCCAGTTCTACACTGGTGTCCAAAATTAAGGACCAGTCACAAAATGCTAATTTTTAAGTAAGCGAATACTCAAAAGGAAATAATATAATTCAAATAATTACTATCCCTACAGCACAGCTAATCCATATAGCATCTCATTCATGTCACATAGGGTCACAAGTATCAGAATCACTACGGTGAACCAAAAAATAGGAAATTCCACACGTCTCATTAAGGGTCTCAAATGATCACTATATGTGACGTCAATGTGACTGCTGCTTTGTGACGAGTCACCAGGTGACTTTACAATGTAGTTACATCGTGACTCTCATGTGACTGTCATCTGTCGACTCAATTTCAAAGTCCTCATGAACGTTGCATTATGATAAGTCACCAAATAGTATCACATTATAGTCACATGGTGACTTTCCACAAAAGAGCACAATGGTGACTTCACAGTAGTCTCTCTGTCACCTGAAAGTCATCATGTGATTTTAATGTGACATTATTTGGTAACTTATCACAATGCAGCGTTCAAGATGACTTTGAAATTGAGTCTACAGATGACAGTCACATGAGAGTCACAATGTAACTACATTGTAAATTCACATGGTGATTCGTCACAAAGCAGCAGTCACAGTGACGTCTCAGTGAAGTCACATATAGGGATCATTTGAGACTCATAATGAGATGCATGGAATTTCCTATTTTTTTGCTTCACCGTAGTGACTGTGACACTTGTGACCATGTGGGACAGGAATGAGATGTTATATGGACTAGCGGTGCTGTAGAGATAGTAATTATTCGAATTATTTTATTTCCTTTTGAGTTTTCGCATACTTGAAAATTAGCATTTTTTGATTGGTTTTGGACACCAGTGTAGTATCTAATGTAAAGTTATAATACGGTTTAAATATGGATTTCCACAAAAATGTTAGATGTTGTTGAGGATTGCTACAACAGTGTCACCAACCAGTTGTCTGTGGACCCCCTTCCCCATTGTCAGGAGAAAAATCTGGGCACTTGCATTTTCATGTTTTACTAATAATAAAACTAATAATGCAACATTCCAAGAAATTAATTGTGACAATGTGAAGAATCCACTGTAATTCACAAAAAAAGTCCCATATATTCTCAAACAGAACTCTAGATAGGAAAAGCAATGTATGAGCATACCAGCTCAAAATATTTCTCAAAGTCTCAATGTTCTGCAGGAAATGATAAAAAGAATCGATTCATCTCAACCAATCTTACCTTTTGACTGAAAAGGAGCAAGGCATGAAAGGAATAGGAGTTACGCAATCCCTTTTAAGAAACAAGCTTGCAGATATTTTCCCAGGACAATTTAAAAATGAAACTAGATGTGAAATTTTCTCACGCTAGCAGAGAGGGTCTCTCTTGGCCTATGATATCGAAGCTTGTTAGTGATGTCATTCAACCTAGACTCTGGGTGGGCCATAGATAGCCTTTGTTTTAGGAAGGCGAATTTAACGAACAGAGAAAGGAAGGGGGATGTGTTTTTGAATCCCAAGGAGAGAGCTGCTCTCAGAGTTGGGACTGAGGTCAGAAGGGATAGAAAAGTCTGCCGATTCAGGCAGCTTAATGTTTCTCCGGTCGAGGTAAAAAAGGAGTTGACAACGGATTGTTGTGCACGAGAAACAGCGTCAGCAGTTTTCGTTGCGAATTAACGTAAAAGGACTAAACTTTTATAGATAAAAAAAATCCATTAGAAGATTGGATGCCAATCCCATGCTTTGTTGAACCTATGCTTTTTAATGAACATTGTCGTCAGCTGTAACATACCCAGAAAGTATAATAGAGTTGTAATTCAAGTAATAATCGAAAAAATTAATTCATTTTATGTCATTTCAATAAATTGTTTGATTTAAATATTACTTGGGCCTCCGCTTGACTCAATCACTTCCACCTGTTAGTCGAAGGTTTTACAACAGTAAAACCTGTAAAAATGGAATCGAATACAATTCCTTTTTGACGGGTTTCCAGGTAAGCGCAGTGTTGAATTTAGGCACTTTTCTCCGGAAGGGATGACTGATGCTCCCGATTGGTAGACAGTATGGAGCTTTTAGGCTCCGTGCAAGCGCTTCTTTTGCCCATGGAACTATTATTAATAAAGAGCAGTGGTGTAGTCATAAAAAAAACAGAGGATATACACTCTAAGCAGAGAGTATACGCTCAAAGTCGAGCGTATACCCTAGAGTGCATATACCATAGCTTTTTTGAGAAACAGAAGGTATACGGTGTTCCTTTAAAAAATCCAGAGGGTATACGGCGTATACCCCCGTATACCCTCCACTACATCCCTGATAAAGAGGAACTGACATATCCTTAAAAGAGTGAAGCTTCAACTGTAACCGCTTTCGCAGGGATTAATTACTGCTGGGTTAAACTTCCACCAGTAAATTAAAAAAAAGACATTTTCTCCTTATTTAGATGCTTTATCAATACAAAATTTCAGTCATAAATAATGGCAGAAACATATATTAATTTTTATTGGTGAAAGTTTATTTTGGCGGTAGTGAGATCCTGCGTTTCCTTCATAGTGTGACAACCTAGACAACCTTCTATCAGTGTCAGTGACCTGATAGACTGATAAACGTTATAATAACTAGGCAAACTGATACCAGTAAAATCAAATAAAAAATTTTAGAACATTTGTGTTCAAATTTACTGGTGGGAAGTTTTACCGGCGGTAATTAGAAACTGTTGATCTGATAAAAAAGCAAAACAATAAACGACAGCCTCCATCTTTTGACAATCTTCTCAGTTACTTCACTTGCAACTGGTAGACAGTATACTATATGTCTCCTCCTCTGTATTCATAACTCCATTGTTTTGCCACCCTTCTCCAGTTTTCATGGAAATCTTTTGTTCTGGACCCTTCTGTAGTTTATTCACAAAAGAATCAACTAGGGGTCAGGAGCTCAACTCTACTTGACGGAATGGACCATCCTTCTAACTGTTATCAGTGTCGGCGTCTTTTCTTGTGGCCACACGGTGGTTTTGATCTTGAATGACTTTAAAAGGACTGATGTCCTGCAAAAGAGGAACCTTTCCGTCAGGTACAGCTGAGCTCCTTGTCTCCCAACCCATTGTTGCCCATCCTTTTGTGAATAAACCACAGAAGAGTCCAGAACAAAAGATTTTTTGGAAAACTGGACTAAGGATGGCAAGAGAAGCGTTTATAGGCAGCCTTAGGGTGGGAGTTGCACTTCCACAACTTTAATAAGCACAAAACTTCCGGGAGTGACTTTAATAAGTACAAAATTACAAAGCTTCCGACAGTGACATTTCGATGGTCAGGGGGGAACCCTACCCCTGAATTCATTACTTAATGTATGGTGTTTATTTCAACGGGACCCCGAAATGCTCTTATGTAAGACATGATTTTCTTATAGACAGGTTCCATTTACACAGATTTTACAGTATTTATGGGATTTTAGATGATTTAAAATTTAATAGAAAGAAGACCCTGATAACTACGTTAATAGTTACGTTATTTATTTACAAGACAGGTAACTCTCTCACATATTTTAACGAATTGTTTTACACATGCTTCAAAACCATAATATGTGTTTATAACTGATAAACACTTTCAAACAGTTTGGACAATAGAGAGAAAAAAAAAAAGTCGTCGTACATGCGTCTTACCACTAAATATCAGTAGTTTTTTTATTAATCTTGTGTACAGGCTTTGAAACCATTACAGTCCTCTCCACTTAATCGGGTCATGGATAATGACCCGATTGGATAATGGAATACCCCGCTTATTCGAATAGAATCCTCCGGAACCGAATTTATTCCTATTGGTTCTATGTTATTTTTCCCCGCTTAAACCAAATACCTTTTACTTAATCGAACCCCACTTAATCGAATAACAACTGTGTGACCAATGCTTGAAAATAGGCACGGAAAGCACATTTCAGCTAAAATTTCCTTCCACCTTTTGTCATTTTCGGTTCTTTTACACTGAAAACATATTTTCCGTTCTTACTGTAATGATTTCGGCTGGCAAGTATATAATGGACAGGTCAAATGATTTCCCCACCTTGATCTCCCCACCATCACTTCTTGCTGTTAACCAGGCTTTAATGTCTCAAGATGGTACTTGTGATATATTGCACTCATTCGAAAAATAACTCCATATTGACTCCTTTAAAATTCCACTTAAACAAACCACTTTAAACGATTCTTTTAAGGCAGTATAAGTAGCGCAAATTAGAAGTAGTGAAGTTTTGACCCAATTCAAACGAGCTGCATCCAGTGTGACATAAATGTATGTATTGACATTAAATTAAAACGTATTTCCTTTATATTAGCATTTGATTTTACTTTATCTTATTCTATTAACGATTTATTATGCTGTTAATGAAATATACAATACATGGTTATTTTGCCTTTTTATTACGCATTAAATATTACAGTTATGATTCCCCGTTTAATTAAATACCCAGCTTAATCGAATAGTATTTCTGGAACCGTCCATATTCGTTTAAACGGGAACCACTGTGTATATATGATTCATAAAAATTTCAAAGAGTTTGGTTAATAAGAGCTATTTCTTTTTAAATAATAATTGTCTGATGAGAAAAAAAAAATCTGTGTCCTATAAAATTCCGAATCCGCTATTTTGTTTGTTGAAATACGGAAAAATTTATAACATCCATCAACAGCTAGTATTTTACTTTAAAATGTCGTATTCGGTATAAATATTGCGGGGCCTCCGATATGAGACTCGTTTGGAAATATTTTTGTTTAAAAGTATAAATTTTTAAAAAATCGAGAATTAAAGATATAAACTAATACAAATTTTAGGTTAATATCATCAGATCATGGGCGCCGTCCTGCTGGTCAGCCAGTGTCACACAAATAAAAACTATCATGAAAATATATGTCAACATAATTAACGGTTATGCTCTCTCAGAAATGAAACTCTCACTTTTGACGATTCAGCAATCCTTGAACTGTATTTTGTCGTTTTTAACAATCATTTCCTATCAACATCACCCGACTTTTAACGAATTGTAAACTCTCAAATATTTGATGAAAGTTTTGCCTCAATCACGGTAAGACTCAATGCATTTTAAAGAAACGGTTGCTGTACCTCCTCAAATCCTGCGATTTTAGCAAGCAGATATTTGCTTGTTTATGTTAGTCCTTTAATGATTTATTTTAAAACAGCACTTTTTAGTGCTTTTCAGAAAATACTGAAATATAAGTAGTTATTGTTTCTCCATTAATTATTTTTTTAGCTGTTAAAATTTTTAGGAATGCTTATTATTATTTATTTATTTATATGTTGTTGTTCGTTATGTTTTAATTCGAAAAGAATAAATTTTTCTGTGTCCTTCAAAACTATTCAAAAAGAAAATTTGGTCAATAAAATTTCAAACTTCCAGGATATCTTTTTTAAATTTATTTAAGAAGTATATTCTGTTTTCAATCAAATTAAAAATTAACATAATTGATCTCTCCCCCCTTTATAAACAGTAAAGTGTTAAAATCTTATCCACCTACTCAAAGTGATAAAATCTCATGCAATATGCACTTCACAATTCGTTATTTGTGACCCTGTTCTAATTATTCATTGAGCAAAGAAAATTTCATTAATAAATTATTTAATCAAGCCATATTATAATTATTCATTGACCATGTGAAAACCATAATAATAAATTAGCCTTACTTAAAACTTTCAGAAATGATACAGCAGCACCGAAAAAATTACAATCTACCTTATAAAAATATAAACACGCAGCAGATTTCATTACATCAATCTAAAAGCACATCTATAAAAGACCCCCATAGCGAGGTCGGAAGAGAAACGGTCTCCCACGCCAAAGGTCGCGGGTTCGAATCACCCCGAGGAAAACGATAAGTGAATTTTTCTTCCTCCTGTCAGGAGCTTCCAAACTGTTTGATAATAGATGGCACCACAAACCCTCTTTTGACGAAATTTGCATCGTCAAGCAAGTGAAGAAAGTAATTTCATCCATTTGACGAAATATTCGCTGGGAGCATTTCGCAGGAAACGGTTTCGTCAAAAACAAAGAAAATTTCGTGAAATTTGAGTATTCGTTTCTGAGTGTGTGGTCTCCATTCGTTAGAACACAAGCAGAAAGACATTTTTATATCGTAAAGTTACAATTATTTAAATACTTAAATTTTACTTCAATAATATTACCAATAATGTTACTTGCGAATGTCATGCTCTACACTTAAAAATAAGTCCGCGAACGCATTATAAAGTTTCGCAAAGTTGAGCGAACAAAAATATTTTTTACAAACAGCATTAAGTGCTTTGTAAATTGTAGCTATAAATTAAGGAAATACTAAATAACAAGTTGGAAATGGCTCGTCAAACGTGGCAAATGAGGTGCGTTCGTACTATAACTAGTTTTATAATTATTTTTTGCACCCCATAGTGTACTGAATGTATAATTTTTTGCACTTCACAAGTGCATAGTCTGTCACATCATTAAAATGCACTTGCAATAATTTTTTCCCATTGGCCGTTATGTAACGGAACACTTTTGACTGTCCCTGTAAGTAAACTATAAATCCGATTTTCATAAAATTGGAAATGGCTCAACAAAATTTTGCAACAATCCTATATTTAAAATTTCAGACCATTCGGTTGGGTAGTTTTGGCTCTGTTATATGCAGACAGACGGACAAACGGACTGAACGGCGACTATAGGTGCTACGTATTTATATAATTACGAACTCACCTAAAAATGAGTATTTCATAGCTTAAAAAATATGAATGCTCGTTTATTTTTCAATTTATATTTCCCTCTCTCAATCTTACCTTTATTTCCCCTTTCTCATACAGAAACTATGTGACACATTTGGATATTTATATCGCATATATAAGAAGAAAGGAACAAAAAGTAGAATAAACATGGTGATATCTTTGTTAAAAAGCAACATAGACTATGACAAAAGCACAAGATTGTAACACATGATAGTTACCTGTTTTGTGGAACCTGTCGTGTCAAGCCATAAAATAGGTAACCAACTGCAACAATAGTGTTATACAATGAAATACATTTAACACGAAATTGAGGGGACCGAAATTTTTTTTCGTGTTAAAAGAATTTTGCGCTGAAAGATTCTTAAAAAAAAAAAAACTCACAAATATTTTCGATGTCGTCCAATTTTATTTCGATTTCCTGTTAAACTACTGGCAAGTTGCATCCATTAGGATAAAAAGCAAGCAAAAAAAGTATTATTTTTTGGGAAAAAATCAGATATATTTTTTAAATGTCTTTTTCGGCATTCTGAGATCTAGCTTGGGTACAGATGTCATATTCATCCCATGCTGGCACGATTTTTTTCTGTCGCCAATATCATATAGGCAACGGGTACTTAACTTGCGCTAAAGGGCTTGATGTGGTAACCCGGATTATGTTGTTTATGCTGTTGATGTTTTCGCCAAATTGGCAGCCGAAAAAAATCGCGCCAATATGGGGCGAATATGACATCTGTTCCCTAGCTTGTTTAAATCCAATAAGTAAAACTGTCTCTAAATCTTTGCTCTTAGTGGTTCTCATACGTTTTCCCTCTGGCTTAAACATACTGAGCTCAAACATTAACGTAATGGGATCCCTATTTTTTATTATCGTTGATAAAGTAGAATTGGCAATGCTAAACTCTGCAGATTTCTGAATTTGTCCTTCTTTTTCATCTACTGCATTAAACTGCTTCATCTTCGTTTCATGTGAAATAGCAGTTTGTTTTCGCACCGATTTCTCAGCCATTGTGCTCATTAAAATATAAGCTAATTTACAAAAAATACCCACGAAATTCACTGATTTTCATCCAAAATTCAGTGGTTTTAACACAAAATTCACCAACTTCAACTCTAACTAGATCGAAAGCGACTTTTTTTCGTGTTAAAAGAAAAAAAAAATGTATTAAATTGCATAGTATACTGTCCGGACCTCTATATCATTTCGTGTTAACCGATTTTTCGTGTTAAACGTATTTCACTGTCAAAATTCACTCTCAAAAATATAGGTACAAATTTTAAGGAGAACAAACAACTTGTGTAAAACCATTGTCACAATCACAGTTTTTTTTTGGATGTTTGTTGTTTGTATCCCTGATTAAGGTTGTTTTCAAATCCAAAAGGGCAACTTTATGACACAAGTTTTAGTTTATTTTTGTTCGGAAATGCATGAAACTAGCAGATAGTGTTGTTCAAAAAGTATGAAATTGAACTGTTTTTTCCTTTTTTCCTTTTTTTTTTTTTTTTTTTTTTTTTTTCACAAATGCAATGGATTTTTAAAAAAATATTGGCTTTCTGTTAAAAAATAAATTTGTAAATGTGTCAAAACGTTTGTTGAGCAGAGCAGTTGAGAACAGCCTTAAATATAATTTTATGATGTGCGATGGATCATTTCCAAATTATTTATAATTTGACTTTTATTTTTATATTTATGATCAGATGACTGAGCAACCATTGCTGGAGTATTTCAATGGGCAGCTGTGCATTTGGACTACCATCAGTTTTATTCTGTTGTGGGAGTTTGTGTGCGAGCCTGGTGCCTATGGTGAGTTTTTTTTTTTTTTTGTTTTTCATATTTTTTAAACAGGGTTCATACTCATCAAGGAATTATGGGATTCATGGAAAGTCAGGGGATAAATTTTAGTCCTAAAAATCAGGGGATAATGCAAAAAAATTCCCCAAACCTGGGAAAAGCTGGCAAAATGATTGGCTACTCTGGGAAATTGAGGGCAATCGCTGCTGTTTGCGTGCTTTGTGAAGTCATAATGAAATCAAATTAAGACCTTTCTTCTAACATAGTGATAATGAATTGGAAACTAGGCACTCCTTCTTACAGATCTAATATGTTATATTTAATCTGTGCTACTTCTAACGTCTGGTGACATCCATTCAGTCACTAGACGTGTCTTCTAACACCGTGAGGTCTCGCGTAACATTTTACTGATTTCTGTGGTCTTTCCCATCTCCAACATAGCTGTGACGTCCATTCCTTCGATAAACATGTATTTCTCCTACCTGGAACCGCAACACAAAGGTTACCGCTTTAATACACATGTGTAAGTGTAAGCATGGGTGTCAGGCAGAAGAGTGTGTAAATCAGTGTGTCTAGCCACCTTGATAACATGGGAAATTTGTTGATGATCTGGAATAGGTAAATAGGTCTCCTTGCACAAGTAAATGCGTAAATATGTAAGTGTACACCGCCATGAAATGTTATATTTCATTGCACAGAGTGCTTCAAAGATCTGGGCCTGACTAAAGCAGGAGCATGCGGGGCAGCTGCCCCAGGCTCCCCATTTGAGCTGGGCCCCAACGAAGTAATCAGAATTCTAATTTAGAAGTTTGCTAAGTAGTTGAAACCACCCAAAAAGGGATCAAAATCTTTTTGTCCAAAAACATTTCCAAAGATTTGGGAAGGGAATGCGGTCCTCTTCTTCCCGTACTCTATGCCCCCCTTCCCAAATAAAAAGAACAAGCCACATAATCAGAAAACTATGATTGAAATTATAAGAATTTAGAGTAGTTATTTATGTTTACAAACATACAACCGTCAACAAAGCCATACTTTTTTTTTTTTTTTTTTTTTTTTTTTTTTTTTTTTTTTTTTACTAGTTTCCTACTAATTTTCTTACTGGTATTTTTTCTTAAGGGTGTTCACAACTACAAAAGGGCAACCTTATGACATAAGTTTTAATTTATTTCTGTTCGGAAATGCATAAAACTAGCAGTTGTTATTGTTCAGAAACTATGTAATTGAGCTGTTTCTTCCGGGTTTTTTTTCAAACGCAAGAGATCCTTCAGAAAATAGTATCAAAGTGGGCGTTTTGAACCGCATTTCCGCATGAAAATAGAATAACCGGTCAAGAATGGGTGAAAAACGTGGGTCACGTGATCAAAATCGCTTCTACCCCAATAGGTAATGGATGGATCAAAAAATGGAAAAAAACAGTTAGATTCCAAATCGCTTCCATAGTCAGGCCTTCAGATTTTATGTCTTTCCATTGAAAAATGAATTTGCAAATGTGTCAAAATGTTTTGGACTTGTTGAGCAGAGCAGTTAAAAACAGCCTTAAGTTATCATCCTCTGTCTTGTGATAATGTGAATAGTGATAGTACCTGGTATAAAAATGTATGTATATATAAAGTTTAGTACTAGTCAACAATTTCTATGGATATGTAGAAGGGGAACCCCCAGAATGATGCTTGCCGTAGATAGTCTTATCTGTTAGCAGATACAAATTTTGTTTTTGAATGTTTAAGGTTCAATATCTGAAAACCGGATGATTTCATTCCAAAATTTTTATTTTTAAAAATTAATGTAATTAACCACATGCAATTATGATTATTGGGAAATTTAATCCTTAGACATTTTATCTACTTTCTTAAACCCTTGGAGTTTTTGAACTGCAGTGCAGAACTATCAAATCAAAGGTCAGCTTATGCTATAAGCATATGGACATCTAAATGAAGTTTTTAAAAGTGCCTTTCTAGAGTGAAGTTTTTTTAGACTTTAAAAGGAAAAGAAAGTTCACATAAAGTTCTTTTTGAAATAGCAAATTGTGTCTCATTTATACAACTCATTTGGCTCAATAAACCTAAGCATTTATTGTTAGTTTTTCTCTTTAGCTCACAGGCTATCAAAGCCTGAGAGCTAATCTGCCCGCAGGGTCTGTATGTACGTACGTAACAGATAACTCTTGATAGAAATATCCAATTTGCTTAAAAAAAAATTTCTATGTTCATTCTGATAAGGTGCTTCTCCGATTACTTTTGGGGTTCATTGGTTACGTATAAAGGGAGGGAACGGGAGTCCCCCCCCCCCCTAATTTAGATCAATGGAATTTTCCGATTTGCATCAAATTTTGTAAATAGGTTCATTCTGATAAGGTACTTTTACTGTTTTGAGAGTTCATTGGTTAAGTATAAGGGGACAACAGGGCTAATCTGCCCTTTAATTTAGATAAATGGGTTTTTCTGTCCGATTTGCTTCAAATTTAGTATACCGGTTTATTCTGATAAGACGCTTCTCTGATGAGAGTAGGAGGCTCATTGGTATAAAGATGGGAAATAGAGGGGTGTGGGCAAATCCCCTTCAATTTATATTTCGAGGACATTGTTCTTTGAAATAAGAGTATAATATACAATTAGTGTGAATAGCGTGTGAGCTCAATGCCATCAGTTTAACTGGGCACTTTTCTTTTTTATTTTTTCTAAGTTACAAAAAGAAAATAACAATCATACATACAATTATGTTTAATTTATTGTGTAAGTAATAACTGTTAAAATATGTCTAATTTCCAGTCATCGTATAGAGGGAAAAGAAATTTCCACCTTTTTTACTGTTTCCCGCTTTCATATGTCTGTTATTGTTAATGTTGTTCGCTTGTTTTTTACTGTTTTAGGAGATATTAAACACATTATACATTACAGTTAATTTCTTTCACAAGCCGGTCATATTTCAGTTGATATTAAACTTGTGCTGAAAAAAATTTACATTATTTTCTATTAAATTAGATTACCTGTTACAATTTTTTGCTTTGAACACTTTCATTACAGCTCGAGTCATCATTACTAAAAAAAAAAAAAAAAAAAAAAAGCAAACAAACGATGTGTTCTTTTTCTCTTGTTTTCTTTTTAATTGTAAACATATTTATATCAGTCGTTAAATAACCGTATGCTTGTCAATAGCATACCTACACACACTACATTGTAGATGTGATACTTTTTTTTTTTTTTTATCATTTAGTGATGTTAAATTTTTAATAAAAGTTCCATGTTTCGTGTAAGTTTCTTCCTTCATTGCGCTATTTTCCTAGGGGTAGCACAATGTCTGAAGTGTATATTTCAATCTTTGGTTGAGTGAGTTGGCCACTTACTCAATCAGAAATGGAATATGTTTACTTACATGATTCACATGTTTTACATTTTTACATTAGTTTGTGGAATTTCATTTTTTCCCCTTAAAATCACCATTGTGTATTTGCCATTCTTGCACTAGCTGGCGCTTTTCACACTTACTATGGTCAGATGAATATGCACTAATTCCCATCGTAAAAGAAAAAAAAAATACAGCTCATGTACATATTTATTATGATTTCATGTTTAACCTTCATGCACACACATATTTACACTTTCGTTTCATATGATTTGGTTTTGATAATAATAAAATGACCTTGGTTTAGTCATGAATGACTCTTATGTGCTTGTATATATTTTAGATACTTACTCAGCATTAGTGTATAGTTTTACAAATGCATTGTTTGGCACTTCTTTTACAACAGTGTATTCAATATTAATTTTAAAGTAACCTATTTTTTGTTTGCTTGTTTGTTTCATGTATTTTTACAGAAGCTATAACATAATTTAATAATGCATGCATCAATTACACATGCGTCTTAAATTTCTATGAGATAATTACTAGGTTGTACATTCTTTTTACACATACAGTTACATTAGTGACAATTTGATTGTTTACGCGTGGATGGTGACTCGATGCTTACTTATTCGTATCATACAGTAATTTTATCAGGATATGTGTCAAGACATCTGTAAAGCTTATTTTTAGGAAAATTGGAATCCATACGATTTGTTAGGTACACTTTATCTTAGAAAATCTATCCATGAATATTCATTAAACTTACATCATTTGAATTTTTTTTTCTATTTTAAGATTTTAACTGTGACTTTCAAGTCTCACAGACAGTCTTTTCATCAATACATACACTCATATGACATGTTTTATAAGACTTGTTATAATAGCAAACAACACATATTTTTCGATTTTAAAGGGAGCAGTTGCTGTTTTAACGTAACTCCCACATTATTATTATTATTATTATTATTATTTTATGCACGTATGAAACCTGCCAAATTTAATAGTGTTATTACACGCAAAAATTCCAAGCGACAAAAATCGCCTGTGACTTAAAGATGAAAATAAGCACTCGCCAGTCGCCACTTGACGACTAAAAGTGAAAAACTGGCGACTAAAAATATGGAAAGTACCGGCCAAATGCAGGATTTTCCAAAGGGATTTCGTCAAAGAATCGCAGAAAAAAACCCCGCGAATTTTGTCAAAAGATCGCGAAAATACCCAAATATTGTCAATAGACCGCGAAAAAGCTAATTTCGTCAAAGAATCGCTCAGAAACCCAAATTTCGTCAAGTGATCGCGGATAAAACGCAGATATCGTGAATGGATCGCAGATAAAACGCAGATATCGTGAATAGATCGCGAATAAACGCATATATCGTCAATAGATCGCGAAAAAACCCCGCAAATATCGTCATTAGATCGCGAAAAAAACCGCAAATATCGTCAATAGATCGCGAAAAAACCCGCAAATATCGTCAATAGATTGCGAAAAAAAACCCCACAAATATCGTCAATAGACCGCGAAAAAAACCCGCAAATATCGTCAACAGACCGCGAAAAAAACACATATCGTCAATAGAACGTGAAAAAAACGCAAATATCGTCAATACATCGCGAAAAAAACGCAAACATCGTCAGTAGTTCACGAGAAAAACGCAAATATCGTCAATAGATCGCGAAAAAACGCAAATATCGTCAGTAGATCGCGAAAAAGACGCAAATATCCTCAGTAGAAAAAAACCTGAATTTTGTCAAAGAATCGCATAAAAAAGAGAATTTCGTCGAAGAATCGCGAAAACGAACGCAAATTTTGTCAAAAGATCGCGAAAAAAAATGCACATTTTATCAAAGGATCGCGGAAAAACGCGAATTTTGTTAAAGTATCTTGTAAAAAATGCATAATTAGTGCCAGAAGAGACCCCCCCCCCCCCACCTTACATTTCAGAAAATTTGCTGTAAATTTCAGATTTTTTTTTCTTTTTTAATTTTGAAAAGTACCTAAGTATAGTGGACTTATGCAGTTAGCTATATAAGCATGTTACATATAACTTTGCTGTTAACTTAATTTAAAATTTAAAATAGATTGGAAATTAGTATCTTAAGTTTATTCAAAACAATATGAATTAAAATATTTTTATTTATTACATAAATTATTTATTTACTCTAAACTTATATATTTTAAAATTAAATATTCAGTGACATAAATGCACTTACTGGCGACTAAAGAAATTATTCTCACTAGCCAGTAACTGGCTACTAAAAAATATCAAATTACCTGCCAGTGGCCACTAAGCAAAATTACTTATTTTCATCTTTACTGTGACTCGTCTGATTTCCCGCTTTTGAAAGCCACTTTTTTCGTTTTCCAAACATTTCACTGGCTGTTCGGGAAAAGGCTTTTCCATCGCCAGACTTCAAAGCATTTGATTGGCTGTTACTGGAGACTCGCTTTGTTTCAAGCGTCAAAGACAGAAGAAAGTTGCTTGCTTTAGAAGCGACTCCCCTGGAGCCATAGGATGGAATTCGAAGCGACTTTGAGCCTTCGAAGCCTCTTTGAGCCCACTTTAACACTTGTTCATTTTAATCACACACTCGCTTCCTTTTAGCTAATACAGTAATAACTTATGTTGTTACAATGAAATTGTAACTTAACCTTTAGCTGACGAAGTATTCGACAGTATTTTTTATTTTTATTTTACAAATAGTTTATTGTGTTTAGTGCTTAGTGTACGTGGAGAATTTACGTTGACAAAAAACACACATTAGTTCATTGCCTTATTTAGTTCATTGAAAACGTCAGTTCTTTGTGTACACGAGATGCTTTTGGTTCATTGATTGTTTTTTTTATTATTATTGGGATTCCTGAGATGTTTCTCACATCTCCTGAGTAAATTTATGTTGTGTATTTTGTGCACTTTGCTTTGAAATCTTTGAAGTACAATGGAAAAAGGTCGCAACAGACCACAGAGTCATTGTAAAAGAACGCCAGAAACAAACATTTATGACTGTTGTCGCAGTATATTTTATACAGTCGAACCTCTATTTAACGAAGTCGCTAAATCCTGAAAAAAAGTTCGTTATATGAAAAAATCGTTAAATAGAGATTCACCTTTTAAAATACTTTAAACTGCATAAAACAGATTTTAAATTCGTAAACACTAAATATTTTTACTAAAAGTAATTAATCACATTTTATTTAATAAATTATATCGATTTATTTTATTTATTTTACCCACCAATATCCATCATCAATTCATTTTTTCTATGTGTTTAAATCTTTGAAATCTGCAAGGAAAACAAAACATTGTCCGTGAATACACTATATTTAAAGTAAATATGGTGTATTAAAATTAACGAATTTTACTGACATTATGGTATTTATTATTATTATAACAAATAATTTTAACCATACATTAACATATGCATCCTTAAATTTAATTTCTGAAAAACTCTGTTAATTTTGCCTGAGTTTTTTCTTTTAAAAAGTGCTTTCTCTCATAATACGTCTCACATCTTTGCAATGCACCAAAAACACCTTCATGCGTATTCTCTTCTAACTGTAATCCGCGTCGGATTGTTTCAAATGATTTTAGCATTTCATCATACGAAGTTTTGTTAATTCCTGCATAATGATCATTTCCATCATCATCATATTAGTCTTCATCGCAATTCATTGCTGTATTGTTTTTATTTTTCACACTGTCGAAAATATCCAATTTGGACAGTGTTTCCGAGGTCTCAGTTTCAGAATTAAGTGAAATACAATCATCAATCAGCACATCATGGTTAATTTCTTCTTTTTTTCTCGCTGTATCCACATTTTTTTATGTTACTCTAAGGGATTATCGTCTTCGTCCTCCGTACTTACCGAATTCTCACTGCTGACAAAGAAGGCGAAAGTCCAAACAACTAATTTATGGCTTTATGTCACAAAACCTGAAAATGTGATTTGAACTGACCGTTAAAGTGTGAATCAGGTTGCATTCTGCTTCAGCCGAATCTCTGACGGTGTCATTCACTCTCTTTGATGTCGTCAGTTTTTTGAAGCTCATCTACAGGTTAGAGGTCAGTAGAGGAAATTCCAGACATGTTTATCACTTCCCTATTTTTTTTATTGAGACTCCCCTTTTTTGATAATGACCACAGAACTTTTGAAAAAAAAAAGCCTATACAAATAAGTTATGACTTTTCATCACAAAGCTTCAAAATTCGATCTGAACTAAGTGTTAAGTGAAAAAAGTGTGTTTAATTTTTTTATTAAACCCACCAATAATTGGAATTTTTATGTTTATAGTGTAATATTTCTTTGGAAAGGAATTTTTACGCATACACACATTGCGAATATCATTTCAGTTGAAAATTGGAGAAATTTGTTTCAAGTTGGGACATTTTCGAATTCTCCCTCCCCCCTCTTTTCCATGTAAAAATACTTGTAGTTACACTCCTGGTGTGGTTTAACCCTTTCAGGGGCAAATAATTGCGTTTCTGTAATGTTAAATTCACACCAGATTTTTTTGAAAAATTTTGTTTTAAAATACGGAAAAGCAATTTTTCAACGTTTTCCCAGCACAGCTACAAAAATAAAAGTAAAATTTAATTAAAAGTTCCTGGTCCAAATCTTGATTAAAATTAGGTGGGATATAATATATATCCCACCGCGAAAGTAAATGAAGAAGCTGAAAGTACATTAATGCTGAAATGATGTAAGTCCTTAAGCAGTGATTCTTCACCATTGTGAAGTTATCCTGAGGTAAGAGTTTAAACTACAGTAATTTTACTAGTTCAAATAATTGTGCAATGCTCTTTTTTTACAAGACACATTCTTGTAACATCTGTTATTTTACACGCCTTAAAAAAAAAGTGAGCTTTTTATTTTGTATATCTTATAAAAATCAACTGTTCAGAAAATCCGTGCTTTAGTTCTTGAGATAGAGCGCCCACAAAATTTTTGTCACATGCAGACAGAGTGACAGACAGATATTTTCTAAAAACCATCAAATCGTGTTCAGGACCTACTAAAACGTATAAATCCATCAAAAACGGGAAGGCGAAATTTTTCGCAAATCCAATACTTTCTTCTTGTAAAGATAGAAGAAAGTAAAAAAGAAATTAATTTGAATTTCAGTGTAGGGAGATTCAGAAGGTACGTGTAAAAATTTAGCCGATATGTTAAAGCTTCCGTTTATCAGAATCGAAAATCTACAAATTCGCGTTTTCTGTGTGTTCTGTGTGGAGTAATGCAAGTGAATGTCATTGTTTTAAAGTCAATTTTCTAAATCCGCGCAAGTAAAATATGAAAGCTACTTACTATACAAATTATAATTTTATAGGAGTATTCAAAACAGTGAAAATGAAATAAAAATAAACATCCAAGTAAAAAAAAAAAAAAAAAAAAAAAAAAAAAAAAAAAAAATTGTACATAATATGAATGAGTACGTGAAAAATTGAATGTTGACGTTTGTGCACCGTGCGACCATGCAATTTTAGGATATTTTTATTTATTTGTTTTGAAAATGACTCTGGTAGAGTCGAAACATGTAAACAGTTTAATTTGACTGTTTTCAAAGATTTAATTTATGCCTTTTAGCAATTAAACATACTGTTAATGTTTTAGTAAATAAAACTACAAGAACCAAAGTGGTGTATATTCTGAGTGAATGGCTAATGAAGAAATTGTCTCTTTGGCAATCAGAAAATAATGAATTTTCTATAGGTATGATAATAGGTGTGGGTAGTTTCTAAGAAATAGTAAGGGGGGATGATATTTAGCATTTGGGTAACAGCTGCGGCCTGACTTCTCGGGATTTTCCGTGATTTTTTCGAATTAAGGATTAACGCTGTTCTCAAATCCAAAAGGGCGACTTTATGACATAAGTTTTAATTTATTTTTGTTCGGAAATACATGAAACTAGAAGATGTTGTTGTTCAGAAACTATAGATCTTTCAAAAAATACTGTCAAAGTTGACGTTTTGAACAGAAGTTCCCGAAGAAAGCAGAAAAACCAGTCAGTAAAGACAGAAAAACATCTTGTCACGTGATCAAAATCGCTTATATAACTCAAAATGTAATTTATTTATAAAAAAAAAAAATGGAAAACACGGTTCGATTCCAAATCGCTTCCATAGTCAGGCCTTCCAATTTTATATCTTTCCTTTAAAAAATGAATTTGTAAATGTGTCAAAACATTTTGCACTTGTTGAGCAGAGCAGTTGAGAACAGCCTTAAGGTTCTTTAGAAAGACCCCAGAAAGGAGGGCGTTCTATCCTGCTGATAATAGATAACGTAACAAACACCGCCATCTTAATTTAGATTTAAATTTGAATACATGTGTACAATGTAAAGGAAATTAGAAATGAGCCTTGTATCGATACATCAGAATGCATCCATTTTAATTGAATTCAACAGTCCCGCGAGTTGTCTGGAGTTTGCATTATCTTTCTTACTAGTTGGAGTTCTGGATTTGGATGGGTTTGTTTTCTTTCGAAACAGAATTTCCCTTAAATCCAGAATTTTTTTTTAGATCAGACAATTGTATATTTGAGTAATATTAAATTTAGCTAATAGCTAATTATTATTTTAAGTTAAAACTAGTCGGATGTACCAATCCTAAAACTTTCTTCTATCTCATACATGTTAATACTTGAAAATTCGCTATCACACTGCCAGAATTAAACGGCAATCTATGCCCATCATGAGGATTCTAAAGATATGAAATTCCGTGCATTGGTTCTTGAGGTATGGCTGTCTCTGAAATTGTGTAAATCCAGCAAAATTCAGCCTAGCAGCGCCACCTATTGGGTAATTTTCACCAAAACCACCAAGCAACCACTTATGTCAAAGCCTAACTGAATCTGAAGTTTGGGGAAAATCCGTGCATTAGTTTTGAGAGTATCATGAAATTTCTAGCTACTGGACGATTAACACCAAAACCTAATCAGCAACAACTTTTGTTAATATCTAACTAAATCTTAAGTTAGATGAAATTTCGTACATCTAACTAAATCTTAAGTTAGATGAAATTTCGTACATTAGTTTTTGAGATAGAGCTATTGCGGGAATCGCGAAAAATGCAGCATAGCAGCGCCACCTGTTGAGCGATTTACGCTAACACGTAATCAGCGTCAAGTCATATAACGGACTAACTGAATATGAAGTTTCATGAAAGTCCGTGCATTAGTTCTTGAGATAGAGCCATTGCGGAAATCGTAAAAAAATGCAGCATAGCAGTGCCACCTGTTGAGCGATTTGCACCAAAAACTAATCAGCATCAATTTGTATCAACGACTAACTGAATATCAATTTTTATTCAATTCCGTGCATTAGTTCTTGAGATAGAGCGCACACAAAATTTGTGTTGACTCACAGACAGACTGACTCGCAGACAGACATTTTGTAATAGCATGTTTTTCGGGTTCTCTGACCCCTTAAACGTGTCAATCCGTCGAAAACCAGAATTAAAAAATTTTCATGAATCCAATACTTTCTTCTTGTAAAAATAGAAGAGAGTAAAGATGATATGATATATCAATTTCTTGAAATCCTTAAATTCAATGTTTGTACTAAGAAATACATTGATCAAGAATTGTACATCATTAGAAATATACAATTGATAATGGTTTTTTACTTAGGTTTATTAATAGACTTATTTGCGAAACTCAATATGGAATTAATATCAATAATTAATAAATTTAATGAAGTACGGTTACACAAATTTCGATATTTTCCAGGTTTATCTGAATTGTGCCGTGTCCTAAGAAGGCGGTAGCGATGGTCGAGGGTGTTAATCTTCGAAGGCTTAGCAATTTATATTCTCTTAGAATATGATAACATGAAATTTATTTTATAACACAGTAAAAAATATTCTGGAGTAATGATAAGTCGCTATGTACACAACAATGTAAAATTTGTTGAACAAAGTTTATGTATCAGAAATAGTGTCTATGAGAAGGTGGCAGCTAGTCTATTAAGTCCACAGGCATTGCATCACTTGAACGGAAAGCGCTGGTCTTGTCTCCGAGATAAAGATCTCCTTTTTCCGTGACGGCACCCTGGTGCCCTGTCGCCGCTGATTCGGGTATCATTCCCCAGTATTAGGGATCGTAAAGTCTGGCCCTTTCGGCCTTCAAAATCTTTCACTCTAAAAATTGCTCTTCCAACTCCAGCCAAAATCTAATCTCCCCTCCGCATCCTCTCGTATATATATCTCAATTATCTTCCTCTAAAAACAATAGTGAGTTTCTCAGCCAGTAACTGTCCGTTCTTTTTAAGAACCTCCCAGGGACCTTTACTGTTGTCTCCTGAGTGGACACCTTAAGAAACTCCTTTTTTGCACGTGGATCCTGCGATCATATGCTCTCGTGAGAAAGTATGTGAGTTCTCTTCCCACGCTCATAGATCAAAAGAGTACCGGCTGCTCCTTAGCATTAGCAAACTGTCACCGATTGTCAAATGTCCAAGAGCGATGGTGACTGAGTAGTTTCTTTCATCTTACCGCACGTCTCAGTGGACTTTACCATATTTTTACTCTGTTTTAGAAATGCATTAGTTCTTTCTATATGGCGAATCTGATATCGTTCAGATCTTTACAGAATGTTTGAGGTTTAAATTAAAAAAATACAATATGAATTTAATTGTCCCCCCCCTAGTAAATTAAAAGCAAGACTTCTCAATAGCATCCTATCCTTATGGAAGTTTCAGTACATATATACATAAAATCTGGGGTATAATAATATATAGTATAAACAATTAAATTTAAATAATCAAAAAACCCGACTGCATAAAAAGCGAATTAATTATTTCTCATCAATGTGAAACTTTTTTCCTACTATTAGCTCACACTCTCGCTGTATATATCTTGTTCAAATTTTCAATCGTTAATAAAATACTTATTATTCATCCAATCAAGCTCAAATAAACTTTTTTAAACTTGTAGTGGATGACACTTGATGTTAATCCAGTTTTTTTCAAATATTAATTCATTAATTTAATTAAATTATTTAATTTTCAATAACTGAGGGAGCCCTCCTCTTGATCAAGGTATTTTAAGACCGAGAGAGCCCTCTTCTTGATCAAGGCATTTTAAACGCATCTCAAGAGGAAAGAAGAATGGGAGAAAAAAATTTCTCTTATTGACCTAAGTAGGAATTGACTTAAAATATTTTTTTATATATATTATTTGTTTATATTACATACCTATTTTTTTATTTACTTGTATTGATTCTTTTAAGTTGTGTTTAATGGTTAGTTCCTATCTACACTATGACGCAAAAGTTTAGACAATGAAGAAATTCTTACATACTTTGAAAAATATTTATTCAATTTTCAAATCACTGCTTGAAATTAATGTGCTGTACATATAAACAATATTTATAACAAAGAAAAGTGGAACTGTGCGTATTGCAATAAATTAAATGGTAACAAAAATAAACTGCTGTCTCAAAAGTTTAGACACAAATTAAATAAAATCGAAATAAACAATTTTTAAAACCTGGTTGCGCATCCATGCTTATGTATTACGTCATACACACGAGATTGCATGGAAGAAACTAAATCTTGCATAGTTTGTGGATCGATATCGTACCATGCATTCTCAATAGATGTCTTAAGTTCCTTTTCAGAAGAGTATTGTCTAGCGTTGCTATAAACTTTGCGACACATGATGCTCCAAAGGTTTTCTATAGGGTTAAGATCTGGGCTACATGCTGGCCAGTCGAGAACTCTTATATTATGGGAATTAAACCAAGATTTTGAATGTTTTGCAGTGTGAATTGAAGCATTGTCTTGCTGAAATTCCCACTGAGGACCCCCTAGAAGCTCAGCAAATGGCAGTAGGTTTTCTTCTAATGTCTGTGTATAATGCTGTGAAGTTTGACGACCACTGGTGAAGGTCAGAGATACTTGTCCATTATCGCAAAAGGCTGCCCAAACCATCACCGAGCCCCCTCCTTGTCTGCGACTATAAAAACGTCGAGGTTCCTTCCGCAAGTCATGCCAGTACGATAAACAACCATCTGGACCATCCAGATTCCACTTTTTTTCATCGCTAAATATGACTGACTGCCATTTCTCTCCATATGACATATGCTTTCGAGCCCACATAAGTCTTTGTAACTTATGATATGGTTTCAGAGCTGGTTTCTTCTGCATTTTGCTATAAACGATTGTTCCTTTTTCCAAAATTCGTCTACGAATCGTATCCTTTGATACAGAGAGTCCCGATGAGCTTTGAACTCCACGTACGCTCATTTGTTGAGTACTCGCTAGTCTTTGTATCAGGCGATCCTCTCGTACATTTGTCACACGTGGCCTCCCAGACCGACATTTTGCTTTATATTCGGAACCACTCGATAAAACTCGATAAATAGATTTTTTTGACCTATTAATAATAGCAGAAATTTCAGAAACGCTCTTCCCTTCACCTTTCAACTGCCAAATCCTTGAAACCTCATTCACTTGAATTTCTTTAGCTCTCGGCATGTCGACTATGAAGCGCAATCGTTTGCAGAACTTAAGTACTCCAAATTTGTGACATCATCGATTCTAAATTTGCATATGCCAGCGAATATTCAAAGAAATTTAGAATAGTGTCTAAACTTTTGCGACAAGCACATTTGAATTTTTATGAAAAAAATTAGTATTATAGCAAATAAAACGACTGTCTTTTGTACATAGCATTTTAAATCAGTTTTTGAATATATTTACAGGTTTTTGTAATTCTGACGTCATAATTCTACATTTTAAAGCTGAATGACGTCATTGTCTAAACTTTTGCGTCATAGTGTATAAACACTGTTTTTATGAGGTCTATAGATGTCTATTATGAAAGTTAGAGTTACAGTCAAGGTAGAGATCCTAAATACACAACTTCCAGGTTGTATAATATAGCCTATAACCATCGGGCCGTTAAGACGAATGGATAGAGACCTCATTCATTAAAATCCATCCAGCCGTTGGGACGTTTCGAGGGTATAAAGAAATCCACATACACAGGTACGCGTGCAACACATAATCACTCTTCTTTTCAGTCGGGTAAAAAGGAAAGCAGATTATATCGATATGACAACACGGAAGGTTAAAGAGTGTTTGGCAGAACATATCGCACATATCGCAGTTAGGAAGCTTAACCGGTATCAAACAGCTATTTCTAAACAAAATTAGAAGCAGGAAATTATGATTAATTTTAAAGAAGCTGAAATAATAAAAAAATAGACAAGTTATCAAAAATTAGTAATTATGGAATGGAGTCAACAGAAATTCTACGTCGTGCTAATAATACTTGTAACGATACATTGTTGTACATCATTCCAAAAATTTGGTATAGCACACTGGGAATAACCTGAACAATCCCTCCCACCCCTTCTGTTTAACTTTAGATCAGTCCGACAGTATGATCTCCACCCTCCCCTCTTTTTTCACTTTAAAATTTGGATCAGCCCACCTTGTATAAAGAACTTTTATCGTTTTTAACGCTGATGATGATCATGAATATGCTTTAAAGTACAGTAGATTTCCGTTACAACGAATTCCATTATAACGAAAAATCCGGTTACAATGAAATTTGACATCCCCTTTTCAAATTGCATTAACCTTAATGTATTAAAAATTCCGATTTAACGAAGTGCATTTTTTTAGGAATTCCGTTACAACTGAAAATCATCATGCTCTTTTTTCTCTTTTGAAATGATCTCAGGTTCGTGGCCAGAAATTAGCCAGAAAACAATTTCTAACTGTTGGAAACATACTTGAGCCAGAAAACAATTTCTAACTGTTGGAAATATGCTTGGTTAACTGAAACTGAAGAAAATGAATCAGAAATTTTAGATTTGGACGAATCGAGTTAAACGCAGTTTGAAAGGCTCCAAAAAATTAATGATCAGGCGGATTTGGAGAATTTCTTATCTGTGGATGACAATATTCAAATGTGCTCTGAAGTGTCTGGTGAAGATATCATTTTGTCCATTAAAGGTACATTATACGAAAGCAGTGATGGCGATATTGATGTTACCGACGATTCAAAAGTTACCGTTTCGGGAGCTCTTTCATGCTTGGAGAAAATGCGTGCTTTTGTTTCTCACCAAAAGAATGTTCCAGAGGAGGTATTTTCTCAGATTCATTTGTTGCACGCGTTTTTGTTATCATCAACTACACATTCCTTTGTAAAAAAATAAATCACAGATTTTCTGCAATAATGTGCAACTAAATCTACACAGCAAATGCTTTTTTTAATGGAAATTCTCTTCAAAATTCCCCTTCCAAATTAATCATCATTAACAGTGTTTGTTATATTCATGAGACTGAATTCCCCGGGCGGGGTTCTGTGGCTCCGGGGGCGTATGCTGCACCCTTTCCGCCATTCATAAATATAAAATGTAAGTTTAATCCGTAATTTTGTATTTTTAATATTAAATTTTATTTTACTAACTTTTTCTATGTTAATTTAAGTAATCTTCCATTAAAATCTTCTATAACGAAAGGTAAAATTATCCTGCGTGTATATGTAATTCATTAGATAAAATAATTAATAATTAGATTAAATATTCCATTACAACGAAAAAATCGTTACAACGAAATATTTTAGCGGCCACGTGGAGTTCGTTGTAACGGAAATCTACTGTACTTGGTTTTAATTGTATGCTATTGTGAATAAAAAAAAACCCACCTTTGAGTTATTTAAATAGTATTTTTGCAAATTTTTAAATAATTATATTTCATACTAGGGGGCTCAGCCCTCTACGAGCTACACCTGCCGACCACCGTTCAGGCTTAGCAGCCTCTCAAAACATAGTAATGTGCCCTGTTTTAAAAATATTACCAGGTTAGGGAAGAATGAAGGATATTATCACTGTTATCAGCGATTGATAAGGGTCAGGTTGAATTTAATTTTTTTCGTTGCGGCTTTGAATTTTGGCGATTGACTTTACATGCTTCGGGTTCAACTGGGGTTTTCTTTCGAGTCGGGTTCAGGTTAACCTGATTTTTCAACAAAATGTCCTGAATATTTTTCAAATGAAAAAAAAAACTATATTAATATTTATTTGTACGTATGTTTTCATTTTTATACGAAAAACATAAAATTGATATTAGCGATATAATTGTAGACTACTTTTCTATAATTATTATAAAATATGGATTAATTTTCTTTCCCTTCGGATTCGGGTTGAATTGTGTTGGGTTTGGGATTGGCTTTAAGCAAAATTTTCAGTTAAGATTGACAGACAATTTTTTAGTGCTGGAAATCTCCGAAATTCCAAGCATCAAAACTCAATGAGTTTTGGCAGGAAAAGATTGGAATTTTTACTTTACTTGTTTTCTAAATGTGACTTATAATTCACAGGGACAGTATAAAATTTTTAAACCTGTAATCTGTTGCCAATGGAATGCCAGGATTATTTCTGCCACATATTTTTAATTCCTGCCTTTTTTAGCCCTTTTCCGAAACTATGCTATTCCTATGCTATTTCAACAGGTAAAATGTGAAAGCGCGTTTCATTCATTTTATGATATGCTGTATATAATGCTATTCATATTTTGGCATTTTTGTTAATAATTTTTCTAATTTTCATGATTATCTTTTAACTTTCATAACCCAACAACGAGACTCCATAAACAAAATGAAAATAGTCTTTTCACAACGATTGGTTAAACGGCCTAATTAAAATTGAAATGTTCGTTTTCGATCTTTTTTTTTTTTTTTTTTTTTTTTTTTTCAACTTGTTCATAATTGTATGGAATTAAACATTTGCATCGAACGACTACTTTTAACCCCTTCAGGGGTACGTAATTATGTTTCTAAAATCTTGAATTAGCACCAGAATTTTCTGAAAATTTTACTTGAAAGCAAGAAGATGTAGACTTTATTTTATTTCGATTCTTTTTTCGATTACAACCTAACCCTTAAATGCCGGGTGTTGCTTTTCTGCAACATACCCAATTTAGGCTCTAAAATACTATTAGAATAATATTGAAGCTATAATGCCTAATGTTGCCAATAAAATACATTCTGAAAATAGTATTAAATTGATTTTCAACGTGTAGATGGCAACACTTGTGCTGTTTAAGAATAAAGATAGATTTATTTTTTACAACTGTTGCTACTTGTTCTTTTTGTTTTGTTTGGGAGCTTGCGAAATACCTTATTTTGACCTGCAGTGAGCAAGTAAAATTGATTTTTTATTATAGTTCCTAAAATTCTTGTGTGTTTAATATTATAGAATTTTATCAAGAGAAATTATTTTTTCAATTAAACACGAGTATTGCCGATGAGTAACAAACTCTTTTTGAGCCGTAAACTATACTTAAAACAAAATAGGATTTTTTAAAGTATTTTTCCCATGATTTATTTAAAAAATGAAAACCGAAAAACATTATTACAATCATTTTTGAAAAATCAGGCATTTAAGGGTTAATTTTTAGACATGCCCATAAATCACATGTAAATTTAATACAGAACTTGTTCTAAAAATCAAAATGTTTCGATGAATATAATTCAAAACGTAATTCACACTAGCAGCCAATATTGCTTTTAGATTGAAAATATTTATAATGTGATGGAATGATCCCAAGTGGCTATCCAACAGTGGCGACGAATGAAACTATTTGAAATGCTGGTTAGCATATTGCCACTTGGCATTTAATGGTCATAATTAGAACATTTTCAATAAAACCAACTGGTCATGATTGGCAATATTCCAATGCATTATTGTAATGTTAAAAGTGCTGCTAATTCTGGCAGAATTTTATTCAGAAATACTATTTGTTAGTATGTTTCACTTTAAGAAAATGGAAAGTTAGTTAGCAGCTATGTGTTGGTATTGGAAACATTTCCGAGTTAATCCAAATGTTGCCTGGTATATTGTTTCACTGGATATACCTCCAATCAATAAAAAATAATTTATATATACTTATTTTCCACTATTTAACCATTTTATATTTCCTAAATTCTGGCAAAATATAAGTACTCTAATTTCTCCTCAATATTTACCAAAATTTCAAATCTAAATTTTGGAAAAGAGAAAGTCGGTTGAAAAAAATTATAAAAGGATTTATCACGATCCATGAAACAATTTTAACGTTAACTTATTTTTAATCATGTTTTACTATGTGAAAATAAATGAAATTATATAAATTTCATTTATTTGTATTAAATATTAAAATATTGCTTCTTTAACCTCAATTTACAATAAAATGTTTCAGATTTATTTAATAGGTTGAGAATAATTTTTGTTGAAAATCTTTTATAAAAAAATAAAGCTTAAAAAACATATAGTTGAAAATGTTAATATTAATCATAAATTATTGTGTGATCAATAAAATTGAGTCTATATATATATATATATATATATTCCAGATTTAATATGTATAATGTCTGTGTCATGTATCGATGCTCAATTTACTAATTTTTATTAAAAAAAGATGATGAATTGTAATATTATATATATATATATATATATATATTCATTCAAATTATGTATTTATGTATGTAAATCCAGCTGAAGATTAGCGTATAAAAAATACTTTAAAATGCCAAAGAAAGGCATATATAACATGAAATTTAATTTATACTAATGTTTAAAATGAATTATGTAACATGAAATTAATTACAAATGCGGCACATCCTTAGATGTCTAAACAATCTTTAAAGCAGCAAAAAAGAGAAAATTACAATATTTTTAGCTGGATTTTTGTTTTCTTTTTTGTCATCTGAATCCATCAAGATTTTATTTGCCATCCATGATCAGAGAATCAATAGATATCTTCTTATGCAATGAGAATATTTGCAATGATTCAGCATCCATGGAGCTCCCTGAAATTTGGAAAGAAATGCTACACAGAATCATGAAACAATAATGTAAAATACTTTACGTTTACAAATTTCCATTGCTGTCAATTTCATTATCCTTGTGTTCGCGTGATTTTGGTTTTTGTTTACTAGTTTTTCAATTTGAATTTTTGCGAAAATATTTCTATCATTTTATTTTCTTGAGAATGTTGCCGTCTGATGCAATGAAACATGTCAATTTTATAATCACTTATAGCAATTATTGAGTATTTTGATATTTTGAAGTGATTTTTATATATAGTTTATAAAATATAGTTGTTTGAAGAATTGTCAAATTGTGTGATATACTGTAGTATAATACCGTTGCATACTGTATAATAATGTGATATTCTGTATAATACCTTGGTTTATTGCCAGTGCAAACTTGCACTACAACACTTTAATGTATTTTGCTATTCTTTGATTGTTCTGTTTCTTACGATGATGCCTTTCGGTCAACAATCTGATAACATAGTAATATCATATTGGCTGCTGTTGCTGTTAGGACAGGCCAGATAAGATGTTGTAATTTGATAGTGTGGCGGTCGATGCGATTGTTTTAGAGACTGGGCGGCATAGAGCGACCCTACTTGAGAAGTTCACAGTAAATGCATAAAGTGGTGAGTAACATCGACAGTGACAACCGATGCGCCAATGATTGGCAGATTTGGTGCCGATACATCCCACCACCCATGACGTGTTTATTTATGGGCCCACAGTGGCTGAACGCTGAGTGTCGAGCTCGTAGCCGGAGGGCTGGTGTTCGAAACTCGGCCGTTGAAACAGAGCTGTGTACTGGAGTGGATCTCTCCTTGTATCATTGCTCGGTTGTGGTGGTGATGGCAGAGGTATGGTGCTGTAGGATCTCCTGCCTCTTTTCAGTAACAATTATAATTTTCCTCCTTTCTCCTGTTCATTGAATCTTTGCCTGCTTATGAACTTTTGAGATAAGTCCGGTAAAAGACTTCTAAATTTTTTGTACCATGTAGGGCACATGATATAGACGCTCTTTTGGACACGAGTACTACGCAATGTAGTTTCTTCGATCCATATTTTGATAACCAATTTTTCCCAACACCACCTCTGCCCAGTCCTGCGATGTGAACGACTATATTTTCTGTAAATTCGCCCAGTTTCTTGTGTGAAAATGCCTAATGTTGATTTATTGCATTCTACTTTAAGATTAAATATTAACAATAGGGTTGAAAATGAAAAGGGAACATCCCAGGAGTTTCGACATTTTTTCTGTAATTTACGAAACATTACGCTGCAAAGATGCTCTTATTACAGATGCTCTTTTTATCTAAATTTCATTAAAAATGCAAAAATACAAAAAAAACACACATATATATATTAATAATTTATGCTATTTGTAGCCATTACCTTTTTTTTTTTGCAATTTATGAAACATTAAGCTGCAAAGATGCTCTTATTACAGATGCTCTTTTTATCTAACTTGCATTAAAAATGCAAAAATACAAAAAAAAAACAAAAAAAAAACATATATATTTAATAATTTATACTATTTGTAGCCATTACCTTTTTTTTTTGCAATCTATATATCATCATTTATTTATATATACATACATACTATATTTATTCTATTTGATTCTATGGATTATTATTAATCATTTAATTAACCCTTAACCGGAAACGTACGTCTGTGAGATGTTTGCGTCTACATATCTGACCTTAATATTTTCCCTCTCCGACATTCCAAACTTATTTTTATGCTGTTTGTATTAAAAAATGGGTCCTGTTAATGCATTACTATTAAAGATTAAATGTTTAAGTTCACTATTTGGTAAATTATTAAGTGTTCTGTTTGTGGACGGGATTTTCACGTTTCCGGTTAAAGGGTTAAGCATTATTCTTTTGTAACTCTTCATTAACTCATTTGTATGAGAGAAAGGTAAAATTTTAATAGTATCTATTCATCAATTTATTCTCTGTAGAAAATTCTTTTATGTAATTGTGATTGTTTTTGTTATGGAGTAGGTTTTGTTATTACTAATCTTTAAATAAGATTTTGTAAAAAATTAAAAAAAAATTTGCATGTAGATGTTGTGTTATAAAAAAATGTTATAAAAGAGGTTGGGTGCTGTTTAAAAACATTGTAAAAAAACAAAATTCTGATTTAAAAAAATTGTAAAAGAAAACTTTTGTAAAAAAGATTGTTAAAAATATTGTACAAAAAAAAAAAAAAAAAAAAAAAAAATGAAAAAAAAAGAAAAAAAAAAGTAAAAAAAAAAAAAAGTAAAAAAAAAAAAAAAAAAAAGTAAAAAAAAAATATATATATAAAAAAGTAAAAATGAAAAAAAGAAAAAAAAAAGAAACAAAAAAAAAGGAGAAAAAAAATTATAATATGTTTTAAAAAAAATATATGAATTGTACTTTGTTTTTAATGCGATGTGCAATGTGTTTAGTATAAAACACGATATTCTGTGCAAAATGTTATTTTATAAATTGTAACAAATGTTCAAAAAGGTTCACAACTATTAGGTTGTTGCAGACAAAATGTCGTATTCCGATATGAAAAATTTTTCTTTTATATAAACAAAACCAAATGGCGCAAATGGTGCCGATCAAAAGTTGCTTGTTTTTCGAGCAACTCTTTTGAAGTCTAAGTCCCGAAAGAAGCAGCAGTTTTGACATAGTTTTATTGCTCGAGGTTTATCTACCGTTTTCAACATTTCATGTGCAACAACCTAATATTATGTATGATATGGTATTCTCAAAAAAAAAAATGTTTTTAATATGTGAATCTTTAAGGGGGTCCGGGGCACGATTTAAAATAAATTTTATTTGTTGAGTTAAAATTTTGCTTCTTTTTTTTATGATGATTAACCATGTTATTATTAAACAAAATCACATGATAAAACTTCTCATATATATTTTTTAAATTCAATAAAAAGGTGGAGTAATTTAAAATCGCAATTTAAACTCGAAGTATTATTTGTAGAATTTCAATTTTTTTCCCCATTTAAATAAACAGAAATACGTAAGTTTTAATTTTGATTCAGTATTTAAATTTTAACAATAGGGTTGAAAATGAAAAGGGAACATCCCAGGAGTTTCGACATTTTTTCTGTAATTTACGAAACATTACGCTGCAAAGATGCTCTTATTACAGATGCTCTTTTTATCTAAATTTCATTAAAAATGCAAAAATACAAAAAAAACACACATATATATATTAATAATTTATGCTATTTGTAGCCATTACCTTTTTTTTTTGCAATTTATGAAACATTAAGCTGCAAAGATGCTCTTATTACAGATGCTCTTTTTATCTAACTTGCATTAAAAATGCAAAAATACAAAAAAAAAACATATATATTTAATAATTTATACTATTTGTAGCCATTACCTTTTTTTTTGCAATCTATATATCATCATTTATTTATATATACATACATACTATATTTATTCTATTTGATTCTATGGATTATTATTAATCATTTAATTAACCCTTAACCGGAAACGTACGTCTGTGAGATGTTTGCGTCTACATATCTGACCTTAATATTTTCCCTCTCCGACATTCCAAACTTATTTTTATGCTGTTTGTATTAAAAAATGGGTCCTGTTAATGCATTACTATTAAAGATTAAAAGTTTAAGTTCACTATTTGGTAAATTATTAAGTGTTCTGTTTGTGGACGGGATTTTCACGTTTCCGGTTAAAGGGTTAAGCATTATTCTTTTGTAACTCTTCATTAACTCATTTGTATGAGAGAAAGGTAAAATTTTAATAGTATCTATTCATCAATTTATTCTCTGTAGAAAATTCTTTTATGTAATTGTGATTGTTTTTGTTATGGAGTAGGTTTTGTTATTACTAATCTTTAAATAAGATTTTGTGAAAAATTTAAAAAAAATTTGCATGTAGATGTTGTGTTATAAAAAAATGTTATAAAAGAGGTTGGGTGCTGTTTAAAAACATTGTAAAAAAACAAAATTCTGATTTAAAAAAATTGTAAAAGAAAACTTTTGTAAAAAAGATTGTTAAAAATATTGTACCAAAAAAAAAAAAAAAAAAAAAAAAGAAAGAAAAAAAGAGAAAAAAAAAAGAAAAAAATGAAAAAAAAAAGTAAAAAAAAAAAAAAAAATTGAACAAAAAAAAATTGAACAAAAAAAAAAAAAGAAAGAAAGAAAAAAGAAAAGAAAAAAAAGTAA
The DNA here is from genome assembly GCA_963932465.1 of Maratus speciosus. Classification (NCBI taxonomy): domain Eukaryota; kingdom Metazoa; phylum Arthropoda; class Arachnida; order Araneae; family Salticidae; genus Maratus; species Maratus speciosus. Next base: position 610,828,172 of record OZ010792.1, read on the forward strand.
AAAAAAAAAATGTATAAAAAAAGAAAAAATGAAAAAAAGAAAAAAAAATGAAACAAAAAAAAGTAAAAGGAGAAAAAAATTATAATATGTTTTTAAAAAAATATATGAATTGTACTTTGTTTTTAATGCGATGTGCAATGTGTTTAGTATAAAACACGATATTCTGTGCAAAATGTTATTGTATAAATTGTAACAAATGTTCAAATATTCAAAAAGGTTCACAACTATTAGGTTGTTGCAGACAAAATGTCATATTCCGATATGAAACATTTTTCTTTTATATAAACAAAACCAAATGGCGCAAATGGTGCCGATCAAAAGTTGCTTGTTTTTCGAGCAACTCTTTTGAAGTCTAAGTCCTGAAAGAAGCAGCAGTTTTGACATAGTTTTACACGATTTACGACACATAGTTTTTGACACGATTTAAAATAAATTTTATTTGTTGAGTTAAAATTTTGCTTCTTTTTTTTATGATGATTAACCATGTTATTATTAAACAAAATCACATGATAAAACTTCTCATATATATTTTTTAAATTCACTAAAAAGGTGGAGTAATTTAAAATCGCAATTTAAACTCGAAATATTATTTGTAGAATTTCAATTTTTTTCCCCATTTAAATAAACAGAAATACGTAAGTTATAATTTTGATTCAGTATTTTTTTTTAAACATTAATTTAAAAAAATTAAAAATATATAAAGTAAAAATTTAAAAAAAATGCTGTAATAAAAAAAAAATCATATTTTGAAAAGTAACTATTTTGCTGAATCAAAAGATTAAAACAATTGAAAAAGTGTCTAAGTTTAAACCTTTTATCTTTAACCGTTCTTGAAAAATTATTTGTAGAATTTCAATTTTTTTCCCCATTTAAATAAACAGAAATACGTAAGTTTTAATTTTGATTCAGTATTAAAAAAAAAAAAAAAAAAAAATTAAAAAAATTAAAAATATATAAAGTAAAAATTTAAAAAAATGCTGTAATAAAAAAAAAATCATATTTTGAAAAGTAAATATTTTGCTGAATCAAAATTAAAGTAAAACAATTGAAAAAGTTTCTAAGTTTAAACCATTTATCTTTAACCGTTCTTGATTTATAAGAAAACAGAGAAATATTTCATGCAATAAAAGTTTTTTTTTTAAAAAATTTGGAGATTTTTGTGCCTCGGACCCACTTAAGTGAATTGAATCTTTTGACATATTGCAAATCATAAGTGTATTGTAACTTAATGTATTATATATCAAGAAATTTTGAATGTGCTTTACTGCACTTTTTTATATTATATATCTACCTACATGTTATATACCCCTCTCCTTTATGAAAGGATTTTCAAAAGCAGATCCTATTAATTCAAAATGAAAAAATACTATATCTGTTCTAAATACAAATTTTATGAATTGAGATAAATCTTATATTTTTTATATATTTTTTAAATTAATATCTCCATTCTAAATTTCTAAGTACAGTTTAGTTTTATGGATCGTGATCCATTTTGTGATAAATTTCTAATGTTTCCACATCTTTATTAAATCAAAATTGGATATATATTGGAGCCAATATCAGCATGCTAATATTTTGCCAGCATTTATAAAATATTAAGTGATTTAAATATAAGTAAATATTCATGTGTAATCCATGTTTGTTTATGAATGCAACAATATTTACTGAAGAGAACATGAAATAGAAATGTTTCCAATATGATGTACACTTTTGTGGGGTGGGATCATATCAGTATAAAGTGTTACCATCATTTCATTACTTGAAGTACTATTGTAAAAAAGTTATTACCAGTCGTATAATGAAATGTCGTCAATGAAAGTTCTAATTTTGATCAATTGCCTAAAGTACAAATGGCAATGGGGTAAATCAATATTTTCAACAACTAGAGAAACTTTCGCTACCAAAATTCTCTAGCAAATTTGCAACCCGATTCGAGGGAGGGGGAGGGGATAAGGATTTCACACCTATGTATTTCTTGAATTGCTTTACTATATTAAAAACACTATGATAAAAATATTATAGTATAGTGTAGTGAATATTCACCCTATCTGAATTCACTATATTAAATTGACAGTTTAGAACTCCCCAAAATATTCTTATTTTTGCAATGTTGTTGGCTAAATAAATGCAATAATTGCATCACATTGTATATATTTCGAATGAAATACGATAAAAGCAATATTAGCTTGCTACCAGTGTGTGTTGGACATTAGGAATTGTATTTAACTAAAGTGTACTATTTTTATAGTGTAACATTAACAACAAATTCTGTCATAAATGTATATATAATTTATATTAATGTTAAGACATTTGAACGTAAGCATTTTTAACTTTAATTATGGCCTTTTTTTTTTTTTTTTTTTTTTTTTTTAAGGTATGAATGTAGTGAGAAGAAAAATATGACAGTCACAAAGTTTTCTCTTCATATGGCAATCACAAAATTTCCCTTCGTTCATTGGAGCCTCATATGAGGGTCTTAAGCTATAAAAATCAGTACTCTTAAATTAGTTTTTGTAGAAATTTTATTTTAACTCGCGCTTATCTAGATCATTTCGGCCTGATATTAATTATTTTCTACTCAATTTAGCATAGAATTTTAATTAGATCACTATAAATGGAGAAAGAGAAAGAAAAGAAAAAAAATATTTAGCATATAGTTGCATATATTAATTTAGCATATATTTAGCATAGAAGCATATATTTAGCATATAGTTGCTTAGAAAATAAATTAGTTTGGAGAGAACTAATGTAAATACTAAATATTGAATAATTTTGTTCTGATTATTTTAAAATAATCACCAAGGAAACCAGCAAGGTATGCAGGTTTTTTAAATTCACCGAGTCGGGAATTTTAGCATGTAACGTTCGTTACATGTTAAGTAGAGTTTATTAAAAATAACAATAAATTGGTATTTGAGCATACAAAATGCGACATTGATCCCAATATTTAAATGTTCCATAATATGTATATCTGTGGGATTATTCAAAAGAAATTATTTTATGGTGTTAAAACACAGAGTACAAAACTACTTTAGCTATTCTAATATCATCTGTGTATAATATTTGGCGATTTATCACCTGTGACCGCCTAACTGAAAAATTCCTTAAAAATAGTGTATTATTTAAAATTTAAGTTGTAAAAATATTAAATTGGTCATCGGAAACACACCTTTGAATATAATTTATATATATAAAATCCTAATGAAACGATTATGAAAAGACTGATTAAATGACTGATTATGTTTAAAGTGTGGGACGTTTGGCGATGAAATAACCTCCAATTATTCGTATTGATCCACGGGTTTAAAAAATGGCATTAGAATTTTAAAAGTTGAATTAGTTTTCGAGATATTAATTTTTTTTTTCTAATTTTAATGACATTTACATAATGATGGCAACTAGATTACTTCATTTTTGTGGAAAAAAGAGTAGGGAAACATAAGGATTCTTAAATTTCTTCTTTTTCGTCATTTTCGAATTGAAATTGAAATTATCTTTTATTTTAATCGATAGTGAAGACTATAGTGTGATTAAATTATGTTTTCAGGAAAATTTAAAGAAAAAAAAACTTTTTTTCATATTTTGATCACTAGGTTTATTTTATATCGGTTACATTGTAAAAATAACCTGAAAATATGCTTGGTGGCGTATTAATATAGGGAAAAGAATTCATGAATAAGCTATACCTGATCTTGAAATACCTAAAACTCGATCAAGACATAAAATATAAGCGTAAAATTTCAAGACACAATGCTTTGCACAGGCATGAAAGAGTTCCTCCTAAAAGAGGAATTCCAGCTTTTTAAAAGCAAATTTGGACATTCGCTGGATGGATTCAAAAATGCAAAGAAAATATTAGAAGCATATGGGGGGGGGGGGAGTCTAGAAAACTTAATAATTAGACATTTTGTCTACTCATATCCTTGGAATTTGTTTCTCTGAATTGCTGTACTATCCAATCAAAGATGAGCTTTCATTATAAGCATCTGAGAGTCATGTAAAGTTCTTGAACTAGGGGAAAAAATGTTTCCAGGTTCCTTTTGGTTTAGAATATTTTATTATTGTATGAATGAGTCCCTTTTGGGTAATTTCAGTGATGCATTTTTGAAAATGTATTTCTGGAGTAAAGATCAATTTGACTTTCATATATTTAGCATAAAGATTTTTTTTTTTTTTAAATAGTCTTAAACTGTCAAATCATTCAAAATTACATTTATTTTGAAAAATTAATCTCTGTACTTCACATAAGTTCATCAGATAAATTTGGATGAACTTCTACTTTCAGCAAACTTTCCAATTTTCTTTTTACCCGTCTGAAAAGAAGGGTTCTGTGTTTCACGTGTATCTGTGTATGTGGATTTCTTTACAACCTCGAAACATCCCAACGGCTGAATGGATTTTAATGAATGAGGTCTCTATCCATTCGTCTTAACGGCCCGATGGTGATAGGCTAGGTTTTGTTTTTATGAATTCAAAGTGGCGGCCGTAAAATACAAAATGGCGGTAGAGACGAAAAAAAAAATTATGCACCCTATCGAGTGGCCTATCATTGGATAGGTCTTTCAAAATGAAGACGATGTTTCATTGACTATTTTACAGTCAGAAGCTCCGTTTAAATATTTTACAACCTGGAAGTTGTGTAGGTAGGATCTCTAGCTTGACTGCAACTCTAACCATCATAGATATCTATAGACCTCATCAAAACAGTGTTTATAGATAGGAATTAACAATTAAAATCAACTTAAAAGTCATCAATACAAGTAAATAAAAAAAATAGGTAAGCAATATAAACAGGTAATATAAAAAAAAAAATATTTTATGTCAATTCCTACTTAGGTCAGTAAGATAATTTTTTTTTTCTCATTCTTCTGTCCTCGTGAGTGACGCTTAAAATGCCTTGATCAAGAAGAGGGCTCTCTCGGTCTTAAAATACCATGATCAAGAAGAGGGCTCTTTCAATTATTGAAAATTAATTAATTTAATTTAATGAATGAATTAATATTTGAAAAAAACTGGATTAACATCCAGTGTCATCCACTACAAGTTTTAGAAAATTTCTTTGAGCTTGATAGGACAAATAATAAGTATTTTATTAACGATTGAAAATTTGAACAAGATATATATAGCGAGAGTGTATAGTTTAATTAATTAGTTCGCTTTTTACGCAGTCAGGTTTTTTGATTTTTTTAAATTTAATTGTTTATTTGATTTAATGAATTTATACATTGTTATTTATTTATTTTCTTTTAATACTTTAAGTTACAAAAAGAAAATGACAATCATATGTACAGTTATAATTCATTTTATTGTATGAATAACTGTTAAAATATGTCTAAATTATACGAGTTTGGCCTTATTATATATGATAGAAAAAATTTCCCACCTTTTTTTCCCATTTCCCACTTTTATGCCTGTATTTCAATACGTGGATCTGAAAGCTATTCCAGTTTTTTAACCTCAAATCTAAAGGAAGAGTGTTGTCCATAGCGTCATTATAAAACTCAGGAAGATAATGTCCTTTTCAACCCAACCGTTTTAAACAAGCTGATTTTCAAATGTGTAATTGATCTTACTTATCAATCCTGAAAACTGATGTCATTTGTTACGACAGCGATGGATGAGGCCAAGGTAACTGAAAAATGACCATTCAAACTGAAAAGCATGGCAACGCGATTACAGAGATTATAGAAGATAGCCGAGCTGTTATACTGATAATATCATTCAATCTTCCATAACCTGGTAATATTTTTAAAACGGGGCACTTTAGTATGTTTTCTGATTCTGCAAAACCTGAAGGGTGGTTGGCGGGCGTAGCTCGCAGGGGCTGAGTCCCCTAGTAATTTATACAATTCTAGCCTATCATGAAATGGGTTAAAAATTAATTGCAAAATTCCAAACAAGTTAAGTTAAATAAACTAGAAAAAAAAAAATGTTGAAAAAGCTACCGAGCGATCTACCAGGTACTTAATATTAAACAAATATTTCTCGAAAAACCCCATAATGAATCGTATTTTCTTACGCTTTTCCCGTTTAATGTATCTGTAAAATTCAGCTCAGAATAACGGCACGTCGAAATGAACCAATAATTCCAAATTATCACCCAAAATGTAGATCTGAATTTTACAGACTATTTTAAATTCATCTTAGAAAATACGCATTCGACACAACAAGAGAAGTTTAGTATGCTTGCAGAAATTAGCTTTTGAGAATTTAATTGCCTCGCTCTTTAGCTGCTCCGAAAGAAAACAAAAGTGCTTACATGCCTGAAGAATTTATCTAAACGTGTACCTCATTGTGAATTTGCCTAAAACATCTGGACATCTGCCAACTCTCTAATACCAGGAGTCCTGCATGAGTCTGTTTCCACTCGACCCTAACCCGACAAAAAATGTGATGGGAATGCTTTGCCCATCCTAAAGCTTCAAATATTTCCAAGAAGAGGAAGGCCATTCGGGAAACAACTTAGAGGTCCCTCCATTCCCACAACAATCTCAATAACTGCTGAGGATGCTTCGTCTTAAAGTAAAAGTTTGAATGGGGTGGAATGAATGAAAAATTTCCTTTTTGCTTGTACAAAAAAGAAATATTTGCAGAGGTGGATTACCCATTAGGCTGAGTATCTGCAATATTAAAAAAAATCTGCAAATGTATAATCTGTAATATTCCTTGCTTTGGTGAATCTTGAACTTGTTAAGATGTAAATTGTATTTTAAACATTACTGTCTTTTTAATTTCTTCTGTATTTATAAAAAGAAAATATTGGATTTGTGAAAATTTTCGGCTTCCACTTTTTTACTTTCTGCTATTTTCAATAGAAGAAAGTATTGTAATCGAAATTTTTTTCGGCTTCCGGTTTTCGACGGATTTACACGTTTTAGGGGTCAGAGATCCCCAAAAACATGTTTATAGAAAATGTCTGTGTGTCCGTGCGTCCGTCTGTCTGTCGCCATTGTACCATCAAAAAGTGTATCAAGTTATGCATAGAATGTTTGGCTATGGCAAGCAGATGCTCCCTGAATTTGGAAAAAAATTCGCCGGTAGGGGGTGCTGTAATAGCGATTTTTGCATGATTTTTAATATTGTACCATCCAAAAGTGTATGAAGTTATGCATAGAATTGAACCAACTTTTTATTTTAAGTTTTTGGATATAGCAAGTAGGTCCTCCCTGAATTTGGAAAAAATTCACCGCTAGGAGGAGCTGTAATAGAGATTTTTGTGCCATTTTGAATATTGTACCATCGAAAAGTGTATGAAGTTATTCAGAATTGAGCCAAATTTTTTGTGTTTATTTTTGGTCATGGCACGAAGGTTCTCCTTGAATTTAGAAAAATTCCGCCAGAAGGGGGCGCTATAATTGCGATGTCTGTACCATTTTCATTATTGTACCATCGAAAAGTGTATGGAGTTATGCATATAATTGAACCAAATTTTTTGTGTATGTTTCTGGCTATGGGAAACAAGTTCTTCCTAAATTTGAAAAACAAATCTGCCAGAAGGGGGGCACTGTAACAACGATGTTTGTGCCATTTTCTTTATTGTACAATCGAAAAGTGTATAACTTATGTATACAATTGAACCAAATTTTTTGTGCATGTTTTTGGCTTTGGCCAACAGGTCCTCTTGAATTTCAAAATATTGCACGGTAAAGGGGCTGTGTGATGGCGATCTTTGTATACTTTTTCTTGATTTTTCGTAGTTCTATTGTCCATCGGCGGCTCGTGCAAAGGCGGGAACTCGCTTCCTGCTAAGCCGACTATTCGCAAACATCTGATAACAACAGAATAAGGAAAAACTATTAATAATATTAACAAATATCATGATATAGATTAACTCGTTTTTAGTTCATTTAATTGACTGAAGCAGAAATGTAAGATGAAAATCAAAGTTGGTATAGTATTGAACTAATAATATTGAAGTATTAACATGTGTAACTAGTTTTTAAAATATTAAGATGCATAAGATAGAAGAAAGTTTTGGGATTGGCACATCCAACTAGTGTTGAATTAATATAGGATAGACATTAGTAGTTTTGTAAATAGTAAGACAAGATACTTCTCTTTTCTGTCTCTCTCTCTCCCTTTTTTTATTCGACGCAATAATTTGTAATATTAAAACAAAGTTTCAGTTAACACGCAATTGGAAATTTACTCTGATAAAATCCATTACTAGACGAAAAAAAATAATAATAAAGTTTTTTTACAAAGAGATTCGTTATAAATGTATGCATGAAAGTATTTATAAATTTACTGAAAATTGATTTTTAAAGCAAATGTATGCAAAAGATTAAAAAATATTCTCGGAATTGTATTGTATATTGCTTTGAGAAAGGAGGCGGGGGGTTTTAAATTCAAGCCTAGGGGCCTTGCAGGTGCTTAATTTATTTCTGGCTGATGATTTGGTAATTGACTATGGGTCGCTGTGAAAAAACAGCATGGCTGCATTGAACAGCTAAAAGGGACACTGTTTGCCGAAAGGACTGGGCTATTTTGCGGTTTATTTTTATTTTTAAACGTTCAGAGGGATAATTTCGAAAAAGTGAAGCTATAATAATTATGCATTATTTTATATGTTTTGTATAAAACGGAAAAACGCGTGCTGGCGAAATGAAAAGAATAAAAAATTATACTGAAATTTCTTAAATTAGATATATTCCACAAATTCTGTAATTGAACACTTTCGTTGCTTTATCTTTGGTACATTTATTGCTTGGACAATTTTCTTCATATCCTTTAGAAAGAACATACGTTTTTCTAAGTCCTTTAGAAAGAGTGGGTTTTCAATTTACAACAGCATGTTACTCACTGAATGTTTGAATTTTAAGTGAAAATACAAATTACATTATAGATTCCATTTAATTTCAATACATAATAAAAATAAATAAATGTAAAAAAAAAAATATATATATATATATTGAAAGGCATGCTTTCATTAAATTAACCCTCTTGCTGCTTAATTGTTTTATCAAAATAGCTTCATAAATTGCGTATTTAAACCCTTCGCAACGAGCGTCTTTTAAGAATTTTTATTCTTTTCTCACCGGTTTTTCAAAACAAAAGTTTTTGTCTAACTTAATCTGAAAAATGCTCCCATAAAATAAGGCAAAATTTACAATAAAAAAATAAAAACTGGTGGGAATAATCAAGGAGGGTTAATTAGACGGAAAAAATGCATCCCCGAGGAAATCTCGGGTTGCGCAAATTTTGCTACTTTTACGTTGCCCGAAGAAAAATCTCGGGTTGCGCAGCGAGAGGGTTCAATTGCGTTGATCTCGATTTTGAAGATTAATGTGTTTAAACGGGAATTTCCCCCCAAAACTGCCAGCTATCGCCAAGTTAACTTCATATAGGGTATGTAAGTTAAAAGAAAGCATGTAAAAGCAAGTTGGAATGACCACGTCAAACGTGGCAAATGAGGTGCGTTCGCGGTAGACGTTAATTTAAACCTTGCAGGAAAAATATAAGCGATTACCCTAGGTCACATAGTTTTTGAGAAAAGCGGATTTTTCCGTTACACACACATTTTGATTTGCGGGCATTCAGCAAAAGGTGAGAAGCGCTGGAAGTACCTATCGTAGCAGAAGTATAAAAGAATTGATGATGATTTTCGAAAAAAATCATCAGTAATTAGCCGAGAACGAGGGGTGGCATATTCTGTGTACCATCGGTTTTTAAAGTCTAGATAACAACTTTGGATTATATATTTGTTTAATACATACCTAGTAGCAGTATTAAAGCAATAAAAGCCAAATTGTTAAAAACAGACTGAATTAATCGCATAAATTACTATGGCATTCGCAACTAGTTTGCATTGAGGGGATCTTTCAATAAGCATCCCGTGTCTTACAAAGTTAAAAAAAGAGATTAAAATATAAAAAAGAAAAAGAAAAGTGCCCAGTTAAACTGATGGCATTGAGCTCACAGGTTATTCACACTAATTGTATATTATACTATTATTTCAAAGAATAATGCCCTCAAAAAATAAATGAAGGAGGATTAGACCCCGTTTCCCCCCGTTATACTTAACCAATGAACCTACAAATCTAATCAGGGAACCTCCTTAACATAATAAACCGGTATACCAAATTTGAAGCAAATCAGATAATTCTGCATAAAAAAAACCTTATCGCTAAATTAAGAGGGGGTCTAACCCCCCCCCCCCCCTATACTTAACTAATGAATCTCCAAATCTAATCAGGAAAGCTCTTTATCAGAATAAACATAGAAAAAAAATAAAGTAAATTGGATAATTCTGCATGAAAATCCATTTATCTAAATTAAGGGGAGGGGACTTACCCCCTTTTATACTTAACCAACGAACCTTCAAATCGTAATTGAAGTGCTATTTTCTTTTTTGGTAAAGGAAAAAAAAAAAAAATCCGACAAGTCTGTCAACCGAATTTCTTGTCGTGACAGAGAAGCGCAAGAAAAGAAAAAAACTGTCACTCTGAGACAACAATCGCTTATAACCTAAAGATGCAGTTATTCATTCATCGGAAAATGAATAATCTGCTCGATTACAAATCATTTCAATAATCATCCCTACAAGTATCTAGATTTAATGTTTATAAATGAGTCAGAAAATGTGGCAAGAATTTTCACGTTGTTCAGCAAAGGAAATTTTTTTTTTTTTTTTGAGAACTTTAAATTAATAAAAAACTAATAAAAATATCCGAAAAATGCCTTGAGCGCACGTTTTGCTGACACATTTCTTATAAAATCTCGTATTTCTATGTGTATTTTTATAAGTTAGAAATAATTCAAAGTTCAAAGTTCTAGTTCAAAATAATAATAATAATTCCGTGTGCAAGCGAGGGTATCGGAAATGTTCTTGCAACTCTTTTTTTTTTAAACCTCCAATATTCTATTCCTTGCAGGCAACAATTAAAATGTCATCCCTAAAAAACAAAGATACGTTATATATAAGTCAGCCGTAAAACGAAGCAGATGTATCATTGTACCGTTCAATACTGATAATCTCTACAGACCTGCCAACTGCTACGAAAAAATCGTAGTTGCTACGATTTGGACCTATAAACCACGATGTTACGAAAATCGGTCTTAAAATACGATTTTTTGCAAAAAATACAAACGCATTTTTTCTTTCTAGTTGCGATTTTTATCCCGAACAGCATGTTTTTCAGGAGGGATTCTGTTCCGAGATTTCCAAAGTTTCAAAGTATTCATTTCCGAAAGTTTTAAAAAATTAGCCATTAGTCCGAAAATTCGGTCATTAAAAAATTTCTGGAAGGCGGGGGGTTCTTTGAGGGGCAAGGTTTGAAATAGTGTGCAAAATCGCAAGATTTGCGATAAACTATCGCGAATTTCGACAAATGACTGTGTAAAAAAATCAGTTTCATCAATTGGCCGCAGAAGAAAATAAATTTCGTCAAAAGGATTGTGATAAACACGTGATTTTTGTCAAAATATCACAGAAAGAAAACATGAATTTCGTCAAAAGATCAGTAAGAAAATGCAAATTTCATCAAAAGATCAGTAAGAAAACGCAAATTTTACCGAAAGATAGCAGAAAGAAAACACTAATTTCGTCAAAGTGCAGATTTCAACAAAGAATCGTGATAGAAAAATGGGAATTACGATTGTGGAAAAAAAATTGCGAATTTCGTCAAAATTTACTGCACTGGGCTAAAAAATTGGAACCTGGCTCCTTTTACAAATGTAAAAAAAAACGCTGCGAAATGAAAAGAAGCTCTAAAAATCGTATAATAATTTTCAGAGGAAAAAAATTACTATATTAAGTTGAAACTGAAACCTTATTCCTTTCACAAATGTCAAAAGATGGCTGTGTGACACGAAAAACCAACCAACCAACCTTCAGATTAATTCAAATTTTGTGTGCTACGATTTCTCATTTTCAAAAGTTGGCAGGTCTGTCTCTGCTACATTTTTTTTTTTTTTTTTATTCTAAACATCGCACATTTTCAATTTTTTCAACTTTGTATAGGGAAGAAAAGTAACTGCAATTTATTTGAAAACTGCATCATAATTTATTTTTGAGATATTAATATTTTTGTAGTTTTCGATGACACTTCTGTAATGGTGGCAACTGAAGTACTCCATTTCTGTAAAAAAAGGAAAATAGTAGATTACTATATCTTTTTGTTGCCATTTTCTCATAACAACTGAAAAAAAAAGTAATTAAAATGAGTGCTATTGTGAAAAAAATATAAGAAAGATTATTTTTTCTCATTGGGGGCGGCACTAAATTCTGAAAAAGCAGAATTCCTGCATTTTTTTTAAAAGCAGGAACGGTATCTAACAATTATGTTACCAAACTTCTCATGTAATCAATACTCCCGAAATTTTCAGATTTGAAGTTGCCTGTTCATTAGTTTATTTGCATACAATGAATGAACAATATTTGTTATATATTGAATGAAACATTTAGTGTTTTATAAGAACAGATACTGGATATATTTTTTAGACAAATCAGAGCCGAGTAAATGTTGTTTTAACTTGTCAAAACGAGGTTTACCAGTGAAAGTTGCGTAATATCTGAATCTCCAGTAAAATGATCGCTTTTCAAGGAGGGACAAATTTCATTTCATAGAAGGAAGAGATGTCTACAAATGCCCCGTCCCTTTCCTATCCCTTTCAAAGGAAGGCCAACAGGTCAATCGTCATCTTTCTAGTCGAAAAAAGCGCTTCTCCTACCTGGTCTAAACGGAAGCCTACTGTATTTTTGGGAAATATTCTCATTATGGCATGTTATGCCAAGAATAAAATAGCATTACGAAAAAACTAAAAGGCTTTTTGGAGGATATTTTATATAATATTGTCTAAAATATATCACTTATTAAATTTACAAGAAAAATAATGATAATAATTTACAAGAAAATATACGAAAATGATAAAATATATTGCTTCGTACTCGATTCCTTCATAGTGCAGACATCTAATGCCATCTGGTGATGTCTACTGGAACCAAAGAATTTTTTTTTTTTAAATAGATTAAAAAAAATAGGCTATATATTTCATTTATAAAATTAAACTACGTTGAAGAAATAAGTTATATCAATCCCCTAAAAAAATTTTAAAGAAATTGGTTCAATAGCAAATGCGCAGGTGTGATTTGAAAAATGGGCAGCATAGAGCAAAATATAACTGACAGTTACCCTTAAGAGAAAGGGAGCACTAAATAATGTACAGTGAAACATCTCTGTAAGGGCCACCTGTCATTCCATTGAAAATTGGCTTTTATGAGGGGTGGCCAAATTTTTCATTTCTCTTTATTTTTATCCCGTGATTTTTAAAATCTGCCTATTCTTTCAGTAAGTTCTCTTTGTTTTTCATAATATTGTTTATTTGATTCTTGCTGCAATTAAACTGTGAAGCCAATTTTCTTGCAGATGTTCCCTGATCAATTAAAGAACTTTGATTTTGTCATAATATACCTATTTAATTATAGGGTTATATCGCTAGTTGGATTTCATTTTTCTATTTCTCGTACCTCTTCAATTTTAAACTTTTGTAGAGTAGTAAAAAATGAGCTCCTGATACTATAAACCAAATGTTTTCAAAAGAAAAATAGATCAGTTATTCATTTTACCCGTAACTGGAGACAGGAGTCAGAATGACTCCACGTTGTTCTTTGCCTTTGATTATCATGTGTTTTTTTTTGTCCTTGTATAAAATCATTCCAACCAACCCAGACCAACAAGTAGTCTTTTATCATTACATGATTTCCAGAATATATTGCGTTTCTAAAAAAAATTCCAAAAGACTTAAATAAAATAACGACGAAAATAAAATTTATCTCTGAACGTGTTAGAAAATTCATGTCTCCAGTTACGGGTTAACATAAAAGCCCTTTTATGAAAGACAGTTGAACTCAACTTTTAGGGAATTTCGCATTTCCTAACATATATGTGTTATTCATTCTATTTTTTATTCTTATTAATGAGCAGAAAGGGAGCACATGACATGATATTTGTAATGTTTATAATGTTTATGCTGTTATGTGTGGTTGGTATATCAGAGTAAAATTCTTCTTTGATTTTTTATTTTTATTGAATTAAAAATTTTCATTTTTATCCATTGGCAGAAAATGGGAACACATTGTGAACATTGTGTTTTAATATAGTCATGCATCACATTTCATTACAAATGTTTGTCAAGCAATAGGCTAATTTTGCTCATTAATAATTATTTGTGGTACACTTAATCACAACATGTCAGAATTCTGCTGAGAGAGATGTGTTATTGGTGTGTTTGTTATTAAACTGTTTTATTTACAGGATCTTTAGAGTTAGAATGAAGACTGCAGCAATTTTTTATGACTGAACTTTTGACTGCAAATTTCGTCAAAGGGGTGCGAAAAAAAAAAAAAAAAAAAACATAGTGCCAGGAGTGGATTTCCCTCTTCTTTCTCCCCCCTCTATTGTAATCTTTAAGAAAATTCGCTGTGAATTTCAGATTTTTTTTTTTTTTTTTTTACTCAGAATCCCTGCCGCTGTATTTCCGAAAATGTGATGTGAATTTCTGAATCCTTTTTTTCACTCAGAATCACCCCTGCTTTTGGCAAAAATTCAAACATCATTAAAGCACAGATTCTAATAGTTCCTTCAGTTAGTAAAAGAATGTCAAACATCTATCTGGGTCAAGACAGAAATTCGAGGAAAGCTTGCATGAGTTGGATTTATTTTCTTAGTCACAGACTTTTCAGAAAAAAAAAATTAGGAGGCTTTTGTTCACTGCCATGTATAGTGTTATCAATTTAAGTATTTTCTTACTTGTGGCTTTTCATGCTCCTTAGATTCATTAAAGTTAGAACAAAGAACTTATACCAGTGAAATCAGAGACTAAGAGGAAAATATGTGAATTACATATTTCCAAATTTGCTTGTTATTATTTATATTTATTTTATTAATTACATTTTTCATGTTTATTCATAATCAGAAAAGAAATGTGATAAATATCTATATATTAATGTTCTTCAGTTTTTTTCAGCCATAATTCATTTCCTACTTTTTCCACCAAGCATTGGAGAAGGTTCATTGCAGGACATAGCAGACCAATAGCATAAATTGTGTAGATCAAAGTGGGCTGTCATAGTTTTTGGTTCATAAAATTTCATCTGTTGCATATTTTACTCTTATTATCTTTATTAGAGACAATTGTAGAATTTGTATATAATTATGCATGTTAATGTGGCATCTATCCAATTTCTTCTCTATTTAATTTAAAGAAAGGATGAGCAACCTATTACACATATTTATCATAAATACATTTTTAATTATTTGTAATATTACCAGTTGTATTTAATTTTTCTGTTAATGACACTTCTTTAGTTCAGTTATTTGAGCACTGTAGAGTAGTGGAAATGGAGCTCTTGATATTCTATTTCATTACACATTTTTGCGAAGTAATTGGCTATATGTGTTTATGTAAAAACATCACGAGAATTATATAGCTTGTGAAAGAAATGTTACTTGAATAAGGTCACATTTTTCATGCTATGGATGCTCTAGTGCAGGGGTTGGCAAGTAAATTTAAGTGGCGTCCAAATACTTTTGAAAAAAATTATCTAGATACCGAGAAAAAAACACATAAGGTAATGTAATACCTTATTCTTACACTCTTATTACTTTTAAAGTTTTATTTTTACATACACAGATATATATAACCCAAAGTAGAAAAGTCTGGTTCAAAGTAGAAAAGTCTACATTCTAAAAAAATACTACATACACAAGTATCCATTCTGAAATTTTTTTACATACATATGGAAATAGTAAAATAGAAAAGGCGTTGAAAAATTAATGCGAAAATTTACACTTGCAGACTTGAACCAGTTTTTTATAGTTTGGTTCACGTGGTCAGCTAATGTGGTGCTTCAAGGTGTGCGTCCGTTAATCTCGAACGATATTTGTTCTTCAAAAAATTCATTTTGGAGAAAGTTGTTTCACATACATACGTGGAACCAAGCATAGTAGCCAAAAAGTAGCTAGCTTTTCGCAATTTTCATACTTTTCTGAGACAAGTTTAGTCTGCGACAAGTGCAAAATTCTTTAGGGGATGCAGTTTTATACATCTGCAAGGAAATATCTTCTTGCAAGCCAATTATCTCCATTTGAAGTAAAGTTTTTTCAAGACTGAAAAATTTCGGAGCCGTATCAGTTTATTTTGCAGCTGGAGGGCGATCTAAGGCGATTTAAAGAATTGAGACAACTTACTCTGCAAAGTCTTGGAATCTTGCTGCAAATTCCTTCACAACACACACAAATCCTTGCACATGCTTACCCAATCAGCCTGTCAGTCACTCCCTCCCACCACCGCACGGTTGGTGATTTACCGATTCTAGCTGGCCAAAAGTCGAAAATTTGATTTAACCGGAAATATTTTTTATTGCATGTATCTTAAAAGAACAGGTGATGTGTCCCAGCAGATGTTTTTGATATACGTCCAACTGTACGACCAGTAGGTTAGTGTGAAGTTGGCGTTACATAATGGAGAACAAATCGATGTTTTTTTGTATATTGTTTTAGTCTCTAATAGAAAGTAAAATTAAGAGAAATAATACATTATGAATGTTTCAGAAGAAGGTATGTACTTTACTTTTTTTAATTTATGTGTATAAATTTTGATTTCATCAATAGGTTTTTTATATTTAATGTTGCTGAAAACATTTTTTTTTTTTTCTTAATTTTTCATTTTGAAAATTGGAAAAGTTATATGAGAAAGCTCGATTAATCTCAATTTTTAATTTTAATAAACAGGTTAGAGTCTTAGCTACTGGATAAAAGTTTACTTGTCTGCCACTAGGTGCCCCCCTATATGTTACAGCAATTTTTATTAAGATTTCAAGCAAATTAAGATTTCAAATTTTTAATTCTTACTACAGTTTTCTTTTACCAGGGCCATTCGAATTTAAGCCAATCACACGAATAAGCTTTTATAATATTATAAAATAGCAACAAGCTTCCACATTTGACGAAAAACTTGATTTGGCAGAAAATGTTTGTTGAGAAAGGAAAATTATAATGAAGAACAAATGAAAGTTTTTAAGCAGGAAATGATAGTATGTAATCATTATTCAGTTTAGACAAAAGGGGTTATCTCCACACAGAATGCATATGAAATTCATGAAAAAGTATGAAACTTGGTTGCAAAGCAGTTTTGAAATACCACGTTCAATGTTACTTACGAATTACCTGGACGACCAGAAAAATCTTTTGCTGAATCAAACGAACGTTCGAAGAGAAGGAAAACTGAGGAGTTACGCAAGAATTCAGAACCTGAAGAAATTGTTTTCGCTGCTAAAATGAAACTTCAATCAACTGGCAGAAAAGATGCTGCGAGAGTTCTGGAGGACATTCAAGAATCTCCTAAACGTGCCACAAAACACGAAAAAGATTATTTGAGAAATCTTAAAGAATAAAGAAAGCAGCTCTTTCCATATTTGTTGACGCAGGTAATTAGTTTTTTGCTTTTTGAGATGAATTTACAATTTTTCAATAAAGTTGAAAAAATAGCTCAAAATTTTGTACATCCCTGTATATAAACTACAGATTGATCATATAATTCACAATAAGCAAAAATTTAGAACAGTTAGTGAACGCATAGCACAGGTGAAAATTCCTCGTCAGCAATTTCCGTCAATAAACGGAAATGTACTTCAGATGTTTTGTGCAGCCCTGTATATGATTTATAGAATTTATACACAGTATGTAATTTTTATAATTTAAAAAATTTTTATAATTTAATAATTTTTTTACAATACAAATACTTTTTTTTCATTGAATCTTATATCTAAAACGTAGACTGTCTTGTGAATACATATTCTTGTGAATACAATAATTCTATAATAATTGCTGTTTTAAAATAATTTTCTGCTTTTATAATAATGTTCAGTTTAAATTCGGTAATGTTAAATAACACGTTTTCTGTTAGACATTATTTATTATATTGCACTGCAATTTTTGAAAGAGAAGAGTTGAGAAACGCTTTGTTCTTCATAAAAACATGTAACCAAAAAGCTAAAATTTATAACATAAAAATCGGAAGCCACTCCCACTAGCACGTACACGTCATATGTGAACAAATCACGAGCAACTCTGCGAACGGTCAATAGTAAACAATAGCGTTTTATTTTGACTGCCCGTAGAAACAGGATATCTGGCATGAACTTGCTGCTTAAAAAAAGTGTTAGCAGATAATCCGCACTGGTAGATAATCCGCACTTAGAATTTTCGAGGTTTTTTAACAGATAATCCGCGGATTACAGGCCGAAAAACACGGTATATATATTTAGATAACATTTTCATTCATTGGCAGAAAAAAAAGACAACTGTGTTTTAGTAAAAATGTTTACACAACTATGTGTGATATTTCAGCTAATATTTATTTGTTGTTATTTATTTTTATTTTATTAATTGCATTTTTTATTTTTATTCATAATCAGGAAAGAATAATGGGATACTGTATTTTGTTATTAATATCCGTGTATTTGCAGTCTTTAGTTTTTTCAGCTACAATTTATTTCCTATGTTTTCCACCAAGATTGGAGAAGGTTCAATTCTTTTTTTCTCTCTTTTTAATTTATAGGAAGTAAGACATTTTAAATATAAATGTTTGTGTATCTATGTGGTGATATTTTAGTGTATAGTTCGTGTGTTATTTTTTATATATTAATAGCTGAAAATTTCTCTTTTATTCATTGGCAGAAAAGGAAACACAATGTGATAGTGTGTTTCAGTAAAAATTTTACAACAATGCGTTATATATCATCAACTTTTTATTTATTTTATTAGTTTAATTTTTCATGTTTATTCATAATCACTGTATTTTGTTATGGATATTTATTATATGGATATTTATTATTCAGAAGGACCAACAGATATATAATAAAATTTGTGGGAAATTCCGTGCATTAGTTCTTAAGATATGAGTAACATTAAAATTTTGTTAGAATTCTACGTCAGAAAAAATCGAAAACACTATTTAGTTCCTTAGCTTCTTAACAAGGAAATTTGCCAGTTGCGAATAAAAATTAATTCAGGAATGTGCCAGAAATTAGATAGAATTATTATAATATAAAATAAAATACAAATTTAACAGACATGTAGTTGAACTAAGTGCTTAAAACACTGAGGTAATCAGAATCAAAAAGGCTGCCGTACGTAGCACAATCTTCGGCTAATAATTCTTGGTATGCGGCTAATACAAATGCTTTGATAACTTTCAAAACTTTGTTTGATTGTAAAATTAATATTTTTCAGATAAAAATGCCTTTCAGTGTTAATGGGCAATCTGAAAAATATATTACATGTAAAAAATTTATTTGAGTTTTCAAAAAAAAAAAAAAAAAAAAAATAATAATAAATAAATAAAAATAAATAAATAAATGATTTTCATCTATACTCTGTAACTCTGAGAACCCAGGTACGATACCGTAGTATTATTAGATTCGATATATTAGCGTTGTCGAATAGAAAAAATCGAAAAAAAGGAGAGTATCAAACGAATGCCAATCGCGCCTTCTCTGATTCCAACGCACCATCTTCTGAAGAAGGAACTCCTCTCATGGTTTTTCTCCTGAAGGATCAGCAGTTTGATTTTTTAACAACGGCCAATAAATTCGGACGAGACCCACATGCTCGGTCACATCCAAATTGGTTCATTCATTAATACGAGAGCTACAATATTCCCTTAGAGAAGGAATAGAGATCGAATCCCTTTGTTCTATCCGCCAAACCTTGAAGCATACATGTCTGAGAATTTATCGTCAAAAGCACACAGACGACATACCAGTCTCGGTGGGAGCGGCAATTCCAATGACAGTTTTTAGAGGAAAAACCGGTTTGGCAGGCAATCCTCTCACCATCAAAAGGTTACCATTTCTGCGTCCAGTGATATTAGAAGAATATTACAGTCTGCTGCCTTGTTGCCTTGTTTTTAAAATGTCTGCAACCCTAGAATTTGAAACTGCTGTATGTTACTTTCTTTTCGGATAGAGGCTGTCCATATCAACACATTTAAAATATTGCATTCGAGCAAATCAGCCAACCCCCCAAAAATACATCAGACGTTGTTTATTTAAAATTTATTTACTTACGTTATTTAAAATTTATTTATACTTTCAAAATTGACATTTATCAGAGTTGCCAAGTCTCCTTTTTTTTGCACACCACTATTATCTTAGAGAAAATTCCGTTCTGTTAAAATCGACGACATTTTCCAATTAAAAAAAAAAAAACTTTTTCTGTATTAAAATAGTAGTATCCAACAAGTAAGGTCTACAAGATAGGTCTTCATTTTGATAGGCCACTCAATAGGGTGCGTAAAATTTTTTTTGTCTCTAACGCCATTTTGTATTTTACGGCCGCCATTTTGAATTTATAAAAACAAACCCTAGCCTATAACCATTGGAGAGTTAAGACAAATCGATAGTGACCTCATTCCTTAAAATCCATCCAGCCGTTGGAATGTTTCGAGGGTATAAAGAAATCCACGTACCCAGATACGCGTGAAACACATAACCCTTCTTGGCAGTCAGGTAAAAAGCCGGAGATTTGTCAGCTCTGTCCATCAATTATTATATTCATTAACTATTTGTACCATCATTATAATCCCTAGCTTCGTGTCAGCCATGATCATCAACATTGCAACGAACATTTAATTACATATAATTAGTTAAAAATAACATTTTATTAATTAACAGCACAATTTAATCGAAAATACAAATAATTTGAACTAACATCATGTAACATGTTTGAAGCTGTCAGTTTTTCATTGAAAACTTTCATTCAACAGTAACATGAAAACAAAACAACTTTCATGTTGTAGTCGCTGAAATTTACAGATTATTGCTTCTTCGAATTTTAAAGTAATTATTAATGCATCGTAACTGAAAAACTGAACTTCAATAATTTTATGGATTTTGCATTTTATTTCAAGAGCAGCAAAAATTACATTGGCAATCAATAAATTCGCCATCCTTTAATACTTTAACATAAAAAAAAGTTAAATTTCCGAGAAAAAAGCTGTATGCTGTTTAACACCAGCTTTGGCAGCTGCCATTAGAGGTCTGCACGGGCCGACATTTCCAGGCCCGGGCCCGGCCCGATAAAAATTTAAAGTTCGGCCCGAGCCCGGCCCAGAAAAAAGTAAATCTCGGTCCAAGTGAATTTCTACAAAACATTGATTTTTACGTTGAATTGGCTAAAAATTTGTCTCGTACGAGGAGTTCTGACCAAAAGTCACACATAGCAAACTCAGGAGAATAGTGTGGATGTTCTTTGATGTATTTTTGTTCAAGAAATTCGACTGTAATCTGTTATGATTCATTCACTAATGATTCATTCTATGTTAAAAGAAAATATTTATGTAAGTTTGTTTTTTCTCTTGTGGCAACAGTTGTTAGCCAGTTCGTTTTGTTGTCAACTTGCCGGTTGATGCGACAGCATGCATTTCTCTATTTTAAGACTATTAAATATGATAACTTCATAAAATAATATAATCCTTGGTGCTTAAGGAGTGCCAACGCGGCGTGCAATGCCGCCGTGCGTAACCTCCAACTAAATATGAATATGAACTAAGAATGAATTTCAAAACAATGCACGGCCTAAAAGTATAATTTGGAAGCTCTGGGTGGGGTCCCGAGGGCCATTCCAGAGTTGGAAGCATGAGGTTAAGTATAACCTCCATAAAAAAGGGGCGCATAAGGCATCCAAGAATTTTTTGGTTGACCAACTGGCGTCGGCAAAAAACGGAAAATGCAAAGACAGTAGGGTACCAACGAGCACAGAAAGCTATAGCATAAGGTAGCCAAGCCTAACTAACATTTCTAAGAACTTATAAAAAAAGGGGGGGACCACATAGCTCACTAATTTTGATGTCAACCCTAGTGCGCATTACAGGTCTCGGGTCTCCCGGCTTTCACACAAACCGTTGAGCCTTTGAAACCGTTGAAAAAAGGCTTTGTGTTACTAGACATTGAAAGAACACCGCTGATGCAAATTGCATTTTGGCATTGACAGTGATCGAAAATGGGGACAAGTTAAGATTAAAATTAAATGCTACAAACAAACAATCAACTTCAAAATTAACTAAAAAAACTGGGGTATGAATTTTGTGACCGGGATGCCTAAGCACCACCGGTCGACTGAACCAAAATGGGGGGGGGGGAATGGCCGGGGTGAGCAAACACCCCAAGGCCGGCGGGAAAAAGGTAGGCAGAGCCTGACCTCTCCCTGGTGGAAGTACCGAAAATGCACGAGGACAAATTATAATTTTGAGATAGCAAGTAACACCCAAACAGTGAAGAAAAGGGAGTTCAAGAATATAAAAATGAAAAAATACTAACAATAAAAATAGGAAAGTTGAAATGCATGCTGTTCATCAATAAACAGTGTGCTGCATGACGGGGAAAGCCAATACTAGATGAAAGTTTCTTTCAATCTAGGGAAAAGATAGAATTTTTCCGGGGATAGAATCGATAAGGAAAGATAGAATTTTCCCCTGCGTTTTAAGTGATACCAGAAGGATTCCTTCTTTTCGAACGTGGTTTTCGAACGTGGGACGAAGTCGTCATCCTGAGTGAGAATAGCGAGGGGCCGTTTCCGGTTCCTCCCCACTCTTGCATCATAACGACGGATGGCATCTAACACAGGATTCCTCACGGCTAGGATTGACCTGTGAAACTTCAACGTAAGTTTTTTGATTTCTGTAAGTTTTTTGATTTCTGTAAAGACAAGTTTAATTTTGTGATCACGATGAATGACGTCATTTCGGACATAGCAGGTCACCTTGGTGAACCTACGCAGGAGTTTATTTTGAAAAAGTTGAATTCTATTAAGTTGAAATTTTGAAGCACTACCATAGACCGCAGAACCATAAGTAAAAATTGGTCTAATCATTGATTTGTACAGTAACAATTTATATTTGATTGACAGGGGGCTGTTCCAAGCCAAGAGGGGGTTAAGGGAGCCCACGGCACGGTCAGCACGCCCCAGAATTTCTGTGATGTGCTGGCACCATGTTAATTTGGAATCTAGGTTAATGCCTAGGTATTTATACTCAGTCTTCCAGGGGCTGAATCCATATCAACTCAGGCAGGGGGGTTACCTTCATAGTCTCAGAAGTTTTTGAATTGAACATATGTTAAAATTTAAGAAAAAGTAAGATACTTGTATATTTTCATTTTGCCCAAAAAAATTCCTGGCCCGAGATACAGGCCGCCAAAGATGACATCCCCGGCATCCTTTCTCATTCGCGATTTTCGATAAAAATTTTAAAGTGCTCTATCTCTAGAACGGTGCAAGATATTTTGTTGCGGTTTATTTTATTTTAAAGATAATATTCTTCTGTTTAAAATGATATACCCAATTTTGAAAAATGTATTCAACTTTTCTTGTGGCAACCTTTTGAAAAAAAAAATTTTTTTTCAAAAAAAATTTTTTTTTCGAAAATGCCAATCCTAAAAATTTTGATTTTTTTGCTGCTGATCAATACCATTGGGAACTATCTTCACTGTAAAGGAGAACTTCCACTTTTGAGTTTAACAAATTTTAGAAACATTTAAAAAATTCAGAGAATTTTTCAGGAACTGTATATATACAGTTCCAGTAAAAGTCACTGAATTTTTGCTTATTTGTATCATATTTGTAAAGATAAGCCTACTATATATCCTAAACAAG
Source organism: Maratus speciosus (assembly GCA_963932465.1). Taxonomy (NCBI): domain Eukaryota; kingdom Metazoa; phylum Arthropoda; class Arachnida; order Araneae; family Salticidae; genus Maratus; species Maratus speciosus. The sequence continues at coordinate 610,851,826 of OZ010792.1, forward strand.
TTAGAAATTGCAATATCAAATGTGGCAAATGAGGTGCGTGGATAGTATTTACTAGTTTTATAAATATTCAGATCTTGGTGCAATAAGTGTTACACTCTTGGGCAAAAAGGGCATGAATACAAAATTTATTATGATTCTACATATTAAATTCAGTAATACAGAAGTAATAGGAATTCATCTTAAAAGGGCTTAATCGCCATGACAACCTAGAGTCATTACCTATCATGGTATATCATTGAATCAATTATGTATTATAGGATTTTTAAATAGAATGAAGAAAACTTTTATTAATGTCTTTTATGTTTTAATTTGATTTTCATAGCATTTGAAGCGATACATACTTTATTTTCAATACCGAACATAGTAAAACAATCTTAATAACATATATCAATTACACAGCAATACAAATTATATTAATACAAGTTAGAGCTCAGACAGATGGGCAGACAAATCGAATCCATAAAGACTTTCAACTATGTTGGAAATTGTTAAAAACACATAAATAGGTCGGAATTTGACTTTTAGAAATTTATGTCAATAAACGGAAGCATACTTGAATACTTTCATACAACCCTGTATTTTACCTACTATCTTTATATACATGCCACTATTTAGCTAATATTTAATTAAGATCATCCTTAAAACTTACATCCTTAAAACCAGTGAAATCACGCTTCCAGAGATTATCATCCATAGATGGCCACGTATCTAATTCTTTGCGTGGACCTGTATATAATTTTATCTATATTCTTCAAACATATCTTAGTATACTAAATGTAGTTCAGTGTAAAAATGCATAACTCATTTAAAAATCACCTTTAAGCTACTTTCATTCATACTCAGTAAACCCTTAAAATTTCTTTTGTGTAGCCCTGTATATGATCTACAGCAATTATGCACACAGCGTAATGCTCGGGTACTGGTGTTTGGTTGTTGTATTAAACTGTATACTTTAAGAACATGTATAAATATTTCCTATTTGATAAGTTGGCCGTTTCTATAATATACAATTGTATAATAGCTCCAGGTTCTTTCTACCCGAGATTTAAAAAAAATTAAAGAACAAACACTTAAATTAAGCAAACTGAAATTTAGTATAATTATTTATTTAAAGAAATTATAAAGCAATTTAAATAACTGACCACTACAGGAGATCAGGATTAACATTACAACTATAGGAGAATTCAAATCATAATAATTTACTATAATAAAGCCTCAAATTATAAAAAAAAATCAATTCACATCAAAATTATATTATTGCTCGGAAAATAAAGAACTAGCTTACCCCAAATCAACATTACGGTTACTGGCATCTTAAATCTCATCATAGGTCCTGCAGTTTTACCCTTTCCGGGATTTTCTACTTTTCCGTCAACTCACACTAAACTAATCCATCTATACTCGCTCTTTACACCCAACTTATTTCTAGTTCTCTATCCCCAAAACTTCTCTGCGCCAACCTTTTCTTCACCAACTGTTTAATTATTTCCTCCACCCCTTTTCGTCCTTTATTCACTTTATCCAACTAAATCCTTTCGTTTTTGCTTTTCCCTTTTTTACTCTTTTTGCTACTGGCTACCATATTTTCATAAAATCCCATATCCCTTGATATTGGATATCTTAAAACTCTCCCCTTTCTCTTTTATTTCTCTTTCTTTTTTTTTTTTTATATAAAAATATCAAAATATGGATACCACTTTCATCCCGAATATTTCTCACCCTTTTTCTTATTCATTCTTACATCCCCCTACACCTTTGCAACAAGCTTTATTCAATTCAACAACATCCGTTTTTCGGCAACCGCTTTGATCGTTACCTGTAAATAATTTCTGCTATACATCGAATAGTTTTCCTTACAGCGTTACCCGCCTTGGTTCTCCCCAATACATCCTGCACGGTAATAAAACTTACTTTTCTAAACTGACCACCTTGGTGTCATGTTTTGTACCTTCAAGAAAAATGTATTTGTTACTTTTACCATAGCTATTTTGTTATTCCAGTCCTACAGCTAAAATTCAGCTGTTCATTTTTGCACCTGGATTTCCTTTCCTAACCTCTTTTAAACTTCTAGTTATTTTGTATTATATAACCGATTCATTTCTTTTCCATAGTAATGTTTCTTGTACCAAATACTTTCTTTTATATATTTTCCATACCCTGCTCTTGCTTTCTCTATTCATCCTTACCGCAATACTAAATCCAAAATACCCTTTCTACATATTCCTTGTCGATTGTAACTAAAAGCCTCTTTTCAATTACATTCCTTGAAAATCACCTGCATGGAAATATAGGGTTTTGCTAGACACATTGTCCGAGCAATATGCAAAAAGCCCAAAAAGAAAAAAAAAGAAAAAAAAAAGAAAATTCCTTAACTTACACTAAAGATGATGAGGCACTCCCATAATGTACAATACAATAACTTCAGGGTGATAATAATCCAATTGAAATTTCACACCCAACATATGTATATATATACCAATAAAATAAAATGAATATACTAACCAGGAAGTATTTCACTTAAATATGCGAATATTAGTCACTTAATTTTCGCCTTAATACATTTCATTAAATAAAAATGTATACATAAACAAATGTACATATATAAATGTAAAAGAATAAAATTATTACATTTACCAAAAGTTTCTATGATTCATAAAATGTAAATTGGAAAGAGAAACAGGGGAAAATAAATTAAATAAACATACTTCCTGTTTAGCTAACAAGTCAAAGTTCATGTACATGAAGTAAATTTATCGCGCTTTGCAACAACATGTTATTAGAGTAGCTAATGTTGTTATAATTAAGCAAACAATAAATAATGCTGACCCAATCAGCTTTAAAAAGAAAATTGAAGTGTTCATATTTGGAATTTTAAACCAGTCCCACATATCAGATGCTGTGATAGAACTCACCGTTCTGGTGTAATTTGTGTTTAAATTTAAAAGTTCAACTGATGGTTCATCAAGACAGTACTTAAAAGAGTGGCATTGTATTAAGGATGCCGATTTCAAACACAACTTTTCACTGGCACACTTTTCTTCAGCCTGAAATTTAACAATATGTGTAGTTGCATCTAATTTTAAGTATACCGCTTTCGTGTGAATAGAAATCTGCTGCAGTTCCACTGATGCAATACCCGGTTGACAGGAACTATGGGCCTTAAATGTCAAGCGAGCCAAAATCGGGCAATTATAACACCCCGTTGTAGTTATGCTTTCTCCTTCCAATTGTGGACATATGGTGGATGTTTGTAATGCTATTTTATAATTTCTGAAGTGCAATTGAATCCTAACAGCTGACGATAAAAGTTGATTGGACTGAAGCACACCTTCATTTATAGTAAAAAGATGTATATTCTTTTGTAGCGGCAAAGCATATTCTTGTGATGCACGTAGCCGTTCTATGCTGTCTGGTGAGGTTATACATCTTAAACTATCTTCGAAGTAGTCACACTGTGTTAGATCGGGAGCAAAAATAAAGTCCGTAGTATAAGAAGTGTTCGCTTGAATAGCTCCGATCATATTGTTTTGTGGACTATTACGCTCACACGCAGGGGCGAGATAAGCTTCTTCTACTCTGCCTACTCTTTGAATTAATTTGTCGTTCAGGTAAAGCTGCGGCTGATCATAAGCTCCCAATATTGCAATTCTAATACCATTTGGCGTAAAGGCGGTATCAGAAATGGAAAGTCTGGAAACTGTATTATTTTCCACGTTCGTTACTGATACGTGATATTTACATGAATGTCCTGTTATTTTTGACACTTCATAACTGTTCAGTAAGTCTGGTTCATACCAAATTCGATGAAAATTACAACTGGGGCGGGTTAATATAAAACAGCCATTGCCACTGGATCCACTTAGACAAGCAGAAAAACCAGGAAATTGTCTGCTATGTGGAGTTTCCGCTTCAAAATTTATTCCACCTTTTCCAATATGTCTCTTGATGCAATGCACACCTCTGCCACAGAACTTATTGAAAATGCATGAAATTTGGCTGATCTGTTTTGTTGCCACCGGAAAAGTGAAATATTGACGTTCTTTACTAAATGCACATGTGACAGTATCTAATTTTAATTTTAAGGTAAATAAATGATTATCCTGCTCATCTGAGAACCATAAACAATTCTCCGCTGATAATGATTTTAATGATATTTCAGCAGTAGTGAAGATCTGACAGTTCTTCGTCCCATCGTTCATAATTTCACATGACTTAAGATCTGATTTTATTATTGTATGGGTGTTACAATTAGCAGAAACTGTCGTAAGGATGCAAGTGCACAATAGTAAGACTAATGGAAGAGTATATATATTAGCCCGTTGATTTGCATTTCTTTCCAAAGCTGCATAACAATTATGAAGTATTTCTCGAAATGTCGATCCTATAAAGGCACCCAAAAGTAGAGAACAACGAGCTAAGATTTTCACTAATCGTCCTAATGCATACATTATCGCTAATAATGTATATGCTAAGAATTTGAAACTTTTAAAAATAATTTTCATACACCAAAGTAAGATCACACTAAGCAAAATTAGTAATGTGTACATAGCATACTGTATAATAGAGGGGTAGCATTTAAAATGTTTAATAACATCGTAACACAAAAAACAGTGTCTTAATTGACATACTGTTTTGCCCGTCACATGAATGTGTCCTGTGACTACCTTGCCCGTGGGATGTAAATATATTACTTGTATATCAGCTTTATAAGCTAAATATTCGAAAGGGATAACAATCATGTTATCAGAAGGGACATTCATGACATGTTCAAAATCATCACTACGTAAAATGACTTTTCCTGTATCAGGAAGATGAAGTATAGGATCCTCAAACGTGAAAGACAAATTTCTTTGTGAAAATGTAGCTTTTTCTCCTTCTAACAAATGGCGACGATGTTTTTTTGAAGTAAGTGTCTGACGTTTGTCAAAGTAGCAAATTTCTAATATCAGAATGTCAGGATTATATAAAACCTCTTCTGTAAAAACCGCTAAAAGATCCAATTTTTCATAAGTCATTTCACACTCGCAATCACTGTGATTAACACATGTGCGAAATTTGCAGTATTCAGGGGTACCCTGACAATTATCATCGCATTCACAATATTTTCTTTCTTTTGTAAAACAGTCATAGGCTGTAGAAGTGGTGTCAATAATCTCACGTGAATTGCGAAGAATGAATGTTTCTGGTAATAATAATTGGAAGTCTTTGCTAATGATAAAAGTTTCATTAACCACTAGGCATTGGCTACAGTCCTGAAAGTGGCATGCATTAGGCGGTAGAACTAATTTATTCCAGATATTTTTGTGGATTTTTGTGCATTGAAATTCATTTTTAAATTCGCATTGTAGTCCATGCTTATGTCGCTGATGCGACGGAGTGGCTACTTCCAACGTCGTGCAGAAGTATAGAGCTGGAAATTGAAATAAACAGGTTCTTACTTTATTTCCGAGCAATAATAATACTTATAATAATAAGCAAATTGATTTCATAATAGTTTTGCAAAAGTAAGATATAAATTTTATTGTTATTTTAAAAAAAATTAAAATTCGATTAATGATGTAAGTAAAAAAAAATTATATTTAATATTTATTAAAATTTATATTTTATATTTATATTTAATTTATAAAATTAAAATCATCGCCAAGAATTTATTTCTTAACTCAAGCAATGATTCTGTTTTGTAAAGAAAAGCAAGACAAAAAAAATAATATCCTAGTATGTCAATTTATAGTTTCATTTACTATGCTAAAAAAGTTAATCATTATACATTTAAGTATTTAAAGAGAAAAGAATTAGAATTTTGTAAAGAAATTGTTATTCCCAAAGATAGTATATATACTCTTTAAATGAATTATTTATATTAAAATTTATTTAATCTATCCATAAATCTAACGCTCTAACAACTTTCACTCCTACAATTGGCCATTTTGCAAGAGTAAATAACAACATACGCTTTGAAATATTTCAAGATCACATTACTAATAATTTAATAAATTAATAAATGGAGATTTAAGGCCTATATTACTTGTTTTATATCAAGTACTCTTTGTATGTTGTATGCTTGGTTAGATTTCATATACTCTGCTAATTCTATGAACGAACAGTCTTAACCAATGAGATCTATCTAAATTTTTATAATTATAATTAAAACAATACATATATATTCGTATGACTTTAAGCAGCGAAAAATAGTTTAATTTAGAAATAAATTTATTATAGATCTCTCTTTACTAATTAATTGTTATCTATATTCTAATCAATATATTATTCCAAAAATATTAAGGAAAATAAGTCGTACAATAAATATAAAATATTCCTAAAATATTATACTGAAATATTCGCCTACACCATGTGTACTTCCCTATATAATACACTAATCATGATTTATACTCTTACTGATTAGTGTATGTAATACCTAAAGGTACTACAATTAGTTAACTAATCCATTAAATAAGAAAATAAAATTATCTACTATGATATTTACATATATTAAACACGCTTTAGTAAGGTGGTGTCATAAATTAACTGATAACAAAATTAAAACAGGAATTTGTTAATCAAACTGTGAATCACCTATAAGATTCGCAAATATTAATTCACATCCATAATTTCTTACAATATTCAAGTATAATTCTCAAAATAACGTTAATAAATAAATTTCTTTTTGAATCAAATACTACTTTCATTCAAATAATAACCAATATTCATGCAATTATGTTCATTCGATAATTACACCACCATTTTGAGTATAATAATAATGATAATAATAATAATAATAATAATAATAATAATAATAATAATAATAATACATGATTCTATGATATCTGGACTCCAAATTAATAACAATAATAAGAATAAGAATAAACCTTATAATTCTCCGCTATCACTTTCTCTCTCTCTCTTTTTTATTTATTTATTTTTTTATATATATTTTTTTTTTTTTTTTTTTTTTTTTTTTTTGAAAACTTACCTGACCTAAGTTTTTGTGATACAATGTCTTTCCCAAATATTCCTTTTAACTTCTACTATATGATTGTAGCCGAAAGTGAGAAAGTCAGCTAATAATGCTACAGGGTATAATATTTAACAATGAAATGTAGGAGCGAAGTACAATAGCTGGCAGTAAGACGAAAGTGCAAGTGTTATTTTGTAATGTCTAATGCCCATTGAAGGAATCTTTGGGGATCGTAGCGAGGTTGCAATTCCCTTAAATCATACGTATGCCTTTGAATTGTATCACTGTCTCCCTTTGGTGGGCTATATATAATAGTATCATTACTGGACGTGGAAATTGTGTCTGGTGTTTGGAAAGTGCTGTTTGTATCAATGTCATTATCAGTAGCTTGTATGTCCGTTTCACTTGGGGCTGGGGATAATAAAATTTCTTCATTTAAATCTTGTTGAGGCTGAGAATAGATCGTTTTTGGAGTGGGCCATAATAAATCAATCGTTGAGGTATCATCGAAAATTGCATGTGTGTGGTTTTTGTGTAAAGGTTCTTTAGAATTCGGTTTTTGTACCAATGACTGAAATAAATCAAGTTCTGGTTTCCTTACCGTAAAGGGAATTAACCTTTGACCGTGCACTTTCATGTCTTTTGCTTTTGCATTCGTAGGGTCGAAAATCGTAAAATTTACATCATTATGTTTTTTTTTAATGACATATGGACCGTTATTATAACGTCGTTTGGTAGTTTGTTTATATCTATCACAGTCTCTATTGTATAGGAATACTGCTTGTCCCGGGGCAAAATTTCTGTATTTAGCTTTTGTATGTTGATATTTTTCTTGATTTTGTGCTGCTTTCAATAGATTTTCTTTCACTTTTTTATTCACGTAATTTAATTGTGAGGTCTTTTTGCGAACGAAATCGTCATGCGATATATGCTCTACTGGTCGCCGACCTTCTAAAATATCTGAGGGAAGAATGGGATCATACCCATATTGTAAAAAAGATGGCTTTTCATTGTGTGAAGTATGGGTTGAGTTATTATAAATTAAAGCATAGTATGCTATAAATTCATCCCATTGTCCTGTTTCCTCCGCGAATATAGCTAATGATTTTTTTATATTAAGGTTAACTCGTTCTGAAACTCCATTGCAACTCGCGTGCTGTGGCGTGGTGAAAAGCTTAATTACTCCAAATTTTTCGCATAGGAGTTTAAACACTTCTGACGTAAAACAACTTTGTTTATCTGTCAGATAACGACATGGTACCCCATATGTTGTAATATAATCAATAAGACATTCGACTGATATCTGTGTGGTAGTTCTCGGTACAGCATATAATTTCATAAATTTTGAAAAATGATCCACAATAGTTAAAATGTATTGGTTGCCTTTATCCGTTTTCGGAAATGGGCCTATATAATCAGCGCTTATTAATTCATTTACTTGAGAAGGAATATGATGGCGCTGAATAGGAATTGGTGGTAGTTTGTTTGGTGAACGGTATGCTGTACATTGCTTGCATGATTTTATAAAATGTTTAGTGTCTGAGTACAGATTTTCCCAAAAATATTTTTCCCGTATTGCATTGTACGTTTTAATTAAACCAAAATGTGTTATGTGTTTCGCTGTCAATATGTGTGGTTTAAATTTGTCAGGAATTACGATTTGTTCTACCTTTGTGGATTTTCTAATACGTGGAATCGATGCTCTATGTAATAACAAATCATCACGTAAAAAATAATTAGGAAAACATTGTTGATCTTTTTTCAATTTATTCTGTAAAGCCATTATAATTTTTGAAAGCTTTTTATCCTCTTTCTGAGCTATTTTTATTTCATCAATCGAAGGCAAATCTATTTGAATTGTATTTACTATAAAAGTATTTAACTTTGACGTATCATTCCCATTTCCTGCCTTAACATAGATTAAAATGTATGCTTGTTGTCTTAAAACTTCATCTAATGTTACTTGTTTAATATTTTCATCATCCATTAAATACCATTTACCACTCGCATCCTTAACATAACAATAATAATGTCATTGCTCGGACAATGTGTCTAGCAAAACCCTATATTTCCATGCAGGTGATTTTCAAGGAATGTAATTGAAAAGAGGCTTTTAGTTACAATCGACAAGGAATATGTAGAAAGGGTATTTTGGATTTAGTATTGCGGTAAGGATGAATAGAGAAAGCAAGAGCAGGGTATGGAAAATATATAAAAGAAAGTATTTGGTACAAGAAACATTACTATGGAAAAGAAATGAATCGGTTATATAATACAAAATAACTAGAAGTTTAAAAGAGGTTAGGAAAGGAAATCCAGGTGCAAAAATGAACAGCTGAATTTTAGCTGTAGGACTGGAATAACAAAATAGCTATGGTAAAAGTAACAAATACATTTTTCTTGAAGGTACAAAACATGACACCAAGGTGGTCAGTTTAGAAAAGTAAGTTTTATTACCGTGCAGGATGTATTGGGGAGAACCAAGGCGGGTAACGCTGTAAGGAAAACTATTCGATGTATAGCAGAAATTATTTACAGGTAACGATCAAAGCGGTTGCCGAAAAACGGATGTTGTTGAATTGAATAAAGCTTGTTGCAAAGGTGTAGGGGGATGTAAGAATGAATAAGAAAAAGGGTGAGAAATATTCGGGATGAAAGTGGTATCCATATTTTGATATTTTTATATAAAAAAAAAAAAAGAAAGAGAAATAAAAGAGAAAGGGGAGAGTTTTAAGATATCCAATATCAAGGGATATGGGATTTTATGAAAATATGGTAGCCAGTAGCAAAAAGAGTAAAAAAGGGAAAAGCAAAAACGAAAGGATTTAGTTGGATAAAGTGAATAAAGGACGAAAAGGGGTGGAGGAAATAATTAAACAGTTGGTGAAGAAAAGGTTGGCGCAGAGAAGTTTTGGGGATAGAGAACTAGAAATAAGTTGGGTGTAAAGAGCGAGTATAGATGGATTAGTTTAGTGTGAGTTGACGGAAAAGTAGAAAATCCCGGAAAGGGTAAAACTGCAGGACCTATGATGAGATTTAAGATGCCAGTAACCGTAATGTTGATTTGGGGTAAGCTAGTTCTTTATTTTCCGAGCAATAATATAATTTTGATGTGAATTGATTTTTTTTTATAATTTGAGGCTTTATTATAGTAAATTATTATGATTTGAATTCTCCTATAGTTGTAATGTTAATCCTGATCTCCTGTAGTGGTCAGTTATTTAAATTGCTTTATAATTTCTTTAAATAAATAATTATACTAAATTTCAGTTTGCTTAATTTAAGTGTTTGTTCTTTAATTTTTTTTAAATCTCGGGTAGAAAGAACCTGGAGCTATTATACAATTGTATATTATAGAAACGGCCAACTTATCAAATAGGAAATATTTATACATGTTCTTAAAGTATACAGTTTAATACAACAACCAAATTTCCCCCTGTGATGGATTTAATCCTAGCATTTATTTTATGATACTTTATACTATCATGTCGCCTTAATTGCTGAAAATTATTATAATCGAGCAAACTACAAGACGCTCCTGAATCAATTAATAGCGTGATTACATTTCCTGCTAATTGCAAATCCGTTACCGGTAAGGTATATTCGTTATCTAAATTCTTTTCATTTAACATTTGGGTATTAATCGTTTCAACACCTGTTTTCTTATGCCCTTTAATTTCTCTACTATTGAGGGAACCAACTTTTCTAGGGCAGTCCTCATTGTCAGTTCCCCTTAGTAGTTTTCCGAAATATTTTTGCCTCTTTGGTAACCTCTTGCTGCTTGAGGTGTATTTCCCCTGGGGTAATTTTGCGATAAATATGGAGGTCTCCCATTCCTTCTAAACTCGGTATTTCTACCTCTATAGTTGTTCCTGTTCATGGGATTTTTATAGCAGTTAAACGTTGAATGGGACCAAACATTGCAATACCTACAAGTGGGGCTGTGTCTTTGTGAGAAAGACCTGTTTTGAATGTATCTACCCGACCCTCGTCTTTGATTGTTCTCAGTCCTTGACGGGGTTTGTTTTGTATTTATTTTTATGTTTTCTACTTCTTTACTCAGAGCATTTATCATTTCTTGTGTATTCTGAGCGTGAGCTTCCAGAATTAATTTTAAGTCATTACTGTTCGTATTGGTCGATAAAGTACTTACTCTCTGTTCAATGGGGGAATCGTTCGCGGATATAACATTAGATTGTAATAATTGAACAAAATCAACTGCACTTTGAAATGTTTTGGGATCTTTTAAAAGGACAGATTGTTTGTAATCTGGATGTAAACCTTCAATAAATTTTGCCAATTTTGTTTGTTCAAAAATAGTTTTAATAGCGGCATTTGTCAAATCAGGGTTATTAAAAAAATTTTCCGTAGCCAAGCTGACTTTAGCTGCGTATGTTTTTACTTGCTCATTTGGAAGCATTTTGCAATTTGCAAATTGCTTTTGTCTTGCGCTTAGACTGTATTGTGTATCGAAATATGATAAAAATTTCCTTTTAAATTCGTCAAAGTCTTTCTCATTATTCAAATCGGGCGTATGTATGAGGCTTGTCAAAGCATCTCCCCTTATTCTAGACCGCATAATCCATAATTTCTCTGCTTTTGTGCAATTAGCTAAATTCGTAATGTTCTCTAAGTTTTCAACAAAAAATTTCGGCGTTATTGATGAGAGGTTGTCAAATTGCGGTATTACTGTTTGAAAACCCGCAATTTTTCTAATAAGCGCGTCTGATTCAACGCTATTTGATCCTGTCGGACACATGTTTACAAATAATATAACTTTCGACCACTTTCTAAACAAATAAATTATCCTGAATCCATTGTTATCCAATATATAACTTTCAATGAAAATATTACCTCCTATTTACCCTACTTTCATTAAGGTAATTACTAAATAACATTGTTAATTTTCGAAAATATAAATGCAATTGATAAAATATAGAAAAAGAAATATAAAATCCAAATTTGAGGAATTTCTAAATAAGTCAAATTAAAATGCGAATATTTTCAAGGCTTAAATTAAATGAAATATCTGAATGAAATAAATCGTATGATTACTTATCATTGAATCAGTCTTAAAATTTTTAATCATACATATATTTAGGCAGATTCTAATTTTTATTAATAATTAATCTTTGTTTAAATTTTTAATCCACTCGATTAGTGACTTGTAATAATATATTTCTGACCTGAAATTTTATAACTTCTATGGAAATTTTATTATAATTGATTTCTGGATTTCCATATTCTAACAAATAATAACAATAATAGTAATAATAATAATAATTCATAAATTTTCAAAAATAAATTTTTTTCTAAATGTTAATATTCAGCAAAATAAAAGAAATTATAATAGACATTGACATCTTTAAATATATAGATATAGTACACAAATAATTCCAAACCGATTTCCCTTCAATATAATTTTACGTATTCTGTATAAAGAAGAATAATATTCCTATAATTTTCAATTCTCAATATTCAAAAGTATAAAAGAAATATAAAGAAAATATATAATATTCTGCATACTAACTCCCAAAATAATTTAAAGTATTTCTCATTAAATTCTATTCACGTTTTCTTTTGTCGTGAATAAAATTTCCAAAAGATTATTTCCTATAAAATTTTAAATTTGTAAACTTGCTTTATGGAGTAATTTTTAAATAACAAAAAATTACTGAGAAGATGAGAGAATTTAATTAATATTGAAATGCACGACTCTTTAAAATATATTTAAATAGAAGCCCATTCTCATTAAATTCTTATAAAGTTTTCAGCTGTTATGCATAATTTTTTTATTTTATTTTATTTTATTTTATTATTATTTTATTATCATTATTATTATTTTTTTTTTAATAAAGAATACTCTGTATACATAACTCATATATATATATATATATATATATATATATAAATTATTTTGTTTCAGTATTATATTTCAAAAATATCTCTTAAATTTCTTAAGAAGACAATTTAATGTTTTAATTATTGCTAGTAATTTTGTAAATAAAGATATTTATTATTATTATTTATAAACACTAACCACAACAACAAAAGTATGAAATTTACTCATCTATCGTAATGAACGAGGTCTGTATAAATTTTGAACAGATAAAATTAGTGCTTGAATGAAATTATATAAGACATGATAACATATAGAATAGTAAATCTTATAATTGTCATTAATTTTCTTGATAACTAGAATCATTGCTTGATACATATGAAAATATTAATATTATTACCCAAAGTTTTCATAAATTTTCAGTTTGCAGACAATTAAAAATACTACTTAAAAGTATTAAAAGGTCCGGTCACCATTGCTCGGGTACTGATGTTTGGTTGTTGTATTAAACTGTATACTTTAAGAACATGTATAAATATTTCCTATTTGATAAGTTGGCCGTTTCTATAATATACAATTGTATAATAGCTCCAGGTTCTTTCTACCCGAGATTTAAAAAAAATTAAAGAACAAACACTTAAATTAAGCAAACTGAAATTTAGTATAATTATTTATTTAAAGAAATTATAAAGCAATTTAAATAACTGACCACTACAGGAGATCAGGATTAACATTACAACTATAGGAGAATTCAAATCATAATAATTTACTATAATAAAGCCTCAAATTATAAAAAAAAATCAATTCACATCAAAATTATATTATTGCTCGGAAAATAAAGAACTAGCTTACCCCAAATCAACATTACGGTTACTGGCATCTTAAATCTCATCATAGGTCCTGCAGTTTTACCCTTTCCGGGATTTTCTACTTTTCCGTCAACTCACACTAAACTAATCCATCTATACTCGCTCTTTACACCCAACTTATTTCTAGTTCTCTATCCCCAAAACTTCTCTGCGCCAACCTTTTCTTCACCAACTGTTTAATTATTTCCTCCACCCCTTTTCGTCCTTTATTCACTTTATCCAACTAAATCCTTTCGTTTTTGCTTTTCCCTTTTTTACTCTTTTTGCTACTGGCTACCATATTTTCATAAAATCCCATATCCCTTGATATTGGATATCTTAAAACTCTCCCCTTTCTCTTTTATTTCTCTTTCTTTTTTTTTTTTTATATAAAAATATCAAAATATGGATACCACTTTCATCCCGAATATTTCTCACCCTTTTTCTTATTCATTCTTACATCCCCCTACACCTTTGCAACAAGCTTTATTCAATTCAACAACATCCGTTTTTCGGCAACCGCTTTGATCGTTACCTGTAAATAATTTCTGCTATACATCGAATAGTTTTCCTTACAGCGTTACCCGCCTTGGTTCTCCCCAATACATCCTGCACGGTAATAAAACTTACTTTTCTAAACTGACCACCTTGGTGTCATGTTTTGTACCTTCAAGAAAAATGTATTTGTTACTTTTACCATAGCTATTTTGTTATTCCAGTCCTACAGCTAAAATTCAGCTGTTCATTTTTGCACCTGGATTTCCTTTCCTAACCTCTTTTAAACTTCTAGTTATTTTGTATTATATAACCGATTCATTTCTTTTCCATAGTAATGTTTCTTGTACCAAATACTTTCTTTTATATATTTTCCATACCCTGCTCTTGCTTTCTCTATTCATCCTTACCGCAATACTAAATCCAAAATACCCTTTCTACATATTCCTTGTCGATTGTAACTAAAAGCCTCTTTTCAATTACATTCCTTGAAAATCACCTGCATGGAAATATAGGGTTTTGCTAGACACATTGTCCGAGCAGTAATATGGAAAAATTTAGTTAAACTTAAAAACTCAAACACAACTAAAAATGCACTTCCAGCAATACCCTTACGATTTCTTTTGTGTAGCCTTGTATATGACCTACAACCTTTATACACACAACGTAATATGGAAATATTTAATTAAACTTAAAAACTCATATCGCAACTAAAAATGCACCTCTAGCAATCATCGCTAATGTACAGTATTTCCAATAAGGTAAAGTATCCGAAATCTTTTGTGTGTCCCTGTAACCACTATGCACTTTCTATGACACGGGAAGTAATGTTTTGTAAACCTGCTGCAATAAAGTATGTATCACTTCAAATGCTATGAAAATCAAATTAAAACATAAAAGACATTAATAAAAGTTTTCTTCATTCTATTTAAAAATCCTATAATACATAATTGATTCAATTATGTACCATGATAGGCAATGATTCTACGTTGCCATGGCGATTAAGTCCTTTTAAGATGGATTCAAATTACTTCCGTATTACTGAATTTAATATATGGAATTATAGTAAATTTTGTATTCATGCCTTTTTGCCCAAGAGTGTAACACTTATTGCACCAAGATCTGAATATTTATAAAACTAGTTAATACTATGCACGCACCTCATTTGCCACATTTGATATTGCAATTTCTAACTTGTTTAGGATATATAGTAGGCTTATCCTTACAAATATGATACAAATAAGCAAAAGTTCAGTGACTTTTACTGGAACTGTATATATACAGTTCCTGTAAAATTCTCTGAATTTTTTAAATGTTTCTAAAATTTGTTAAACTCAAAAGTGGAAGTTCTCCTTTACAGTGAAGATAGCTCCCAATGGTATTGATCAACAGCAAAAAAATCAAAATTTTTAAGATTGGCATTTTCGAAAAAAAAAATTTTTTTGAAAAAAAAATTTTTTTTTCAAAAGGTTGCCACAAGAAAAGTTGAATACATTTTTCAAAATTGGGTATATCATTTTAAACAGAAGAATATTATCTTTAAAATAAAAAAAACTGCAACAAAATATCTTGCACCGTTCTAGAGATAGAGCACTTTAAAATTTTTATCGAAAATGGCGAATTGGAAATGGTGCCCGGGATGCCATCTTTGGCGGCCTGTATCTCGGGCCAGGAATTTTTTTGGGCAAAACCAAAATATACAAGTATCTTATTTTTTATTGAATTTTAACATATGTTCAATTCAAAAACTTCTGAGACTATGAAGGTAAGATTTTTTCTTTGGCTGCCTGAATTGACATGGATCATACCCAGGGAATGTTTTCGTTATTCAATTTAAAGTTAAGATTAGCATCTGGGGTAAAATGTTGATTGGTGAAGAAGATGGCGGCACTTTTGGCACTGTTCACTTTAATTTTCCATTTCCTTAACCAGACCGAAAGAATATCCAAATAATTTTGAGAACACTGTTTGTGCATGTTTATGTTGTTTAAGCATGGCAGTATCGTCGGCAAATATTGCTAAGTCGATATCAGGCTCTTTAGGAATATCGTTGACGTAAATGTTGAAGAGGGTAGGACCGCTGAGGGAGCTTGAGGGTTAGAGTAAGAACTTCCCACTCCAGTGGCGTACACAGGATTTTATTTCAGGGGGGGGGGGGGGGGGGGGGGCTGACTTAAATTTCCATAATGTTTCAAATCTTACGAAATACATTGAATTGTGTTATAAACAGAAATCATTTTTGCTAATAAGGCCGTTCTCAGAAAGGGAAGGGGCAGGGTGACTTTGTTCCGCATTTTCCGAAAAGTTGAAGTATTCGGTCATCAGTCCTAAAATTTGGAGAAAAAAAAATCGTGTTTTTGGATAAATGGTCGTCGAATTTCGTCAATCGTTCGCAGAAAAAAATATCTTCAATTTCTTTAAAGGATCCGAAAAGGAAAAAAACCGAAATTTTATCATAGGGCCATGCACAAAATGCGAAGTTTGTAAGGATCGCGAAAAAAAAGTCAAATTCTGTCAAATGATAGCGAAGAAAACGCGAATTACGTCAAATGCTCACGGAGTAAATGCGAATATCGTCAAATGATCCCTGAAGAAACGCTAATTTCGTCAAATGAGCACAGAAAAAACCCGAATTTCGTCATAAGGCCGAAGAAAAAACGCAAATTTCATCAAAAGTTTGCGGAAAAAATGCGAATTTTGAAAAAATATCGCTAAAAACACGCGTTCTGTCAAAGGGCTGCGAAAAAGCTAATTTCGTAAAGGATCTCAAAACATTAATTTCGTCAAAAGGGTGCAGAAAAACGCAAATTTCAACAAAAAGACGGGAAAAAAACGCTACTTTCGTCAAAAAGCCATGGAAAAACGCAAATTTAGACGAAGGATTGTGAAAAAACGCTAAATTCGTCAAATGGCCACAGAAAAAGCTCAAATTTCGTCAAATGGCCACAGAAAAAACGCGAATTTCGTCAAAGAGCCGCAGAAAAAACGCAAATTTCGTCAAATTATCACTAAAAAAACACGCATTCCATCAAAGGGAAGCGGAAAAATCGCGAATTTCATCAAAGGGACATGGAAAAATCTGAATTTCGTCAAAAAGCCGCAGAAAAACGCAAATTTCATCAAAAAGACGAGAAGAAAAAAACGCAAATTTTGTCAAAAGTCGTGGAAAAAAAAATTTCGACGAAGGATTGAATTTTAAAAAAACGTGAATTTCGGCAAATGACCACAGAAAAAACGCAAATTTCGTCAAAGGGCCGCAGAAAAAACGCAAATTTCGATAAAGGATCTAAAAAACACGCATTCTGTCAAAGGGAGGTGGAGAATTTCGTTAATGGATCGCAAAAAGAGAAAAGAGGATCACAAAGAAGGGCCACAGAAAAACATGAATTTCGTCAAAAGGCTGCGGAAAAAAGCGAATTTAGTGAAAAAGCCGTGTAAAAAAGCAAATTTCATCAAAGGTTCAAAAACGCGAATTTAGACAAAACACTTAAAACACACATTCTGTCAAAGAACTGCGAAAAAAAAGCTAATTTCGTAAAGTATCGCAAAAAATGCGAATTTCGTCAAAGGGACATGGGAAAACGTGAATTTCGTCAAAAGGCCGCAGGAAAACGCAAATTTCATCAAAAAACGAGGAAAAAACACAAAAATCAGCGAAAAAAACGCAAATTTCGACGAAGGATTGCATAAAAAAAAACGCGAATTTCGGCAAATGACTTCAGAAAAAACTCGTTCGTCAAAAGGCCGGAGAAAAAACGCAAATTCCGTTAAAGGATCGCAAAAAACAGAAAAAGCAGGGTCACAAAGAAGTGCCACAGAAAAAGGTGAATTTCATCAAAAGACTGCAGAAAAGAGGCGAATTTCGCCAAACAGCCGCGAAAAAACGCTATTTTCGTTCAAGTAAATTTGGTCGCAGGATTGAGGAGGATATTGGATTAACAAAAAAAACAAATTCGTGACATGCCAGAAAATAAAACAAATTTATCTGAAAAAGAAGGAATATCAGCCCTTTTTTCATTTCAAAAAGCCGCTGAAAAAGAAGGAATATCAGCCCTTTTTTCATTTCACTGTGATCTCTTCGGAGGTGGAATGGAGCTGTAACCTAATAACCCCGTCGCCATCGACTTCTTTGGGTGTATGCTGTGCTGGGGCATCACTGTGCACTAATGTATGGGACTAACCAGAATAGCTGCGTCACAGAAAAAAAATTAAATTTTCTCTCAAAAGAAAGAAAAAAAAACTTTTTTTAATTTTTTTAATTTTAGAGTTTTTTTAATTTCATTTTTGATTACTTCAAAAGGGGGCCTATAACCCCATCAGCCCCCTTCCTTTTGTTGGTATACTGTGGTGCGTATGAGACTAGCCAGAAAGTCTAGTTTGTTGTATTGCAGAAAAGAATTGCATTACAAATTTATCTCAAACAAAAAGAAAAAAAATCAGCATTTTTTTCATTTCATTTTCGACTATTTTGGGAGAATCCCCCATCATTCCCTTTCTACTTCTTTGGGCATAATAATGTGGTATCACTGTGCACTAATATGGAACTAAACAGAAGAATGTGGCTAGTCGATTGAATGATAGGAAGAAAAAAATAACAATCTATCTCAAAGAGAAAGAAAAAAAGGCAATTTTTTTTTTTCGTTTTCGACTATTTCGGGATGAGGGACCTGTAAGCCACCTGCCTTCTGCTGCCACCTTCCCTTCTTTCGGTATGCTATGATGTCAATGTGGACTAATATGGGGTTAACGAGAATGGCTATTTCGCTGTATGGCAGAAGAAAAATTACAAGTTTATCTCAAATCAGCCTTTTTTTCATTTCCTTTTAGACTATTTAGGAAGGGAGCACCCCATTAGCCCCTTTCACCTCTTTGGGTATAATGTGGTGCCACTGTGTACTAAAGAAAAGAGAGCGGCTAGTCTGTTGAATGATAGAGGAGAAAATGCAAATTTATCTCAAAACAGACAGGAAAAAATTCAGCACTACTTTTTCATTTCATTTTCTACTATTTCGAGAGGAGAGGGCTGTAATTCCATCACCCCCTCCCCATCATCTTTGGGTATGCTGTGATGTCAATGTGGACTAATATGGTGTTAACGAGAATGCCTATTTTGCTATATGACAGAAGAAAAAACTACAGATTTATCTTAAAAAAAGTAAGGAAAAAAGACTTTTTTCGTTTAAGTATGTTTTCGTCTATTTCTGGTTTGGGGGTGGGTCTGCAACCCCGTCAGCCCCTTTCTCTTCTTTGGTGCAATATGGACTAATATAAACCTAAAGCAAAAACACTTTTTTCGTTTAATTTTTTGACTATTTCTGGTTTGGGGGGGGGGGGGGGGGCTGCAACCCCGTAGATGTTTAAGTTTCTTCCATGACCTGACCCTTAAAAACAGGAAACTCATTAAACCTTAACCTCTCAACTTTTCCAGTAGACCATTAAACATAGCCAATCTAAAAAAAACTTTAACTTGAATCAATGAAATTTTAGCATTTGATTCAACTCTAAAATATGCTATGAGAGGTACTAGTCACAACTGCTACTTATCCATGACTTCCCAGAGTTTAAATTCTGAAACTTTACAAATATTGAAACTTTATTTAAAAAATTGAAATCCGGAATCTCTACAAAGTTAAAATTGATCCAGATTGATTAAAAGTTAATCTTACAGCACATAAACTTGTTCCATATTGCAAAGAACATGCAGGCCAAAAGGGGTAAAGGTTAACCAAATTAAATATATTAAAAAAAACCATCTTTAAAACTTCAACATATGTAATATAACATAAGAAAATGTAAAAACTTAACCAATTAAAAATATTGCATATTATATCTATTGCATTTAATAGCTACAACCAAAAAGTCCCCCCCTCAAAAAGTTTCCATCAGGAATCAATCGAAAATCACAGTGCCTTAAAAATAACATTGACACAAGATAATCAATTTAAACCAAGAAAACATACTTAAATGAGTAGAGGAACCCATATGGCCAGCAGAAATTACTTAAATTTAATTTTAATAAATATAGTGAAAATCAAACATTGTCGTAATAAAGTTTCTCAAAACATATCCCACCTAATTTAGGGATCAAATATTTAAGTGTAGACTCAAATTCTATGTCATTACACTTAACTTAAATTCAAAAGATCTTAAGAAAAAGAAACTTATTAAACAATGAGAAAAATAAAAATTAAATTTGCAATCTTTTCATAAAAAAAACTGCTTAAAGAGATTAAAAAAAAACTGAATGATTAACCCCAATTAATGGCCACAAATCCTTAATTTTAAAACATGAACCTACAAGAACTTCCCTAGAGTTCAACTTTTAAAAGGTTCCAATTCAAGGTACAGCTGCAAGAAAACATTTCAAAGTATACATTTATGAGATTATCAATTAGGGCAAACAGTATAGAATGAATAAATTAAAACAAATCCATCTTTATTCACAGAATATATATTAAACAAAAACAATGAATAAATCACTGAACTGAAAACATCCTAATCAACTGACTTCAAATATAGTCCAGCAATTGCATATGACTATTTAAAATGAAAGGTCAAAGTTGAAAATTCATAATAACTCAGTGACTAAGAAAAGGTTTATATTTAATATTCAAAAGAAAAGCTATGAAAAACCATATTTATTAAATATGACCCTCCGTTAAAGTTAAAATCTAAAAAAGCATAAGTAAAAAAAACTTAACTTTGACTGAAAATATGAAATTATACTTGTAAAAGCTATCCAAATAAATTTTTGGGTAATCGAGCTAGACCCTATTTAAGAAAATTTCTTAAATAGTCGAACTTCCAAAAACCTTTTGATAGTTAAAAACCATTCTATTAATAAAATCAAAAGAAATCTTAAACAACTGTTAAAACTATTAGGTTTAAGAATTTACGTTTAAACTATTGAATATATTATATAAGAGGGTCAAAAGATTAACTGTAAATGAAAAACTTTAAAATTTAAAAGTTAACCAGAGTCAGGTAGATAGGCCATCATAATCTGTTTAACAGAAATTATGACATTTCAAAAGAATTGCCCCCATTAAAAATTTCTAACCTGACAAGATTTTTAACAAAAACTTTAACCATAATTTATTTAAAGAAATATTACCCCGATCAACAACTATCAATTTCTGATAAAATATCTATAAAGAGCAATAACAGACATTTAACAATTTTTAAAACCCGAAGAAAACTTCCTTCTTTAAATCTCTATATATTTAAAAATTTAATAAAAAAAACTATACTGATCAATAGTATAAAGATTCCGAAATTTCAAAATACTTTCATTATACTCTCCACACACATTAAAAATTTACAAGAAGCAATTGTAGAAAGGTAAAATATGATGGCATACACTTTTAAATGCACAAAACTTCCCTTAAAAGACTTAAATACATTTGAAAAACCATCCAATGAACCATCTTGGGATCTAAAGAAAAGCATGTGTTATCCCTCCGGATCTCGAATTTGTGTGGCTAAAATAGATTCAGGAACATCAAATGTTCAACTTATCGATCCATAAATGTCTCAAAAAAAAAAAGTTCTGTATATTGGTAAAAGTTCAAAAACGTGAGTTTCCAAAAATTGATACGGCTTCAAACAGGCTCTTTCACATAACAAGATAACATCCATCATCATTCCCGCCCAGCACGCGACCATTGCAATACTGGGGGATACACCATTAGGCAATTCTTGAAGAAAAGCACAAACATGCCTCAAATACTGCAGATGATGAACTTATATATAAAAACTTGACAAACATGAAGATTTCACTGAACACTTCAGATTATAGAAGCACTGTTGACTGGAGCACTAAAAATGATTCACTTCACAATGATCAAACCTCATCTTAACTTGAAAACACATGGATCAAGGCAGATTCTTTAGCTTAAAAATATGCAACTTCAAAATATGCAAATCAAGGCATAATATGTCGAACATATCTTGAAGAAAAAGGTAAGGATTCAGTCAACTTTTAATATAGACTTAAAATACACTTGTTTTAAAATGTAAACTTGAACACTGTCCTCTTCAATAAGCAATTATAGTAGAAATGCCATGAGGTCAAAAAAAAATTCTCAAACTTATTTACTTTATCAAAAACTTTTAATTTACCTTTAAAAAATTTCAAATATACCATATAAACTTTCTATTACTTTAAAAAAAATTTTCAAAATTATCAGAAATATTCAATTTACAAACTTAAAAATATTATAAACTAATCGCCCCCCCATCGCAAAGCATCGCTAAATAGCTAATGGGGTTAGCGTTCACCACCATAATGCCGTACCCCTAAGAGTTAAATACGGTAATTATAAAAATAAAACAGAATATATATTTAAAAAAAATTTTTTTTTTCAAACACATAAATTACGATTTATTTAACTATTATAACAAAAAAAAAATTTTTTTTTTTTTAATTTTTAAATGAAGTTTCTATTAAATTTTAAACTATTAACACAGTTAGGGACGGGCCCATAACCGTGATGTCATTAAATTAACGACAAGGATTTAAGTTAGCAAAGTTTAAAGTAATACACAATGAAAGCAAAAGCTAAATGTCCCATTTGGGTTTTAAATAGTTATGAAAAAGATAAGAGATGTATGGTGGCGAAATGAAAACAAATTAAGTTTAAAAACAAACTAAACGTTTATTAAATAAAATATAAAACAATATGATTAAATATATTTCCAACAGTAAACAAATCTTTAAATTCTATTAAGTACATTCTGCTATCAAATTATACATATCTAGAAAAACATATTTAACAATAAAAGGAAAACTGACCTCGTGACACATAACGAAATAATCGCTTGAGTGACTGTCCATGTTTAGATATATCCGTGAACTGCCGACAAACTAAATTATCACGATTCATATATATATATATCTCGATGCTGAATAACACCAAGAAAACATTTCTTTAACGATGAAATTGCATTGCTGAAGAATATCACAAAACACTTAAAGTTGATGTATTAAACCATCCATAAATGAATTCACTCCGAGCTTCACTCTAACGATCGCCATTCGTGACTCACAGCTTGCCATTTACTTGTTGACGAGAAAAACAGAGTCCATACATCAATACAGGAGTCGAAGTTGAAAACCATCGAACTCCAATCAGTAACCTCATAAATGGCTTGGCATAGGTTAAAGCAAGAATAAATAAAATGACGATTTATTAAAAACCAACAGAACTTCTAACCGGACATCCTCAGCCATCGAAACTCCAGAGAGGTAAAACACTGTTAAAAAGAGGAGGTGAAGAGAAAAGAAAATGGATCTGTATTTATATCAGCCGAGCGTTCAAATAAGATCTCATTACGCAATTCAAGGAGCAGCAGCAGACGAAACCATGACGAAAGATCGCACAGCCGATGTGCCGTAGACTCAAACATACGACGCCATCTGGCGGCGAGCGTGGAACTATTATCGTGGCGGTCATTCGAATGAGATGCGTGCTCTTGAATGCATGAAAGCTGACAGCTGGAAAGTGAAAGTACGGCCGGCAAAGAAAGTAAATAAACTAAAGAACTTTGCAAACAGAAGTGGATAAAAGGTAAGTAAAGAAATGATTGACTTTATATTATTAATAAAATATATTTAAAGAATGTTAAAAGGTATTTAAATAAAGAAATATATAAAATGTAGAGGAGATATATCTGGACAGTGTCAAGATAGGAATAAGGTGTTTTACACTTGTCAAACCCGTGGGTTGTCCATTCCAGAATTGGGTGTAAACTGACTTCTAAGACTTTCGGCGATAGCTTCAGCCTTTTGCGTGTTTGTATATGCCATGCCATTAGGGCAAGTAGGGCTAGTACTAGCCAGAATGTGTGTTCGTGTCCTACGAATGCGGGAAGCAGCCTTCCAAATTGTGTTGTCTTCTGTTGAAAGTGATTCAACAAAAGTGTTCACTTCTAAACTTGGAGATAGCAGCCTTGACTCTCCTGTGCAGTTCAGTAATCAGTTGTCTGATCTCCAACGGTAGACGGAGGGTGTCAACAGTTGTGGTTCTCGGTTGAGAACACTGTTCATACACATCTCTGAGAACGTCACCGAGTTGACTGGTGGCTTCCTCCACCTCTTCTTTCATCTCTGGGACGATGGACGGAGTTTCCCGCTGCTCGAGCAGGAAGGTGAAATCCTCCCACCTTGTGTGAAGAAGCCTACCTAAATCTAGGTTGTACGAGTCAACTCGATACCGAAGGATTACTGGCAAATTTAGATCGTTCAGCGTTTGAATGCTGTAAGGATAAGGAAAATTGCGGGTGATTGCAAGATCAAGATAAGTGGGTGTGGGGGGCACTATAATTTGCGCAAAATTTTGATCCACCCACCTTTTTTGAGTTTGCAGCTAAACCCATTCGTAGATCTACGGTACCAAGAGGGATGAGTAGCATTAAAATCACCCGCAAGAATAAAATTTGGAAAATTGTTAGTTAGCCTGGAAAAGTCTTGCTCCAGCAGGTTCCTATCACATAATGGAGGTACATAAATGGTTGCTATGAGAAGATTTGTGGGGAAGTCCAAAACAACAGTAGTAGCTTAGATGGAATTTAGAGGGGGATTATTGATGAGAGTCACATTAAATCCACTTTTAACATAAATAGCAGTGCCGCCCCAACTGTGACTATTGGTGCCCCTACGAGCCCTGTCTACATTGAATAACTCATAGTTGGCAACCCTGGTAACATTTCCCTGGGAAAAATGGGTCTCGCTGACCAAAACGAAGTTACTATAAACCCAAGCTTGAAATTCAGTTTCCTGTCTTTTTAGCCCATCGGCATTAAATATACCAATGGAGAAAGAGTCCAGGGGTTGGGAACATGATGGTGAAAAAGAAATGAACGAAAAATGGGGAAGCGCACATCTTTTTGATGGCGACACCTAACCAATTTTGGACAAAGTTACAATTTTAGAGTATAAGATAAAAATCCGGTCAATCTCCGTGGATACCATGCGGAGTGCCGGAAGGGATTCAAAACAGCCTTGCAGACAATGTCTGCATTGTAATTTGTTTCAAATTGCATAAGATTTTGGATAAATTCGGCAGCCGAAAAAGGGGACGAAGTTAACTTAACTGGGGACGAAGTTTTAGAATTTTGAAGGTTGGAGGGGGTGAGGGGGGGGGGGTAAGGTGACCTTATGACCAATTGCAGCTTCCCTAAATGATTGGGAAGTTTCAACTTTCCTGTTGGAGAAAGTCCTATTAGAATTAACAGTTACAATATTGCATTTATTACTATTAACTTTACCATTTTTGCCTGTCTTGGGGTGGGGGGGTGGGGGGTAGTTTTTGGAAACTTGGGGCAGTTCCGATAATTAGCGGGGTGATTAGATCCGCAGTGGCAACACCGACAGGGTTCATCAAATCTTTTCGTACATTCCTTCGTGATATGATTTCTGGAGCACTTGAGGCACACTGGAGGTAGGCATGTATTGTATACACAGTATCCCCGACAGGGGGGCCGAATTCATAATATATATTAGAGGTCTTCACGAGCCGGTAGTTCTTTATAGTCATATCTGAATATAGGGGGTGCTGGCCCGGGCCTGTCCCGAAGTCTGAGCTTGGTAAAAGTTTTTTCATTTAACTCGGTACGGACTCGGGCTAAATTTTAGCTTTTAAAAAGTTGGTCCGAGCCTGAACTTTATTCTCACTGGGTCTTCCATTTTTTCTGCAGATTCGGGCCGGACCGGGATTGTATTTAAAACTTCAGAATTGTTTTTTCCCACGGTAATGACGGGTTAACTTTTTCCCTTTATTAGTGGAGTAAATGAACAATGAAACATTTCTTTGTTTCATTTTTTTCGTTTTTTAAATAAAAGATGGAATATGTTGGTTAATCACGTGTTTTGATTCTGGATTTGGCATATCCCGAAATGCGCAGATCGCTAACATTCTATTTAAATTGCTGATGAAAACGATTTTTATTTGAAACATGAATTTCAAAGCTTGTCAAAGAATATTGTAGATAAAGGGAAAAAAAGCTCTTAAGGTTATTTTTGAAACACTCACTACTCACCTAATCTTTATAGGCGAATCTTTATAGGCCACAACAGAAAAAGTTTCCAAACTTTTGAGCATTACCCGAAAGGAAAAACTCTGCTTCGTACTCTTCTTCCACCCAGCATCCTCCCAATAAGAGATCATTCAATATTACAGATTTTACGTGCACATATATGGCACATACACAACAGTGTGATCGACAAAGTATGAAACAGTTCTCTGGTTATGAGTCGAACCACTGCGGACCATCTCGCCGTTTAGAAAATGCAAAGGCCTAGAAACAAGAATCCCACATCAGGTAAGGCCCAACCCATTTTTTTCGAAACGTGGTTCGTGTTCAGGCAAAGCCGCCTAAAGACTACAAGCCAAACACAAGGTTTCGTGACGTCACTTCGCGCGGGGCCAGCAGAGAAGAGCACAGACTTATTTAAAACATATAAATACTTCCCTCACCATTCCAACTTAATTATCACAGCATACGGAAAAAATTATATACATACTTGTAGTTTAAAGATGCTAATTAAGCGCTTTTCATTCAATTTCTCCTCAACAGTAAAAATAAAGATACTAATATTTATGAAATAATATCACTGTGTCAATGAAAATGTGCCTCAGTATTAAAGTTAAGAGTACATAAAAGAAAACTGGATCATTAATAACGAAAAAAAACAAGTATTAAATTTAGTGAACAGTTTTTATTCTATTTATTCTACTTTGAAATTTAAAAACAATATCAATTATCTACTTTCTATATATTCAAAAACAAGACATTAATATATATAACATATATAAATATACACATATATAAATTTTCAGTTTAAATACATATCAGCTGAATTATTTTGCTTTCAATTATTTCACTTTCAAAAATAAATAAATACTAATAAGTGTGCAAAATTACATTTACAAAAGTGTGCAAAATTACATTATCCACATTTAAAATTAAGTTAAAGTGAAGGCAAAGTGCATGTCAAATAAAAACAAATTCAATTTGTGTGCTATTTTTATTATTTATTGTGGCCTGAAATTATACAGTAAATATTCTATTAAATATTTAGTGATTTGAAACCTTCATATAACAAATTTATCATAAATAAATAGTAAAATTAAAGCATATATGAAATTAAATAATCATACAGATAAATTTTTCGTACCTACTGCAAACTTTACTTATCAGAAATGGGTTATTTTCCCATAAAAAATTTTTTTTGAGAAATATAAAACTCTCATAATAAAACAAAACAAGGTCATGAAACAGAAAATTATTATTATTATTTTAATTTTGTGTTAGTTTAACATATTATGCAAGGTACAAGCAATAGATTTTTTTAGGGGGGGGGGGGGGAGAAAGAAAACACTTTCATCGATCCAAATTACAATTTGGATGTTCATTTTCCTCGGATATTCCCCATATCTCCAGTTTTCACGTATAAGCATGGTTTATGTAACAAATATTACAAAAGGAAATTTTATCAAATTAGGCTTGTAACTAAGACTTTTGTCTGAACATTTTTGAGTAGGATTAGTACCCAAAGAACCCAGTCTGACAGTTTCAGCTGTCTGGTGCCAATATTTCCGAGTAAATAAAATTCAGAAGTTTTAACTGAAATTTTTGAATAGCAAGAAAGGTAATGTTGCAAATAGCTATTACCAAAATGTAAAATTTAAATAATAATATTTGTACTATAGACAAAAATTTCACCAGTTTTCAGTGATAAATTACCGAGTAATAATGATCTTAAACAGGGTGTCTACAGAATCTGGAAATAAGGGAATCATAGAAAAATCAGGGAGGTTTATCACTCTGGAAAAATCAGGGAAATGTCAGGGAACTTTGCAAAAATACTGGAAAATCAGGGAAATTTGTCTATATTGCGAAAATATTTGCATTTTCACCTTGCCAACGAGACTGATTAGTCTATTTTATGTACCATATTTTTTCACATGCTGATTAATCTTTCCCAATATTTTTTAAAAGATGCGCATGGTATGAGTTTTTGATATTTAACGTAAATTAAGGTGATCAAATGTTCTGATTTTCTGTACATAAGATATACATTGAAGGCAATTTACTCATTTTTAAAATGTTTAAATGATACATTAGCATAACCTGACCAGGTGCCCAGCTTAATCCAATTAGTTATCCCCTCAGATTTAGATAAGTCTTAGGATTGAATATTTTTCAGAAAATGAGGAAACTTTCTGGTCACCCTATATTCATTGGCTTCTATATGATGTTGGACGCTATGAAGTTGAGTTCGTATTTATAAAACTGTCAATTAATACTTAATGAATATTAAGCAATTTTTATTTTTTTCTCTTGTTTTTTCTCCCAAATGAGATATTAGAAAGCTGGATAAGTGTGTTATACGAGGAATCGGCATACATGAATATGAACATTGTTAATAATGAAAATCAGGGAAGTCTGATAAAAATAATCGGGGAAATCATGGAAAAATCAGGAAACTTTTTTTTAGAATTTCTGTAGACACCCTGTTAAAGTTTTTTTTATTAATTTGTTTAAATTAAAAGAACTAATTAAAATTTCCACTTGAAAATATAATAGTTGCAGTGGAAAAATATGTCGCATAGGAGAGATTAAAATTTCAAACTGAATTGGCCGTATAGCTTCCAAATTATAAGGAGAAATGTGTTGGCCCCAACAGAACTGTCTAGCTGCCAGAACTGTCTAGCTAGTTTAGCATATTAAAATGAAGATTTATAAAGAATATAATTAAACAATGAAAACTTTATTAATTAATAACTTTTGAGATAATTCACCGATTCACACCGTTCAAGAACCAATTTTTAGCAAAATTACTAGAGACAGGGAATGATATAAGTCTCGATACGATTTAGTGGTTTTTGCCACTTTAAATTACTGCTGTTTTTGAAATGAAACAGAAGTTTTCGTTATGAACATATCCTTTTGTTTTGAGTCTTGCACACGGGATTATTTACAATACGATACTGGTCTTTAATAGTTAATTTATTTTAAAGAAGTTAAAAATAAAAGATATTCTGAACACAAAGAAGAGCTAGTACTAATTAAGTAGTTAATTTGAAAATAAAACTTACCTTCAAAAGAATATGTTATTCTTTTAAATAAACAGCACGTGCATACGTTACATTTTAATTCTTAACAACCAGATACAACTTTCAAATGCTCGGCATTGGCGCCAGCCCCGGGTCGTTGAATCACATATGTGGGGGAATGAAATCGTGTCTGGCTTGATAGTCTTGAGAAGGCCAGGTTGACCATGTATGTCGGAGGTAACTGAAAAAAATCAATTGACAAATCCCTATCGAAAACGCATGAAGTGATCAAAAATTATTTTAATTTAAAATTATTTAAATTAAATATAAATTATTATTTAAATTATTTAATTAAAATTATTTAAATAGTTAATGAAAGTGTCATCTTGATAACTACCAGTTAAACGTTACACCTAATTAGGGTCCTGCCCGGGTAATAAATAACATCTGCAGCCCTGCAAATTTTATTTAAAACCAAGCTGGAAACCGAACCTAACCCAACCAAAAATATTCCGTCTACCGCAACCCAATGGAACCCGAAATCTTTAATTCCAATCCCAACCTAAAACCCGGAATCAGAGAAAATTGACCCAAAATATAATGTAATTATAGAAAAATAGTCTGTAATCATATCTCCAATATTAATGTATGTAGAAAATAAATTATGTAGAAAAATAAACATGTCATAAAAAATAAACAAACATAAAAAATAAACATGTAGAAAATAAGCATGAAAAGCGACTCATGCATATTTAAATATATAATTTTTCATCTAAAACCATTGCTTAGACTTTCTTTATGTAAAATTGAGCGAACTCGAGCTTGGCTTGTAAGTAGTTTTGTCAGGTCTAGTATCGCAAAAAGCGGGACAGAGAGAGGAAAAATGCGGAACAGGCGCTTGAAAATCGGGACATCCTATGCACTAGAATAAAACCTGTTAAAACGGAAACAGTGTAACGGAATAATACTTTAAACTGAAAAATTTCGCAATATCGGCGAAAATCGGCTAAGATTAAAACCTGTCTAAATTGGAAATTTCTTTCGATTCTTTGTCATTCCATCTTAACAGGTTGCTGCATGAAATAGCTTCCTTTCTTCGTATTGAAGCTACGTGAATTATACTTTATCCATAAAGGAATGGTGTGAAATTAATTAGACGAGCTAGAGTTTTTTAAATATTTAACAGTAATTTTATGACAATAATGCTCATTTTATGAATACCGCGATTTATTTTTTCATTATTTTGCATTTCAGCCGTTTATAAAAGCGCAATTATTATTAAGTACACTTTCTAGAAAACATTTCGTCAAACGTAAAAAGTACAGGCAGCAAGTTGCCGGAATGCACATTTTTCTGTTATTTGAAGACATTTCCGTCTTTTGACGGGTGAATTAAAAGAAAAAAAAATTGAGCTTTGAAAAAAAATTGAACGCGAACTTTTCGTGTTTTGGAGGAAAAGGGACAAACGTAAAAATTCAGTTTATGATACAAAAAAGTAACATGCAGCACAGTTACGGAAACACTCCTGTGATTTGACGAAAATGCAACTTCAGTTAATTTTTACGTTAGATTAATGAATTTTCTGTATTTTGGAGGGAAATAGGCAAATCAAAACAGAAATTTTCGTGTTTTAATAATAATATTATTATATATATAATATTATGTAATATATTTATTATTAATACAATTGAAGAAGCACCTTCAACTCGCATATTTTTTTTTTTTTTTTTTTAGAGTGTATATTGATCGAAACCAGACAGCATGGTCCTCTAACTTCTGATAACATACAGAATTTAAATCCGAGACTAAAACTGAAATACAAAATTCTGAAGGTTCTTCTGGCTGTTCTCAACTGCTCTGCTCAACAAGCGCAAAATGTTTTGACACATTTACAAATTCATTTTTTAACGGAAAGACATAAAATTCAAAGGCAAATTAAGTGATTTGCTATAGCTATGGAAGCGATTTGGAATCGAACTGTGTTTTCCATTTTTGATAAATAAATTACATATAGAGTTATAAGTGAACAAGACATTGACAAAGACACGTGACAAAGACATTTTTCAGCCTTTCTTTCGTGCTGAAATTCGGTTCAAAACGCCCACTTTTACCCTATTTTCTGAAAGATCTATTGCGTTTGCAATAAAACGAAAAAAAAAGTTCGATTACATAGTTTCTGAACAACAACACCTGCTTATTTCATGCATTTCCGAACAAAAATAAATTAAAACTTATGTCACAAAGTTGCCCTTTTGGATTTGAGAACAGACTTAAAGGATAATATGTAAAATAGCTTAGAATTTAAAAATTCATTATTTTATTATCAGCTCAATCATAAAACAATGTCTTGTTGATGTTAATTTTTTTTTTATTCATACTTATTTCGAAAGAGCCAAAGTTAAAAGGTCTGCACGGGCCGGGCTCGGGTCTGTTTTCATGCATGGCACTCGGACCGGATCGGGTCTGGATGGGCCCAATCACTACTTTTTACGGGCCGGGCTCGGGTCTTACTTTTTTCTGAAGGATCGGGCTGGTCCTAACTTCTTTTTTTCGTACCGAGACAGGTTTCATTCTTCCTAGGTCTTCATGAAAATCATTGTCTCTCGGCATGGCCTGGTCCGTGCAAAAATCAGTAAAATTTGGCCCGCCTCAAAATTTTTTTGCAAAAAGTGTATATATTTTTAAATCGACATTATTCTACAATTAAACTTTAAAATTTATTCGTTTTAAAGAATAGTATATTTCTAGGCAATAATATTAAAATACAGTAAAACGAGTGAAAAAGAACCAGCCTATGGCGGAATCTTGTCTTATATGGAAAAATTTATTAATCCATGCAAAATGAATACAGTAATACGTGAGAAAAGTATACAATACATTTACACCTGCTAAGAAGGGCTTGTTTATAACGCATTTTTTTTTCTTTCCTATGCGATTCCGTCGTAGAAGATTTTGCTGTATAGCATTTTTCAGATTTTTAGTTCAGATTTTTAGATCAGATTTTTCAGATTTTTGAAATTTTTTTATTAAAAATATTAATTATAGCTGAAACAAATCCTCCTATGAGAAAATCATTCAGAATAAATTTAATAATTCTAGGCACTTTCGAATCAATTTCAGAATTAAATAGAACAAGGGTAAAAACAGAACACAATTACATTCAAAATTCAATTTAAAAAAATGCTAAAAACACAAAATTAGTTCTATAAGAGTTATTCTTTTGGAAACACTTAAAATGAAAGCATTCCAAACGAAAGAAACGCAATTTCCTGGAGTATTTTCGTATGGATTTCTATTTTTTTTACAAGTAATTATTAAACGATTAGTACAATAAAAAATAAAAAAATATTTTTGCTTCACGTCTTTTTTTTATTTAATTTTAAATTAAATTAAATTTAATTAATTTTG
The DNA here is from genome assembly GCA_963932465.1 of Maratus speciosus. NCBI lineage: Eukaryota > Metazoa > Arthropoda > Arachnida > Araneae > Salticidae > Maratus > Maratus speciosus. Next base: position 610,884,430 of record OZ010792.1, read on the forward strand.
TGTGTGTGTGTGAAAATTTGGAAATATTTGTCTGTTTGAATGAAAAACTCTAACAAAGTGGTCTAATTTTTATAAAAAAAATATTTTTTTGTAAATGATGTCTAATCCAAATGCCGAACACCGATTTAAGCGGGAACTCTGGCAACACTAGTGACGACTCCTAAAGGCGACAATGTTCTTAACGCAAGAATCGTATATAAATTCTAGATAGATAGTGAAACATTCGAACTTCGAAAACAAAGCGCAAAACATTTCGATTTTGCTTCAGTTGAAAAGTTTAGTTTAAAAATAATTACAATTACAACACACATCGTTCACTATCAAGCTTCCCCAAGTTCCCGAAATGCGGCGTATTACCTCGAAAATGCATCAAATTTTGCTTTTTCAACTTTGAAGATCAAATAACTGTATCAAAATCAAGGCCTTGAACACCTGTGTCATTTACCTGAAGTGGAAGCTCTGTAACAGAAGGTAAGCTTTAAAATTAGAGTTCTAAAATTCGCTACGAATATTGGTGGCTGATTCTTTTCGGAGAACTATTAGCAACAGATTTAATCCTTCAAATGCGGTAGGACTTTTAGGGGAGGTAGGACTGAGGTAAGTTATTAAGGTGTTCTTATACAGGGTGTCCGGTCTCAACGGTGTCCAATGGCTAATTCCTAAACCGTTAGTCATAGACAGTTCCAATTGCAAAAATGTTTAAAATCAGGTAAACAAATAAAAGCAATTTGGGTCAATAAAAACATTTCTTAAAAAATTACGAAATTTAAATTTTATACGGTCCCCCGGTCCTATAAGTTATATTTAGTAAAATTTTCCTTTTACACTAACAAGTAATACACAAAAAGTCCCGTTTTTCTACTATTAAAATTGACCAAGTAATACTTGTTTAAAGTTGGAGCATATTTTTTTCTGCAAATTGGGGGTCGTTCACAAATTTAGTCGAAATATAATTTCGTCAGATATATTAAAAAATGATCGATAGTAAAATTAACATTGCAATATAAATTTGAAATCTTTAATTATTCTGACATAGTAATGCAAAATTTGATAACATTTAAGAAGAAAGAAAAAAAATAAAATGATGCTAAATTAACAGCCTCAATTCTTTACAAAATGATACATATTTTAAAATATTATTAGATTACAATAGCCAGCAAAAGTTGGGTTATGTCATATTTTTTAGCTTTTGATAATTGATTCTTTTGTATTCTGTACCGCTGAATCTGAAATTGACCTTCATTTTTAACCATCACATCAGGATTTTTCGCAAATTTCAAAGTTAAAATTGAGTCTCCTTCCTCACCTCATCGGACCACTCAGCTATTTAGCTGTAAGAATCCCAGGATAAGCAAAAATATCGAATAAATTATTGAATAAATTAAAACAAAAAAGTTTGTTGTATCCGATTTTTGTTATTCTTTAACTTTTACAATTTATGATTTGCGAAATATCCTGACATGAGGGTTAAAAATTAATGTATTTTTCGGATTCAGTGCTAAAAAATACATAAAAGTTAAAGTAAAAGTAAAAAACCACCCAACAATCGCAGTCTTGTATTATCTATTCTAAAACTTTTTCTTAAACTTCTTGGCGGTAATCTATCCGAAATTCTTTGTGTTATCCTGTAAAATAAGTATAAATGGAAAATCATAATACTGAATAATAATAATCGCCGAAAATCATAATAATATTAGATTGTTATTGGATTTGTGCCAGTAATATCTCGATCGGATATTTAAATGTCAGTTAAAGTTCGAGTACAAATTTTGAACTGGAAAAACTTTAAACTGGATCGTTAAAGTAACATAAAAACTTATAAAAATAACATTATTTTTGATAAAATAGATCATAAAAGAAACAGTCTTAAATCCTGACAAAATAAAACTTTTTATCTCCACGCTGGTCTTAATTTGTGCGAAGCTCCATTTAATTTCTAATCCCTTTTTGCACATTTTGGCGTACTTCTAAAAATATCTTTTTATAAATATTTTAGAAAGTGGTCCAAGCTCCAATATCAGTTTAGTAAGATCAACCCAAGAAAAATTAGCAAGATCAATTTAATAGTTTTTGCAATCTGATCCCTCACAATTTGAAAAAAGTCATTCGGCGTAAAATCTATATATAGTCCTGCCCCTCCGGTTCGACACAACGAACGCTGCATGGGCTCCAGGTCTTCTCTCCCACTCAAGGGATCGAATCCAGACCACCCGGAGGGCAACCACATATGCAGTGGGAATAGCCACCGCTGATAAGCTTCTTAGCGTTACCCAGGATGCGCCACATGGAGGCGAGCTTATCATTGCACCCCTTGAACTTTCACCGCTCCCAGGATCGAACCTGTATGGAAGTATGGAAGGTTCGTGTGCTGACCACTAGACCATAGGTGGCGATGACCAACTCTTTCTAAAAACCTATATATCTATTATATATATATAACGCATCTCCATACCTATAAGGAGGTTACCATAGGAAGACCCTGTTCTGTCGCCAATTTTATCACCAATTTGGCGACCAAAATGAGTCGCCAAAAGTGACGCCAAATTGGCGATATCTCTAATATTTCGCCAAATTCCCGTAGACTTCCATTGTAAACGAATAGGGTTTATTTGCTTACAGAAAATCAACAAATTGAGATATTTTAATGGAACAAAAACTAATATTAGCTTAAGGGGTTATATTAATTATATTTAAGGGAGTCCAAGTAAATTAAATTATGAATAAAAATAACATGATAGAATGCTTAGCATATAAATTATATTCCCAAATATATTCCCAAATATAAATTTTAAGGGAGACCAAACTGGTCACCAAGGGCGGCTAGTACTGCTATAAAAAAAGAATAGTCACAACAAGGAAACATGTCAGAAATTGTACGTTAAACGTGGCAAATGAGCGTTCGTAACATATCTAGTTCTATAGATATTCAGATCTTGGCGCAATAGCTGTCGCACTCTTAGGCAAAAATGCATGAATACAAATTTTATTGCGATTCAGTCATGCACATATAATTAGGACTCCATCTTAATCAGGACGTAATCCCCATGGTAACCTAGAATCATTACCTGTCATGGGATGTCATTGAATTAATTACGTATGATAAGATTTAATAGAATGAAGAAAACTTTTTTAAATATCTTTTTAAGTCTTGATTCGATTTTCATAAAATTTGAAATGACTCGACAAAATTCGGCATAGATGCCATATCTTCCCTCAGCTGTGGTTGTTTTGAATTGTTTGGCGATTTTTTGTTGGCATGTTGGCGGTTTTTATGGATATGACAAACGCGATATGGAAACCCCGTGTGATGTGTGTGTTGTGACGTGTCGTGTTCTGGCAACCCCTGAGAAGCTTAGAATTTTGTAGATGTATTTTGATATAGTGTTCTATCGTTGTCTTTTTATTTTTATGTTAAATTTATTGGAAGTATTTCATTGACTATAGTTTCTGTAGTCCGTTTAAACGCTCTTGCTGAAGTAATTAAGAAATATGAGGAAATTTTGTTTATAGCGTGTCAATGCGTATTAAGCCTATTTTGGAAAATGATGCCGGTGTTCTGAAAGATATTTTGTGCTGGAGGTTTCAAGAAAGCAGATGTCTGTTACGGTATGTTGATAATTTTATGTATATTTTGTTGCTTTAAGAGTTTTTTACATTTTAAGATTGCTACAAAACGAGAACTGCTGAATTTTGAGAATGCTATACCGCGAAAAATGCTGAATTCGGCGATGTTTTTTTTTTTCCGGTAAATATGCGCAAAGCGCTCATACAACTATTGCTGATTGCCACTTTAGCGAGTTTCGTTTTTTAGGTATATTTTGCTGCTTTAAGAGTTTTTTACATTTTGAGATTGCTACAAAACGAGAACTGCTGAATATTGAGAATGCTATATCACGAGAAATGCTGAATTCGGCGATGTTTTTTTTCGGTAAATGTACACGAAGCGCTCATACAAGGATTACTGATTGCCAGTTTAGTGAATTTTGTTTATTATTTACATTTTATTTTCGTTAAGCCAAACATGCATACAAACTGGTGCTTGGCGACATTTACTACTTGGCGGAAAAGGGGTTTTCATGCCAACAAGAATTCCAAGATGGCGGCCGGGTGGGAACTTATGACATCTGTTCCCAAAATTCTGCAACGATTACATATATTAAATTTTTAACCATTAGGATGGATAGTTTTTGCGCTGTTATATGTAGACAGACGGGCGGACCAGACTATGGGTGCTACATATTTATATAATTACGAACGCACCTAACAAACATCCTTTATCAATTGTCAACTAATTTAAAATTTACATAGTATTTCATCCAATTGAATTATTCTGTCTAATTTCAACGTTAAACTCGCCAAATGAATTCAAACATCAGCAGTCGCTTACTCTAATTAGAACAGATCTGTTCATAATGTGTACATGTGTACACATGTGTACAATGTCATATATAACCACTATCATCATTGGTCTGTTTTAATTCGTACAAAATATGCAAATAATGATGCTTTCAGCTGGGAATGTAATTAAAATTTAGGGAATAACTATCAAAATAAACTGATTAATTTGAATCCTAGAATGTCTTCAATTAGAAAATTAATCGAAATAATATCCTGAATATCTATAAATGGAAAGAATGGAAATTAGATAATGGACATTTAACCTTATCTTGGACAATTCTAGCAATAAAAGTATCTACTCGATTTGATAAACGTTTAACAAATAATACAGATGAATAGAGTTATTGCACCAGGTTTTTTTTCTTAACCCGTAACCGGGTAGATGCAATATCTGAAATCGCATTGGAAAAAATAAAATTAAAATAAAATTGGTAAATCTTACAGTTTTTAATAGGACTTTATTTGAAAATGCATTTTTTTATAAAAAAAAAAATGCGAAATTTAAATTTTTCTACGGTCCCCCGGTCCTATAAGTTATATTTAGTAAAATTTTCCTTTTACACTGACAAGTAATACACAAAAACTCCCGTTATTCTACGATTAAAATTGACCGAGTTAATAGCTGTTTAAAGTTGGAGCATATTTTTTGCTGCAAATTGGGGGTCATTCACAAATTTAGTCGAAATATAATTTCGTCAGATATATTAAAAAATGGTTGAAAATAAAATTAACATTGCAATATAAATTTGAAATCTGTAATCATTGTGACGTATTAAAGAAAAATATACAATTTGTTATAAAAATTTAAGAAGGAAGAAAAAAGAGAATTTTTGTTAAATAAAATTACGCTAAATTAACAGCCTCAATTCTTTACAAACACGTATTTTAAAATGTTATTAGATTACACTAGCCTGCAAATGTTGGGTTATGTCACGTTTTTTTAGCTTTTGATAATTGATTCTTATGTATTCTGTACCGCTGAATCTGAAATTGACCTTCATTTTTAATCATCAGGATTTTTCGCAAATTTCAAAGTTAAAAAGTTCGGAGCTATTTAGATGTAAGAATCCCATGATAAGCAAAAATATCGAATAAATTAGTGAATAAAATAAAAAAGTTTTAGATATGTTTTATTGTATGAGATTTTCACTATATTTTAAATTACACATTTACGATTCGCAAAAAAATTCTAACGTGATGGTTAAAAATGAAGGTCAATTTCAGATTCAGTGCTAAAAAGTACGTAAAAATCAATTATCAAAAGTTAAAAAACGCAACCATCTCCTCTACTTTGTAGTATCCGATTTTTGCTATTCTTGACAATTTATGATTTGCAAAATATCCTGACATGATGGTTAAAAATTAATGTAATTTTCGGATTCGGTGCTAAAAAATACACTGTAAAAAAACCACTGTAAATTTGCCAGCACAAACTCAATCACAGTTGAATGTACTGTATCTTCTTTGGTTTCCTGACTATTTAAACATGAAAAATACAGTAGTTGCGTAAAATTAACAGTACAATGTACTGGCAATTTGGACGCATTTGGACGACAGCACAAACTACTGGCGTCCAAATTGCCAGTACATTGTGCTGTTAATTTTACCCAATTACTGTATTTTCCAGGAAACCAAAGAAAAATACAGTAGGGGAGGTAGGAGAGGTATGATACACTTTTTTTTACTAATTTTTTACAACCCTTAGAAACCTATTTTTAAACAAATTTTTCGTGTTTTCTTATAAAGTGACCTTTAATTCATTTATTAAAAATATTGTGAATTTAAAAAATAATCATTAAAAAAAATATATCCCAATTATTGTGAATGGTTACTACTGTATCAAATCTCCCCATTGCTGGGGAAGATTGATACACTAGCAAGGGACATTTGATACATTGTTATGTAAATTGAAAAAAATAAATGCAGACAATTCAATTTTTGTGTCATACAATTTTTTATGATAAATCTGGAAATATTTAAGTAAAATTTAAAAGAAATGACATTGACATATTTTTGTTTCAGAATTTTTTTTTACAAAAATATTTAAACAATTGCTATTATTTAAACAATTCTATTAACACACTTTTTAGAAAATAAATAATGAAAAAAACCCCTAGAGATCTTGCTGGAAGGAAAAATGAAGTGAACATTGCTGATTTGCAAACAATTTAACATAAATTTAGCACATTTAAGATTTCTTTAACCCTTTCAGGGCAAAGCATTTTCAATGATAAAGTATTGAATAAATGAATGGCATCGGAATTTACCAACAAATTTAATTGGAAATAAGAAAAAGGCTATATTTTACTTTCATATTAAATGGAAAATATTTTACCAAAATGCTGGTGCCAATGTGGCGTTTGGGAATTAAAATTAAGTGGTTTTATAAACATACCACCGCCCCTGAAATGGTTAAAAGAAAAACTAATAACTCTATTATTTTGGTAAGTAAAATTGGGTGGATTTAATGTTTTTTAATTTGCCCTTCGTCTATTATAGAAACATCTTCCCTTTCAGTCCTTTAAAATTTTTCCTTCTATATGACGAGCAAAGCGAACTAATCATGTATCATCGCACTACTTTTCTATGTAACCTACATAATGTATATGAATAGTCTCTTTGTTCTTCCTTACCAATTTCAGTAGCTCTTGCTGTAAAACAATAATGAATATTACAGTCCTACAACTTAAAAAACTATTAAATTTCAAATATACAAGTGTATCATTTCTCCCCAGTGCTAATGTATCATTTCTCCCTATTGGATTTTCAATCACTTTGGAAAAAATGGCATTTTGCAATCACGTTGCAAAATGCCAATCTGCTTTCTGGTAAAACTCACCCTAACAATGTGCTTTACAAATAAAAAAAATTACAAGATATTATCTTCACAATAATAAGAGTTATGAAAGGAAATCAGTATTTAAAAAAAATTATATTGACATTCCAAAAGTCTTCAAAATTAAAAGAAAAAAAAACGTTGTCATTTCTTGTTAGAAAAATTTGTGAGTCTAACAGTTTTTGGCGTGAATCCACATGCTCCTCACTAATTCATATACTATAAACGCAAACTGCGCGATGCCCCATCACAACAATAAAAGAATAATTTAAGGTCTTACCTTCTATGTATAGATATCCATTTTTCAGCTCGCGGTTAGTCAGGGCGTCTAAGAATTATGGAGTATCCCATATCATCATATATTCGTATATCCTTACTCCTTCAGGTCACAGTGCATCAGGCTTAAAAAAGGAATCATGTAACAGACGGTGTATTGTGTTGTGCTCCATTGAAACTACTCATATTGTAGGAAAGGAAAAAAGGAGAAGTTTAATTAGAGATACTAAGAAAGAGATTACATTTTGTACGTCTTCACTTGTGTGAGGACGTTTTAAGAGTTAAGGACGTTTTACATATGTTTTTCCGCGCGTGTTACATCATTAAAATTGATAACCATATGGATGTATTTTCGGTATGTATTCAGGTAATCAACCAATTATACATAATTGGATATTTATGAAAGTTACAAGGAAGTAAAGTCTGATAAAATAGTGTTCAGTGTAACAGTCAATTATAATGTTTATAAGTTTATAACGCGAACCAGAATAGAACATAAGTGCTTGCGAGTCTGGTTTAAAACCAGACTGAAGAGATGCAGTTTCTCTCGATATTACATCTGTCGACTACTAAGTGTTTCTTTTTCACTATAAACTCTAATGATGTTTTTCTGCAGTAGAAAGAGGGAGAAAATGGGTATCCAAAAATCTTGATAAGGGGGTTATATGAATATATCTTCTATCAGTTCTTCACTGCAAAGTCCAGCTAATGATGGCCTGTGCTAATAAAAGAAGATTTTACATCTGCTACAATGACTGTTAATGCCATATGTTGAGAAAAATTGTCAATGTATCAAACCCCCCCCCTACATTCAACTGTGATCGAGTTTGTGCACGAGATGAACAGTACTTAGTACTGTAAAAATGTCGTTTTTTTTACAGTGTACATAAAAGTTAAAAAAAAAACAACAATCGCAGTCTTGTATTATCTAATCTAAAGCTTTTTCTTAAACTTCTTGGCGGTAATCTATCCGAAATTTTTTGTGCTATCCTGTAAAATCACCGAAAATCATAATATATTAGATTGTTATTGGATTTGCGCCAGTATGTAAAATGTAATCTCGATCGGTGAGTGTCGGATCGAAAAGTGAGAGTACAAATTTTGAACTGGGAAAACATACATACGATCGTTGAAGTAACATAAAAACTTATAAAAAAAAAAAAACATAATTTTTGTTAAAAGAAATCCTAAAAGAAACTGTCTCAAAGCCTGACAAAATAAAACATATGTTATTTTAGACAATCTGAAACTTAATAAATGTTAACTTAATCGCAATACTTGTAAGATTTTTTTCAAAGCGCAGATACACATGAAATAAGATCTTCGAATACTTTAAGCACTTGGTATATGATCCCTCAAAGCCAAGCCGAACTCATTTGTTTTCAGAGTAGAAAAGTGGCATAAATCAGTTTTTTTTCATTTTAAAGTTTTATAACTCGCTCAATTTTAGTGTTATATGAATGGGACTTTTTTTGTCTTATTTGTCAGTGTAATAGGAAAATTTTACTAAATATAACTTATAGGACCGGGGGACCGTATAAAAATTTAAATTTCGTAATTTTTTAAGAAATGTTTTTATTGACCCAAATCGCTTTTAAAATATTTCTTTATCTGATTTAAAACATTTTTGTAATTGGAACTATATGTCTATGAATGACTAACGGTTTAGGAATTAGCCATTGGACACCGTTGAGACCGAACACCCTGTATAGTGTATTAAAAGGATGTTTAAAGCAGAAATCGTGTTCAATTAAGCTTTGTTAAGTTAATAAATGAGGAATTTCTAATTGATCATGCAATAATATTTTACTTTGACAGGATATTTAATTGTGTGTTTTAAATGATCAAAATAGAAAAAAGCAAGTTTTTGCAAGTCTTTGCAAGTTTTAATGAAATTTTTGTGGCATATTATGTATACATAGTATGTTTGACGTATATTTAAGCAACGAAAAAACACATAGTACTATCAATGGATTATTCAATACTATTGGACTGATGCTCTAAAAAATTTGTTTTATAGATTGAAATCGCTGAAATTTAAAATGAATTTTTAAAATCTGGCATTTTAACCTTCAATGTATGCGTTGTTTCAGAATCATCTTTCGATTCAAATGCCCTTCAGCGATATATATATATATATATATATATATACAAATACAAATCTGGAAAAACGAAGTAAATATAAATAATGAAGTAAATACTTCAAGACGGCGTGTACCCACCACCGATGATTCATTTACAACCGTCCATGATACAGTTGATGACAGATTAGCAATAATTGGTGCTTTAAGTCGTTTTCTACCCAAATCGATTTTCAAAGATGTTTTTCATATTAACTCTTTGACTACGGCTCAGGACAGGTAGCTCAGGACTAAAAGCTAACTATGGTATGTTCGGTATTGAAAATGAAGTGTGTAGCATTTATAGATCATTTACAGGGGAACTCAAAAGTATTCTGGTACACGATGGGCTCTGGAGAAAAATCGTTTGCTAATGCTATTACACTATTTTAAACGTATTGAAACTGATCCATATAACTGAGGTGCTCTTACTGTAGAATAGGGTTTGTATAGAATTTATCGTTCATTTACAGGGACACACAAAATAATTTGGCTGCAGAAGAAAAAGTCCTTTCGGCCAGTGCCGGGAGGAAGAGGTAGCTTTCATATTTCTTGGTTTTAAAATTTTGCAAGTTTTACTCGAAGCTAATTTTACTCCAATTTTAAGAAGCTAAAATGCGACGAACTCGATACATCAATATTGAATTTGAATGAGAATAGCCACAAATTAGTAAGCTACTAGCTGCCCTTGACGACTCGTTTGGTTTCCTTTAAAACTTATGTTTGGGAAAGCATGCTAAGCATTGTATCATATTACTTTTATTTTTTGTTGCATTAAAATATCTCAAATTGTTGATTTTCTATGAGCAAGTAAACCCTATTGGTTTACAATGGAAGTCAATGTGAATTTGGCGAAATATTAGAGATTCGCCAAGTTGGCGACAAACTTGGTGGCATTTGGCAACAGAACAGGCTTCCCCTCTATAGTAACTCCCCTTATAGGTATGGCGATGAATTAAACGCTGTTCAATAATCAATGGCCGCCATTTTCAAACAAGATGCCGGATGAAGCCAAAATGTCAGCCACCCTAGAAATTCAAACTGCTCAGCCATTTTTTAAGATAAAGATAAAATAAAATATGCTCCGGAATCCTTGTATTAAGGTACTCTTATAAAAATAATACTTTTCAGTTTTTAATTTATTTGAACCACTTTTTAAATTTATAAATTAAAAATTTTTTTTTTAAATGGCCGCTATTTTGAAAGATGGCGGATGAAGCTGGCCAACTAACTCGGTCGAGACATTGGTATGTCTCGACCAATGTCTCATTGGTCTCTGCATACAATTAATTTCCTCCAAATCGGTTTATAAATACGAGATTTATAGCATGACAAAAATCAAATAACAGAAAAATCAGAAACAGAAAGCGACAAAAATCAGATACATAATATATGTACGGATATAGATATACGTAGCTGCCAACTTTTACGCTTTGTTCTCTCCACTAAAAGTTTAGAGTAAATATAGTTTTATTTTATCGTCGAAATCTCATGATTAAACAAGGCGAAAATCTATTAAATTTTAGTGGTTGCAAAAAAGCGTAAAAGTTGGCAATGTATCTATACTAATAAAAGAAAAAATCGCTCTCTGTGTGTGTGTGTCTGTGTCTGTGTGCGATAGCTAGAGAAAACTACCGCACGTAGAAGTCTGAAAATTCAGGTGTGATTAGTCCAAGACAGGTCCTGATGCACCTGAGGCTTGGATTTTTAATTTTTTAAGGGCCTGGGCCCCTTTAAGTTTTTATGCACTAAAACTTGCTTCTTTTCTATCCGATATTCTTTGTTTTTGGGGTGAATTCTCGTATCACTTTCCGTCCCATTTCTACATTTCAGTTAAGACCCTGGTACCCTTGCAAGGGGCCCAGTACAGTTCCCCTTGAAGGTTTAGTGTTGTTAATAACATGCCTCTTTTCTATCTATCTTCTTCGTTTTTGGGGTGAATTCTCCTTTCAGTTTCTGTCCCATTTCTACATTTCAGTTAAGACCCTGGCACCCTTGCAAGGGGCCCGGTACAGGGCCCCTTGAAGTTTCAGTGCACTAAATTGTTAATAAATTGCTTTCTTTTTATCCGATCTTCATTTTTGGGATACTTTCTCCATTTAGTTATTCTCCCGTTTCTACATACCAGTTAAGACCATGGCCCGTCTAGGGTCCCGTAGGGCCTGGTGCAGGGCCACTTGAATTTTTTTTGTGCCATGCGTTTTTCACACCCTAATTTTCTCACCTTTGCTGTGCGTAATTTTAAAGTTGAGTCTTGAACTCTTCTCCCTAGACCAATACTCACATATTTTTGTTGAGGCCCTATGGCCCTTTCTTAAGCATTTCCCCAATTTTTTGCACATTTCTTTCAAAGTACATTCTAATGACTAATTCCTACCCTATGCTTAATCTTGACTAATCGAAGATCTAAAACGCTAAGTACTAAAACGTTTTAACATTGTTTCATGTTAGGGGTCTGTTCTCAACTATCAGTTGGCCCCTTTCGGGTCCCCTATTATAACTTCCTTAAAAATATTCCGATTCACTAGCTTTTTTTTCTAACAACGTCTTAGATTCCCCAGCTATTACATGAACGACAAAAAAAATTTCTCAGACTTCAGCTACCACCAATTTTGAATATTAATCGCCTTCTTAGGGCCCTTTAGGATCATTCTTTAAGAATGATTGGAATTGCTTGCAATTTTCTTTTAACACATTTCTAGCATCCCTTGACTATTTTAAAAACTACTAAAAAGTATCTTTATTCGCAACTACGTGCCACCTAAGTCCTTGGGGCCCGGTACAGGGCCCCTTAAAGTTTTTGCACCATAAATTGTTAATAAATTGCCTCCTCTTAATCCGATTTTCATTTTTGGAACCCTTTTTCCGTTTAGTTATTCTCCTTTTCCTTTATTTCTTTAAGAAGCATCCTAGGGTTCTATAGGGCTCGATCCGGAGCCCCTTGAACTTTTTGTGAGGCATGCATTTTTCACCACCTAATTTTCTCGCATTATCAATGCAAAATTTTAAAATTGAGTCTTGCACTCTTCTCACCGGACCAACACCCTCTTATTTTTACTGGACCCTAGGGCCCTGTTTTAAGGATTCTCCCCCATTTTTTTTCGCATTTCTTTAAAATTTTATTCTAATGATTAATTCATACCCTATGCTTAATTTTGAGTAATTGAAGATCTTTAACATAGGTTCAGCATTCTCCAGCAAATATAAAACTACTAAAAAATTGTCTTATACCCAACTGCATTCCAGTTAAGACCCTGGCACCCAGGGCCCGGTCTTTCTTTATACCTCAGCTACCATTTTTTTTCGAACATTAATCTCCTTTTTCAGCATCAACTTATGTTTACTCACTACAGCTGTAAATTAAAAATCGCGTCAATTTAAAGGTAACTTTAAATAATGGATTTCATCAGCTTATTAAATATCGTGTTAATGTTTAAAGTAATTTATGAAACTTACAACGGGAAAGGTCATCTTCCACCGCTTGGGGGTGCGTTCTTTCCTCCGATCCTAAGGACCTAATTTCAACGGAATGTGGTTCATTCAACTTACACTACGATTCAGCTTTTTACTGTATTTTGAAATTTTATCTTAAGTTTCAGTTACCAACATTTTCTAACATTAATGATGCATTCTTTTTTTGGATTCTATGGGCTTGATTCCTACGAGGTTTGGCTCACTCAATTTGGTTTTCAATTGTCTCCGGCACATGCGGAGCACTTCCGATACATGCTGCCTTAGGTAGCATAGAACCAGATTACAGGTTATAATTCTGTATGAAAAAACCATATAGCTAAATTAAGGGGGGGTCTAACCGCCCTTTCCCCCCTTTATATTTAACTGGTGAACCTCGAAATCTAATCAGGCAAGCTCCTTATCAGAATGAACATAGAAAAAAAAATAAAGTAAATTGGATATTTCTGCATGAAAATCCATTTATCTAAATTAAGGGGGGGCTTCCCCCCTTTTATACTTAACTAATGAACCTCCAAATCTAATGAAGGAAGCGCAATATCGGAATAAACCGGTCTATCAAATTTGAAGCAAAAATCGAATAACTCTGCATGAAAAACCCATTTATCTAAATCAAGGGGGGGACTAGCCCCCGCCCCCTTTATACTTAACCAATAAACCTCCAAATTTAAAAGAAGGCATTTCCTTAACATAATAAACCGGTATACCAAATTTGGAGCAAATCGAATAATTTTGCATGAAATAGCTATTTATCTAAATTAAGGGGGGTAGCTCCCCTTTCCCCCTTTATACTTAACTAATGAACCTTCAAATTTATTCAGGGAAGCTCCTCAATATAATAAACCGGTATACAATATTTGGAGCAAATCGAATAACTCTGCATGAAAACCCATTTATCTAAATTAAGAGGGGGGGGGGTTAGCTACCTTTCCCCCCTTTGTATTTACCTAATGAACCTCCAAATCTAACCAAAGCAGCTTCTTAACATAATAAACCGGTGTACGAAATTTGGGGCAAATCGAATAATTCTGCATGAGAAACACATTTATCTAAAATAAGAGTGGGGGGGGGGGTTAGCCCCCCTTCCCCCTTTATAATTAACTAATGAACCTCCAACTTTAATCAGGGAAGCTCCTTAACATAATAAACTGGTATACCAAATTTGGAGCAAATCGAATAACTCTCCATGAGAAACACATTTATCTAAATTAAGGGGGGGGAGTCCCTTTCTCCCCTTTATACTTAACTAATGAAACTCCAAATCTAATCAAGGCATCTTCTTAACATAATAAACCGGTATACCAAATTTGGAGCAAATCGAATAATTCTACATGAAAAACCCATTTATCTAAAATAAGGGGGGATAGCCCCCCCCCCTTTCCACCCTTTATACTTAACTAATGAACATTCAAATTTAATAAGGGAAGCTCCTTAACATAATAAACCGGCATACCTAATTTAGAGCAAATCAAATAATTATCCATGAAAAACCCATTTATCTAAATTAAGGGAGGGTGGACTAGCCTTCACCCCCCTTTATCCTTAACCAATGAACTCCCAATTCTAATCAGGGAAGCCGCTTATCAGAATGAACCTAGAAAAAAGAAATTGAACCAAATCGGATGTTTCTATCAAGAGTTATCGCGTTAAGTACATACGTACGTACAGAATCGGCGGACAGATAAACTCTCAGGCTTTGATAGCCTGTGAGCTAAAAAGAATAAAACATAAATAGACCCGTGCGAGGCATTAGAAATTTGAATGAATTGGTATTTTATTATAATGCTATTCTTCCATAATTGCATTAAATTCACTCAACTTGCAAAATGTAATTTTGTTAATTATCAATTAATTTACATTATAAATATGATTTCTTTTTATTATATGACGCTTTTAAAAAAGTCAATATGATAAATCTTTTTTAAATATAGAACAAAATTAGATATCTTCTTTCGCCAAAAAGGAACGATAGGATACTATGCAAATGCAACATATCATGATGCTACGGGAAGATATTATATTAAACTACGATTATTAAATTTATTTACTATTAATATTATATATAAACTGTTGGAAGATTATTTTGTGATTTTTGAGAAATTTTGAGTTTGAAAAGGAAAAATTTTAAATTAGAAAAATTGTTAAGGCATTTTAAACTGTATGAAAGTTTTTGTTGTTTCATTTGAAACAGTTCTATCATCTGTTTTGTATTACAATTTTTTTAACGTAATTTTTACAAAAGATTATCCGTAAATTAAAATGATCTAAATGTCTCGGGAAATATCAATTTTCCAAAATGTTCAAATAATAATAACAAAACTTATTTATTTTTCCTTACTGTTAAACCTTTGCAATTTTATACAGAGAATTATAACATCAATATTAAATTACACGCTTTCATAAAGTTTCTATGTGAATATATTTTTCTAGTCAAATAAACTTTAGAATAAAAAAGAAAAAAAAATTAACTTTCTAGTGTAAACCGAGATATGTCGGAATTCTTTTTCATCGTAACTTTCTTTGAATTATTCCAGATTAAAAATACTTCTTTGTGATGGATTGGAATTACTTTTTGGAATGTTTTTTTTTAATAAAAGACTTGATTTTTTGAGATTGAAATTACGAACATAGAAACTTTCTAGACAAGCCATATTCATAATGATTCCAAATTCGTTTTTTTTCTTTGTTGAAAAGCAACAAGGGAAAGCAATTTTCTTAGTAAAATGTTTCGAGAAGCATTTATTAACCAAGCATTTATTTTCCTCAATTTTTTATCGATAAAATAACTCTTTGAATACCATTTTTTTACTCATTGGTAAAGGAATGTCTCAGTTAAACTATTTTGTCCACTACAGAGAGGCATATATCGCGGGAAAAAGTAAAAACTGAAGCGCCATGCAATATATGTTTAACATTTCAAAGCTGTAATATCCATAGATTAACATATAAGATTGGACGCTAGCATAGATCATAATGGTAACAAGATGGCGATCGCAACGCCTATAGTGACAAAGGGGAAGAAACTTCTCATCTATGGAATATTACTGGTATTGATCTTCTATCTGCATATGGTCTTTCTTTAATAAAATGTATGCATTTTCAACAAAACACTTCTTCTTTTATTGTGTGTGTAAATAATGTGTTTGCAATTTTAGTAAATAAATAAAAATAAGCTAAAAATCTTATCTTAAAAAAAATTAATTTTTTTTTACACAAGTAATAAAACTTTTGGATAAGATTTTAAAGGGAAAATAGTTAAGTTCATATTGATTTATCAATATTTGCTAATTTTCATCGCAAATTTTAAATGGTAACCATAATATACGTAAATTCACCTTAATTATATTATAATAGTTACACGCAAAAGTATCACGGATATTTTAATTTTCACATGTCAAATACGTAATTAGATATTTAATTTCTTATCAGATTATTTTATTTAACTATATACCCACCAAACACGCATAAAAAGCAATTAAAAGCTACATAGCTTATAATATTGCATTAATATAAAGCTCGCAAGTAATATTCGACGATGAAAATTATCGAGGTACGTACAGTTTTGTGTTACCTGTATTAAAAGCGAAAAAAGAATGTTTCGATTTCACAAGTAGACAAGATTCTGCCGGACATATTTAAAATTTAAAAAAGTTTTGAACAAAAAAATAATTTTTAGGGATCCGTACTTAAAGTTAAAAACGGAATCATTATAATATCTTTCCTGTGTCTGTCTGTCCCAGCCATTTTACTCGTAAACTATGGGACGTGGAAAGTTCAAATTGGGGGAAACCGCGTATTTAAAGATTATTAAACATTCACAAACATAGTTAGGAAAATGTAGAGGGGCTCATTAAGTTACTTGAAAAAAAAAAAAAAAAAAAAAAAAAAAAAACAGGAAAAAAAAAAGCAATTTAACAAATTACAACGACCATTTGGAAAATGATTTTTTCGAGGACTAAAATTTAAGACATGAAAAATCGCACGGAGTTGATCATACATCATCCGTTCCTGGACCCATCATGAACAAATTTTAAAAGAAATTTCAGTTTTACAATTTTCGGTACTGTCAATTTTTAAACTTCTACGGAGCTGGTCATACATTACGTACGCCATGTATTAAACATTCATATTCCTGGACCCATTTTAAATGAAATTTCATTTTTAAACTTCTAAACATCCCACACTATTACTTCTTACATCGTCGAATAAATTTTTTTTTTTATTTTAAATGCAATTTGTTTGCAAGCTGTATCTCAATTTGTTTCTGAGTTATTAATTTTTTTTGTAGTTTTTATTACTTTTTTGTCATAGTGGCAACAGAAGCATCCGTCTCTGTTGAAAGTAAAGGGAAAATACAGATTACTGTATAGACCCATCAGAAAACGAATAAAATGCGGATTCAACTAATAAAAAGCTTCAGATATGTTTTTGATTTCCTACCCTGACAGAGGACAATAACCATTTTTCTAAATGGTTAAAAAAAACTTTTCTTTCTATATCATGTGGGGTATCGTGGTGAAAGCTTTCGTAACGCTGAGCTCAAAAGTACATTTTATTTTATTTTATTTTAGGTATTATTTTTTTAAGAGATATCGTCGAAAATGTAATGCAAAAATGTGTCTCCACCCCTTCTATTTCCGAATCTACCGAAACTAAAATTATGAAAAAATTAGAGGTAGTAGACGTTAATTAAGACACCTTTTTCAACACATTCTAAGACTCATTTTGACGCATGCGTGCATGACATTTGCAATACTTAAATATTAAATAGCGTTTTTCATTTTCTCATAAATAGGATACATTTGGCATAGCGGCTCCCTGATGTTGAATTTTCAGGGATTGGCACGACCTGAAAATCGGCTTAAGGGGGTCCGGAGCACATTTAGAAATATTCTCTGAGAAATAACGGACTTTCTAAGATAAAAACCTGTCTAAAACGGAATTCATTTCTAGCTTCTTTTGAATGTCATCTTAGCAGGTTTCATTACATTTTGCTAAACTTTCGTCATTAAACTTGATATTTTCTAGAAATTTCGGAGGGGGCTGGATTCAGCCCATCCCCTGAATACGCCACTGCTATCACACTAGAACTATAAAAACATTGTTGTTAATGATTTTCGAAGAAAATCGTCGGTCATTAGCTGCTATATTAACCCTTAAAGACACGGGCGGTTTGGACATGAATAATGACAGGGGCGGAGTACTCTATATACCATCGGATTTTAAAGTATAGACAACAACTTTGATAGGTTTGTGTAATGCAATGCACAGTAGCAGTATAAAAGCAATAAACGTCAAATTGTTAAAAACAGATCAATTTATGTGATTTAATGAATCACATAAATACTATGGGATTCGCGACTCGTTTGCATTGAGTGGATCGCTCAGTACGCCTCCCGTGTCTTTAAAAGTTAATTAAAAACCGATATGAAAAAAACGCGGCACGGACCAAGGAGGTGTTCTAACTTTGCGACCTCCTTTCGAAGCGCGTTTAGCACAATGCCAAATTTAAACTTTGAACACGTGTTCTGTTTTAGCTCCACTGTAAAAAGAAAAGATTATCACTACGCTGAATTTAGTTTTATGAAATGTCAAATGAAGTTTAAATAGGTACTACTTTTATTGTCAGTACCGAATTAAGTTCATCATAAACAGATTTGGATAAGATTAAAAAAAGAGTCGTACAATATAGCAATATTTGATATTAGTGAGGCTTCATATCTCTTCGAACTTTTATGGCATGCCCATACATACATTTCTAGTATATAAGTTTTTACCTAACCCTACGTTGTATAGTTTTTTCAAAGTCTTATTACTCTTTTAGCAACGATTTAATAATTCATATATTCATTGTACGGAATCCTCTGAGCGCGGGTAATACTCGCACTTGACTTTTTATTTTAAAAATAAAAAGACACATTCGAACAATCAATTTCGAGAAAATCGTCTGTCTCTAAAATAATATAATGGAATCAAAGAATAGATGTTAAAAGCATTGAATAGAGTATAAAGAAATTTCATATACATAGGGGTAAATTTCGGAAACTTGTTAGTTGTCCCCCACTCCTTGTCACTAGTGACGCTAGTAAAATACAGATTTTTCTGTAACTGCCCTATCTTGTCTGTTTACCCATTAATTGTTAGCGGAAAAGTTCCTAAATGTTATAGCGAGCTATGAAAACAAACTGGATAAAATTTTATACTTGTTTATATGTGTATTTCTATATATATATATGTAACATTTTATTAATAAATATTATATTATTATGATTGTATTTTTTTATGTAGAATTTACTTCTGTTTGCATATGAAAATACATAAATGGCTTGTTTATATTCAGTGAATTATATAAATGTGGGAAACATTTGTTGTGTATAGGTTGTGGTGAGTAATTAATAGGTTGCCAGAAAATATCCATAAGAACTTTTCTTCTCTGGCCAAGTCCATTATCTTTATCTAACCAAAGCTGGAAAAATTATCATCTAAGAAGCTGTAAATATCTTCTACTTTACAGGAAATTTTTCTTTTCCATTAATGATATAAATAGCATTTGATTGTTAAAAAAACAGAGTGTGGTGCCATTTTGAAATGCATAATTTTGGATTTAATCCTTACCGGCGCGGAGTAATTCTGTTTATAAACTGATGAAATAATGGACTGATACGGGAATTTATTAGAAAATACGAACTTGCTTATTTTCACGTACATTGTAAAACGAAAATTTTAATTAAATATTCTTGGTGCCGTTTGTCAGTTTTGGAATTAAAATTAGGTGTCCTTTTTTAAGGACACCGCCCTTGAAAGGGTTAATAATAAGTGATTTACCAATAAAAAAGTTATTTAATTCAAACTGTATAGTTTCATAAACAGTTCATTTTGAATGGCTTACATTCCACCGATTTTAAATTAGTCGTCGAAATTTCTAATTACTTCGGGAGAGTGAAAATCTTTTAAATTGTTAGAATTGTTAACATTCCTTAACCAGGGCCGTGCGAAGAAAAAACTGCGCCCGGGGCAAAGTTTCAATTTGGCGCCCCCCCCCCCCCCCCCACACACACACACACACTTTTTCTTTGTGACAGGTGCCACAAAATTGATAAAGTGTATAAACAGAAATAAAGTCTATTGAATAATTATTTTGCCTTTATTTTGGAACTTTAAAACGTCTAATTTTATAATAATTCAGAAATTCAAAGCCACTAAATAACATGAGAAAATTGCAGTTACTTGTTAGAGGGATTGCGATGATTTGGATAGATTCAGTGATGGAACAGCTGCGCCAATTGCACCAAATCGGTAATGCTGCTCATTTCTGCGCCAAAACGATTTTACAAGAAAATTGCTCCCAACTGCGCCAATTCGATAGTAATTCTTGAGCAAAATCGGTCATTTTCCACCCGAATTTCGCCAAAAAATTGAGAAAAACATTCGAATTTGGTCAAAAGATCGCAAAAAACACGCGATGTTTTTCAATTGATTACGAAAAAGAAAACGTGAATTTTCTCAAAGGATCGCTAATTTCGTCAAAAAACGAACAAAATGCGGCCAAAAGATCGCGAATAAAACGCAAATTTCGTCAGAAGACCGCAAAAAAACGCAAATTTTCTCAAAAGGTTGCGAAAAACAATACGCGAATTTCGTCAAAGGATCGGGAGAAATGCGTGAATTTTGTCAAAGAACAGCTAATTTCGTCAAAAAACGAACAAAACACGGTCAAAAGATCGTGAAAAAATGCTAATTTACTTAAAAGATAGAGAATTTTCCGCAATTTCATAAAAAGGTCTCAAATTTCGTCAAAAGATCGCGAATAACATCAAAAGATCGCGAAAAAAATCCTGAATTTTGTCAAAGGAGCGCTAACTTTGTCAAAAAGCGAACAAAACGAGATCAAAAGTTCGTGAGAAAACGCGATTTCGTTAAAAGATAGCGAATAAAACGCAAATTTCGTCAAAAGATCGAGAAAAACACGCGAATTTTGTCAAAGGATCACGAAAAAAAACATGAATTTTGCAAAGGATATTCGTAAAAAAACGAACAAAATACGGTCAAAAGATTGTGAAAAAATGCTATTTTCGTTAAAATATCGCAAAAAACCCCCAGCAAATTTCATCAAAAGTTGGCAAAAAACACTCGAATTGCGCCAAAAGATGACGAAACACACGCGAATTTTGTCAAAGGACTGCTAATTCCGTCAGAAAACGAAAAAAAACTGGGTCAAAAGATTGTGAAAAAACTGCAAATTTCATCAAAAGTTCGCAATAAACTGCAAATTTTGTCAAAAGATCGCGAAAAACCGCAAATTCCGTCAAAAGATTTCGAAAAAACAGGAATTTTGTGAAAGAGTCGCGGAATAAATGCGAATTTTGCCAAAGAATCGCAGGAAAAACGCAAATTTCGTCAAAGAATACCAAAATGACATTTGGATGCTAAAAATAATTATGTTCTGCTCCAAAGTGGCTTTTTGCTGCTCCAAAATAGTTATTTTCTACTCCAAAATGAGCATGTTTACTGCTCCAAAATGGCCCTTTGCAGCTGCAAAATGAGGTCCATGCTGTTCCATCACTGCAGATTTTTCTCAACCTTTCTCTCTTTTTTTTTCTAGCCATTTTCAGCTGTTGTTAGTATTTGGGTTGTTGAAAATGGGAAAATTGGCAAGGTAAAAATCTTTAACAACTAGGTTAGAAACAAGTGGTCTCCAGAGTGAAAAAAAAAAATCCTCCAAAAATGATCGATAGAAAAAAAAAAAAAAAAAAAAAAAAAAAAAAAAAAAAAAAAAAGCCATTTAATAAATTACAACGACCATTTGGAAAATGATTTTTTCGAAGACTAAAATTTAAGACATAAAAAATCGCACGGAGTTGATCAACATTACGTATGCCATGAATTAAACATTAACATTCCTGGACCCATCATGAACAAATTTTAAAAGAAATTTCAGTTTTACAATTTTCGCTACTGTAAATTTTTAAACTTCTACGGAGTTGGTCATACATTACGTACGCCATGAATTAAACATGTTGTTACACATAAAAATTGCAAGCAACAGAAACCGCCTGCGACTCGTACGTATTATCTACATGAAACTTACGTATTATCCAAGCATTTCATTAGCTTGTTCGGGAACAGGCTTTTCCATCGGCAGATTTCCAAGAAATCTGACGATCCATTTTAAATGAAATTTCATTCATAAACTTCTAAACATCCCACAATATTACTTTTTACACCGTCGTATAGAGAAAAAAATGTACTAAAATGCAATTTGTTTGAAAGCTGTATCTCAACTTGTTTCTGAGTTATTTAATTAGGTAGATTTCGTATGAAATACTACCTATTGGGATCGTTCCTATGTTGGAATTTCTAAAAACTTTTTGCAGATCTACACCGATCATGACCCCTAGAACCCAAAACCACCCTCAGTAAAAAACTTTATATATATATCTATCTATCTATCTATCTATCTATATATATCACTTTCTTCTGGACACGATAACTTTCGTAATTCTGCACCAATCTCTTCCAAACTGATACATAAAATCAATGGACATAAAATCTCGGTCAAGTTCGTTAATGGGTAAAATCGGACCAAGGGGAGGGAAATAGGGAGGGGTTTTGTGAAAACAGAAAACCCCCCATAACTTCTTAATTTTTGTACATATAAAATCAGTTTAAAGTTTTTATTACTTCTAAAAATAGGGCCAAAAATTTATGTATCACAGATTTTTGATAAATTTAAAAATGGGCTGAAGGGGCGCAAAAAATAGGGTTTTTGGGAGAAAAAAAATCATAACTTCGTCAATTCTCAAGATATCAAATTCAATTAATTTTATTATAAATCTCCTTAACATTATCTAAAACTTTTATATTCACAAGTTTTTGATAGGAGCAATTCGTACCGCAAAAAAAATTAAAAACGAAAACAAAAAGGGCGTTTGAAGAAGAAAAAAATCCATAACTTCGTCAAATCTCAAGATATAAAATCCAATTAATTTTATTATGAATCTGCTTAACATTATCTACAACTTTTATATTCACAAGTTTTTGATAGGACCAATTCGTACTGCAAAAAAAAAATTAAAAACGAAAACAAAAAGGGGGTTTGAAGAAGAAAAAAATCTATAACTCCGTCAATTCAAAAGATATAAAATCCCCATGAATTTATCATATATCTTCTTAATATTGTCTACAACATCTATATAGACAAGTTTTGGATAGAACCAATTCTTAGAGCAAAAACAAATTAAAAATACATACCAGTTGAAGAAAAAAAATGATCTTAGTAAGGGTGTATTCAAATCCAAACTGCTTATTTTCTGACTCATTTTACAATTCATTTTTGCTCTCAAAGGTTTCCAATTGGTACGTTTTCTTACTCAGAAACTGTATAATGTACCGTGATGGTCGATTTTCTGATAGGGGCAGAATATATTTTTTAAAATGCTGTTAAAAAGGGCATTTTGAACCGAATTTACCGAAGCGGATTGTGTTGGAAAAATCATTGTATTAAGGATGCGCTTAAATCCAAACTGCTTATTTTCGGACTGGTTTTTAAATTCATTTTTGCTCTCAAACGCATTTAATTGGTAGATTCGCTTATTCAGAAATTATATAATGTACCGTAATAATCGATTTTTAGATAGAGGCAGAATATATTTCAAAAAATGATGTCAAAGTGGGCATTTTGAACGGAATTTTCCGAAGCGATTGTGTTAGAAACGAAAAATATTGTCCTTCTGAGAAAATAATTGTTTATATATCAAGTTTTAATTAAGTGAACAAAAAATAAAAACACCGGCCGCTTATAAATCTCTTCAAAAATCACGTCAGCATGTTTCATATTTTTTTTTATTAAAAATGAATCTGGAATTATGGCAGAAAATTTCGAGTTGTTGAGCATGGAAAAGTATTTTTTTTTAATGCCGGCCTAACATGATTAAGATAAAACCAGCTATTATATAAAAATGAAATAAAACTCGTCAAACGCGGCCAGATAAAATTGTTAAAGTGGATTTATCTCTAATCATGATTTAGTTTTTGTTTGTGAAATTAGTATATTTGACTTCGAAATCTACCTCTGCCTGTAGGCCGGACCGGCAGGGATTTTTTTTTTTTTTTTTTTTTTTTTTTGTAGTTTTTATTACTTTTTTGTCATAGTGGCAACACTCTCTTGTCTATCTCTGCTGAAAGTAAAGGGAAATACAGATTACTGTATAGACGAATCAGAAAACGAATAAAATGCGGATTGAACCAATAAAAAGCTTCAGATATGCTTTTGATTTCCTACCCTGACGAGGACAATAACCATTTTTCCAAATGGTTAAGAAAAAAAGAAAAGAAAAGAAAAAAGACGTTGTTAGTATAAATTTGGCGCCCCTGAATTTCCGCGCCCGGGGCGACCGCCCCCTTCGCCCCCCCCTTTCGCACGGTGCTGTCCTTAACATTCAAATGTATGTTTGAATACACCAAAACAGTGTTTAAGATAAAAGTAAGAAATGTAATATTTTTAATTATGAATATATGAAAAAATGAAAGTCCCAACTAAAAATGTTCTTGACGCATTTCGTAGTTCCCTTCGTTTGCTTCAACGGATTCGCAACAAAAATACAAATTCCTCGGAATTTAATTAAACGACATTCCACGAGCAAGAGAAATTTTGTTTTCGTTCCTGTTAAAACAATTTTCATTAATAAGAACACAGGTCTGCTGTTTTTTTTATAAAAATCAGACGAATGCTGAAAAGGCCGTTTGGTTACATAAATATTTATGTTGACGATAAACATTTGTATGCAACCGGTAGCAACATGACAGGAGCTCACTTCTCTCTACCACCGTTTTAGGGTTTCGATCATCTGACGAAACCCTATTCGTCTCACTCCTCTGTCTGTCACAGATCCTGTTTTTTCAGAAACGATATATGTTGGAGACTTGAAATTTTGCATACTTGTAGCTGAACACCTCACATCAAAAGTCAAATCATAAAATTTTGAAAGTCTTATATCTGCCCCCTCCCGGTCTCTAACTTGTGTATTTTAAGCAATTTTTCTAACTCAGCCACTAATTAAGTTGGAGACTTGACATACTTTTGCATACTTATAGCAGAATACTTGGGATCACACGAAAAATCATAAAATTTTCAAAAAGTCTTATATTATTTACCCTTCAGGGCAATTAAGCAATTTTTCTAACTTCCACCTTTTTCACCCGGGGGGCACTTTTCTAACTTTTGCCGGCACCCCTCGTGTGATATATCATTGCACAGTCCTTTGACCACTCTTTTATATTATGCACCATAGACTTGCATATTTTAATTCTACTTTTTACCTCCAGGGGTGCTTTACTATCTCGGGTGCTATGGACCCGATCCCCTCGACCAATATATCTACGGATAGGTTGTACAAAGGAGTTTCATTCGGATAGAGGTTTGTTTAGAATAATTTTGACAAGATTTTTTTAGAACAGATTTAAAAGGATAAAGTGTTTTGAAAGAAATATTAAACGGAACCCTCTGTGCAATCTGTGATCACACTTACCCTATTGTTTAATTTCGTCTATCTTTACAAGAAGAAAGTATTAGATTCGTAAAAAATTTCCGGTTCTGGTTTTTGACGGATTTAAGTTTTAGAAGATCCTTAACAGAATTTGACTACTTTTAGAAAATGTCTCTCTATGAGTTCTGTCTGTCTTTATGCGACACAAATTTTATGGACGTTCTACTTCAAGAACTACTGCACGGAATTTAATAAAAATTTATATACAGTAAGTCCCTTATATAAATGGGTACTGATTAGTTTTTGGTGTAAATCACGCGTGTGATGGTCGTTTGGTGTGGTTGCGCCTCTACGCCGCATTTTTCACGATTTCCGCAATAACTGTATCTCAAGAACTAATGCACGGAATTTCATCAAACTTCAGATTCAATTAGATGTTAACATATGTTTCCTCCGCGTATCGTAATTGATAGTGAGAGGGCGCTGCAAGCGCTCTGGACTGAAAGGGGCGCGGGCGAGAATTCCCCGCCAGATGATGATGATGTGTTCTTAGACGTCTCTTTTGAATATTTTTGTAAATAAATGTTTTTTTTTTTTAAGTTTTGAAAACCTGAATAATTTATCGAGTACGAAGTATAATTTAGTTTAGTATTTTTAAGTATTTTATACAGTCCAAATTGTAGCTATCGTGGACAACATATGTTGTTGCTGATTAGGTTTAGTGTTGATCGCAGAATAGGCGGTGCTGCTAGGTTGAATATTGCACGACTGACACGATTTTAGTGATAGTCCAATCTCAAGAACTAATGCACGGAATTTCATATCTTGAGAATCCTAATGATGAGCATAGATTTTTGAACATAGAAATGCCATTTAATTTTGGCAGTGTGATAGCGAATTTTGAAGCATTAACCCTTTATGTACTGAATTATGAATTCACGAAAACTTTATCTTCTAAATCATATTTCGTGAATTGTTAAAACTACATTAGAAGATTTACATAATTATTTAATAAATTTTAGAAGGATTGAAGGATTTATTAAATTTGAATTTATAGGGATTTTGTGCAATATTTATGACCCCACTCAAGTCATTTATTTTAAATATTTTTCTTGGTATTTTGTAGGATTAGGAAATATACAAATAGAATGTTCTTACAATAGAAATATTTCCGAATTGAACACCCCCCCCCCCCCCACACACACACACACCACCACCACCAACGCCAAGAAAGCTGAAAAGATGCAAAGGCAAAAGACATTACCCTTTTAAAAATATTTTTGTTTTGTGTTACCCATAATACTTTTGAAACAAGATAAAGTAATGTATCTATAACTCATTCTAAACTGTATTACAACTGATCGATGTATTAAATGAATTTTATAACACGTTATTTTAATGGTGCTTATAAATACCGTCCGTAGATAGAGGGTTAACACGTGTGAGACAGAAGAAAGTTTTATGATTGGCGCATCTGAATAATTCCATTTCGTTTTCTATTCTCTCTCTCTCTCTCTCTTTTGTTAAAAAAAATATATATATATATATATGTGTTCGAGAGTTACATTTACGCTCAATATTCTTGTTTCACATTTATGTTTTTATTAAAATTTTAATATGTGAATAAATTAAATCCTAATTAATATTTTAACAAATACAACTAAAACTAGTCGGATGGGTCAATCCCAAAACTTTCTTCTACCTCATGCATGTTAGTTAATACTTTCTGAAAAATATAACATATCAGCGTTACCGGTTAGAGTATTTACACCAAAATCTAGTCATTAACAATTTATGTCAACTTCTAACTAGATATGGAGTTTGATAAAAATCCGTGCATCAGTTTTTGAGATAGAGCTATTGCGGAAATCGTAAAAAATTGTGCATAGCAGCACCACCTGTTGGGCGATTTGCACCAAAAACTAAACATCACTAATTTATATCAGGGACTAACTTAATCTGAAGTTTGATAAATATTCGTGCTTTAGTTCATGAGATAGAGCTATTGCGATAATCATGAATAATGCAACATAACAGCGATATCTGTTAGGCGATTTTCACCCCCTCACTGACAAGCCCATGTTAATACGTTCACTAAGCTCCAGGTTTCACTGCAATACAAGCAATATTTAAATTAATATAATTCTATTGATTTAACGTATTTTTAATACATTGAACAGTGATTAATACTTCCAAGGATTGCATTCATATTCGTTATTAAGTTTTTTTATATAATGTTGATATAATCATCTTTTTTAAGCATTTAAAACAAAATGCAGAGAAAACAACATTACAATTTTGCCCTTTTTCAAGACAGTCAGAGGGTTAAAAAGTAATCAGCACCAAATTATATCAAGGACTAACTGAATCTGAAGTTTTATAAAAATCCATGCATTAGTTCTTGAGATATAACTATTGCAGAAAGCGTGGGGCGATTTACACCAAAAAGTCATCAGCACCAGTTTATGTCAAGGTCTAACTGAATCTAAAGTTTTGTGAAATTTCGAGCATTAGTTCTTGAGATAGCGTATCCACAAAATTTTTGTCACATACAGAGTGACAGACAGAGTGACATACAGACATTTTCTTAACACCTTCAACCTTCCAAAACGTTTAAATCCATCGAAAACCGGAAGTTCTTTCCGGAAAGGAATTTTTCACGAATCCAATACTTTCTTCTTTTAAAGATAGAAGAAAGTAAAAAGGAATCGAATAACTGAAATATTATTGTTGGCAGAACTCAACAAATAATTTGTTTAATGTTAGCTATTTTATTTTGGCTTTTCTGTAAATTTTTAACGTTAGTTTTGATTAACCCTTTCACGAGCAAGTAATTGTGTAATGTTGAATGCTCACCAGAATTTTTAAAAAGTTTATTTAAAATGAAGAACATGCAATTGTACAACATTTTCCCATCAAAGTAATAAAAATAAAATTTCATTCAAAAATTCTGGTACATTCATGATTAAAATGAACTTGTATAAAATGTATCTTACCTCCCTTCAAGGGATTAATTACCTCGTTGTTGAGGTAAAAGAATTTTAATTTTAAAAGGTTTCAAAATATTAAGAACACACCGAATTAACAACAAATAATACTCTCTCTCCCGGTAATCGGGGAAAATGTCCCGATGAAATCAGACAAAGTTTTGGCGAAAAAATAACTCGTGGGAATAACCAAATCGTATTAATTAGAAGGAAAAATGCATGCCCGAGCATATCTCGGGTTGCGCAGCGAGAGGGTTAAGGAGGTCATAGACACAAAAATCTTAAAATTTTCTGAAAATATTTTTTCGCATTAAAAATTTCTCTGTTTTTTTTTCCTCCTTAAAATGACGTTTGAATAAAGCTTCTATCTTTACTAGAACAGGAATAATTAAATTTTTCGTTTTGGTAATTCAAGCAACGGTTGTCATAGAAAAGACTTTTTGTGAAAATGCTTTTTTCTTCATGATGGGGTTTTTTCACCATTTCTCTAATTTAAATTGTTATAAGTCAAAAACCGTTAGAGATAAGCGGTTAAAACTTGGAACATGTCTTTTTCAATTGTTTTACTTTAATTTTGGTTCCGAAAATTAAAAAAAAATATTTACTTTTGAAAAAATGACTTTTTATTTTAAGTTACATAATTTTTTTTTAATTTTTACTTTAAATATTTTTAATTTTTACTTTCATTATTTTTAATTTTTATTTAAATTAATATTTTTTAAAATGCTGAATCTAAATTAAAACTTATATATTTCTGTTCATTTAAATGAAAAAAAAAATTTAAATTCTACAACTAATATTTCGAGTTGTAACGATTTTAAATTACCCCCACTTTTTTACTAAATTTTAAATTTTATTACTTTTTTTTTTAAATTGTGAGAAGTTTTATCATGTGATTTTGTTTACAGTTTATATGGTTAACCATCACAAAAAATTTCAAAATTTTAACTCAATAAATAAAAATTATTTGAAAAAATGTCCCCAACCCCAATTAAAAATATTTTTGAGCTATACATAAAAAGGGAATAAAATAAATAAAAAATTACTATTTGTGAATCTCAACAAATCATTTATTTTGAATGTCGTCTTTTATTTTGATTTTTAATGCATTTTTTAAGGTAAATTTTATTAATTATTTTTCAATTACATTGTTCAAAGAGAAAAAGGAATTTTAATTTCAAAATGTTATGAAAGCTGTCGAATGAATAACAAATAAATTCCATGAAATTTAATTTAGTAGTTTTAAATTAAAATGATACAAAAAATTTGCTGATAAATAGGAATGATCTTTGACTATTATTCTTCAGAATATTTTGAAACGTATATTTATTTTAAACATATTCCAATGACTTTTTAATATTTATAATGAAGCCATAAATTTGCAAATGCATAGAAATTATTAATTTAAGTAAAAAAAAAAAAATATTTTGTAACACATAAAAATATTTGCAATAAAAATTTAATTTTTCTAATACATAAATAAATTTAAATTGTGTTTTAATTCAAGCATTTTTTGACTTTAAAAGATCATGCGTTTGAATAGAACAAAATAGAAGAAATTTGCCATTTTTAATTATGAATATTTGAAAAATTGTAAATCCAAGCTAAAAATACATTTAATCTGATGCATTTTAAAATTTCCTATGCTTCGTTTTTTACATCCCATGTGCAATGAAAATATAAATTCGTTGGATTTTAATTAAATATCCAACAAACATGAGAATGTTTTTTCTTTTCTTTTGAAATAGATTTCGTTGGAAAAGAACACATTCTGGAATTTTCATGGAAATGAGGAAAGTGTTGAAAAGGTCTTTTGGTTAGGAAAATATTCATATTGACGATTAAAATTTGTATGTCGGACAGTTATACCTACTTTAGTGGATGTTTTATTCAAAAATTTGAAATTCTCACCAGAAACATTTGAATAATAATGTTTTTAGTTTTATTTAGGAATTATATGTTAATTTAAAAGCAAAATTTATTTAAACTTTCTGGTGAGAATTCCGTATTTCTGAATAAAAAATTCCGGCTTAGAAGCTGTATATTCAGGCAGTCGCCATCTTGGATTTCTTGACGATTTTTTGTTAGCGTTTAACGATATTGCAACTCCGATGAGTGACGTGTTCTGGCGACCCCGTTAAGCATAACATGCGCATAAATCGCTGCTTGGCGACATTTATTACTTGGCGGAAAAGGGGTTTTCACGTCAAGAAAAAATCCAAGATGGCGGCCGCGGGAATATACAGCATCTGTTCCAAAATTCTCGAGATTTTTCAACATATGTGGAAACATAATAACAGCACAGTCTCCCCCCCTCCCCCTTCTCTATTTTCTATTGCAATTAAACGATGTGAATAAATTCGTATCTAATGTTTCTTAAAAATTATTGCTAAACATAAACCAGCACTTCTTTAATATTATGAATATGTTTAAATTCTTTATCCCTTTCGACTTCATTTTGTTTACTTCATTTATATTTGAAAACAATTTTCTTATTGTAGTTTTAACTATAAAGTATTTAAACTTCCAATTTAAAACAAGCATTTAAGACTTAGAATCTGGCAAATAGTTCATTATTGGTGGCTTACATTCTATGGATTAAACGTCATTATTTCAAATCATTTCAAACGAATGAAAATCTTTTTTCATTGTTAGTTAGTATTATCTGAGAATGTGGCTGATTTTGATAAATCTTGACAAAATATTTTATTTAATCAGACTTTCAACAAAAGAGGTTATATAATTCATTTGCATATTTATTTGTTTTTGTTATTTTTCTGTTAGATCGCCAAAGATTTTCTGTAATTCCTAGAATTATATACGAGTTCAATACTTAATTTAAAAGCAGATAATTAAAATTCAAGCATTATTCTAATAAAACATTCCAGTTATTTACCATCAAATCTTGACGGGCACTATCTAGGTAAGGGTCCCTATCCTCCCCCCCCCCCCCCTAGGTAAGGGTCCCTATTTCCCTAATGTTGTAATTTTCAGTGAAAACCTACCAAATTTGGATTTTACATAGACTAACTACCCACGCACATAGAAACATAGGCAAATATCGCACAAAAAATTTTTAACAATGGGCAATTCCATACAAGTGTCAACTTTGACAAAAAATATTTTTTTTATAATTTTTATAAATTAAGTTAAAAAATATATTGAAATATATTCCAAGTTTTCAAAATATTGTTTTAGACTCAAAACTTTTATTTGGTTTGCAACTGGCACAATAAACAAAATGGCTGAAAAGTAAAATGCTTGGAGTTGTGTGCAAATAGTATTCTTGAAGAACACTTGGAAAAAGAAGGTAATTGTTGTTTGTTTTACATTTTTACTTCCTTCTATCTTCAATAGAAGAAAGTATTGTAATCGAAATTTTTTTCGACTTCCGATTTTCGACGGATTTGCATGTTTTAGGGGTCAGAGATTCCAAAAAACATGTTTATAGAAAATGTCTGTCTGTCTGTGTGTCCGTCTGTCCGTCGCCATTGTACCATCAAAAAGTGTATGAAGTTATCTATAGAATTAAACCAAAATTTTATTATAAGTTTTTGGCTATGGCAAGCAGGTCCTCCCGGAATTTGGAAAAAATTCGCCGGTAGGGGGCGCTGATATAACAATTTTTGTGCGATTTTGAATATTGTACCATCTAAAAGTGTATGGAGTTATGCATAGAATTGAACCAAATTTTTAGTTTAAGTTTTTGGATATGACAAGCAGGTCCTCCATGAATTTGGAAAAAATTCGCCGGTAGGGGGCGCTGTAAATGCGTTTTTTGTGCGATTTTGAATATTGTACCATCGAAAAGTGTATTAAGTTATGCATAGAATTGAACCAAATTTTTATTTTAAGTTTTTGGCTATGGCAAGCAGATCCTCCCTGAATTTGGAAAAATTTCGCCGGTAGGGGGCGCTGTAATAGCGATTTTTGTGCGATTTTGAATATTGTACCGTCCAAAAGTGTATGAAGTTGTGCATAGAATTAAACCAAATTTTTATTTTAAGTTTTTGGCTATGGCAAGCAGGTCCTCCCTGAATTTGGAAAAAATTCGCCGGTAGGGGGCGCTGTAATAGCGATTTTGAATATTGTACCGTCCAAAAGTGTATGAAGTTATGCATAGAATTAAACCAAATTTTTATTTTAAGTTTTTGGATATGGCAAGCAGGTCCTCCATGAATTTGCAAAAAATTCGCCGTTAGGGGGCGCTGTAATAGCGATTTTTGTGCGATTTTGAATATTGCACCATCGAAAAGTGTATGAAGTTATGCATAGAATTGAACCAAAAAAAATTTTAAGTTCTTGGCTATGGCAAGGAGGTCCTCCCTTAATTTGTAAAAAAATCGCTCGTAGAGGGCGCTGTAATAGCGATTTTTGTACAATTTTTGTGCCATTTTGAATATTGTACCGCCGAAAAGTGTATGAAGTTATGCATAGAATTGAACCAAATTTTATGTGTTTATTTTTGGTCATGTCACGAAGGTCCTCCCTGAATTTGGAAAAATTTTGCCGGAAGGAAAAATTTTGCACTATAATTGCGATGTCTGTACCATTTTCATTATTGTACCATCGAAAAGTGTATGAAGTTATCCATATAATTGAACCAAATTTTTTGTGCATGTTTCTGGCTACGGCAAACAAGTCCTCCGTGAACTTGAAAAAATTCCGAAAGAAGGGGGGCGCTATAATTCCGATCTCTGTGCCATTTTCATTATTGTATCATCGAACAGCGTATAAAATTATGCATACAATTGAACCAAAATGTTTGTGCTTGTTTTTGGCTTTGGCGAACAGGTTCTCCTTGAATTTGGAAATATTGCGTGGTAAAGGGGCTCCGTGCTAGCGATTTTTGTTTACTTTTCTTGATTTTTCGTAGTTCTATTGTGCATCGGCGGCTCATGCAGCGGCGGGAACTCGCTTCCTGGTATGCCGGCTATTCGCAAACAGCTGATAACGACAGAATAAGGAAAAATTAATAATTTTAACAAATATCATGCCATCATATCACCAGATTAACTCGTTTTTAGTCCGTTTAATTGACTTGAGCAGAAATTTAAGATGAAAATCAAAGTTGGTATAGTATTGAACTAATAATATTGAAGTATTAACATGTGTAACTAGGTTTTGAAATATTAAGATGTATAAGATAGAAGAAAGTTTTGGGATTGGCACATCCAACTAGTTTAAATAAATGAATGCATGTAGTACAATATTTAATAGTTTACAATAGTCTTAAAGCAATATTCTTGATAATAATGCATGCACAATAAAGTCTTGTGCTGCGTCATTCTGTTACATGTTTTTGTGCATTTTTTATTTCAAATAGTAGGTAATCGTGCTCGATATGTTTTTGAAAATAATATCAATGGAGAATACATAGTTATGTACTGTACGTTCATTCTGAAATTTATTAGTTTAATAATTTTTTTTTTTTAAATAAACGTTCTGTCATTCTGTCACGTCAAATGACAGTTAATAACTTCAACCCTAGTACAGATAGGTTGCTCTAAATTTTAATTTTGTACTGCTATATTGTACATCATATTTAAGAAACGTATTAGTTTAAAAACTGAATGTTTTCCCAATTCACAAATGTTTCCAGTTTTAAGTAACAGGCTAGAGTCATGTTTGCAAAAATATCATTCCGTCACACAATAAGAAATTACTCAAAAATGAAAGAATAAAATCCGTAAAAAAATTGTTTCAGATATTTTTTTAATCTTTTAGTCAATAACAGTCATGTGCAAACTGAAAAATTAATTTTTGTGTGAAAATAGCTTCAGGGGAATTGCTTTAGCTGTAATTCTACAACTGAAAATGTCATTCCGTCACATATGGAATTGCCCCAATGCGAAAAATTGTTTTTCAAAAGTATCTATATATGACAAAAGAAAAAAAATGGTCCCTATTTCGTTACCCTCAAAAAATCCAATATGCTGAGGCTTAACTTATAACTAAATCGAAATTTATTTCTAACTGACTATGTAATTTCATTTACATTAAATTAAGGCACAAAGAAATGTACTAATTATCAGTGGAAGAATAACATAACGAAACATTAGTCCTCTAAACGTGAGGAAAAAATTGTCATGAAAAATCATTCCTATTTTCGTCCCCGGGACGAACTACAAGGGGGACGAAATTGGGACCGCGCTACTTCCTAATAGGGCAGAGTTTCAGTTCCCGTAAGATGAGCTGAGCGTCCTAAAACTCACTGTATGCTACTGTCAGCATCTTACCTATGTAAGATATATGCAATGAATAAGAAATAAATACTTACAGTACGGTAAACGACGCTCTACAAAGGACGGAAGAACTCAGGTCTTCTAAAAATTGGAAATCCTACGTCTTTAATATATGTATGCGTTTTAGCGAACGAAACATTCACAACTGACCCCTTTTGCCTTCCGTTCCCAGATAAGTGGAGCCATTTTCGCAGAACCGGAGAAGTAAAGGGGGACGAAATTACGGCTCTTTACCCTATCTATTACTGCATTTAAAAATTGCATTTTTGTAATGCATAACTTTTTACGATATAAAATGACAAAAGTGGATCTCGCTTTTCCACATTTTAAGAGTCTCAAGTCCGTTTTATTTGCCTGTTTTTTTAACACTTTCCAACATAGTTTAAAAGTGTTTATGACTTCGGTTTGTCTGTCTGTCCGTGCTCTATCTCGCATAAATACAGTCAGATTGCCATGCTATTGATACATGTTATTGCTGTTTACTGTGTCATGTTCGGTATTGAAAATGAAGTTTATATGTAGCCTTTGCCGTCCATATACAGGGACACTAAAAAGAATTCCATGACAGGACGGCCTTTGCGGGGAAAATCGTTTGCGGTGTATTTTAATGAGGAACAGATGTCATATATTCCCGCGGCCGCTATCTTGGATTTTTCTTGGCGTGAAAACCCCTTTTCCGCCAAGTAGTAAATGTCGCCAAGCAGCGATTTATGCGCATGTCAGGCTTAACGAAAATAAAATGTGAAACAAAGTCAGCAAAAAAACGCCAAGAAATATCAAAACATCCAAGATGGCGGCCACGGGAATATACAGCATCTAAGCCTTTAATGATACTGCACTATTTTAAATACATTGAAATTTTTATATCTATCACTCAAGTGTGCTACAAATTGCTTACCTAGTGTGCCGATAATTTATCGTCCATTGGCAGGGACACACAAAATTGAAGTATGTAGCATTTGGCTAAACACTTGAAATATTTGGCTGCAGTACTGCTTCACTGTTAAAACTATTCCTGTAAAATTACGGGCGGAGGCCGGCAGCAGAGATTCCAGTCATACTCCGTAAAAAAAAAAAAAAAAAAAAAAAAATCCATGCCCGTCATTTTGTGTAGCCCGTAATTTTAGGGATATAATGCACTTTAAAACACAATGACACTTTACTTACTGTTCCGTAGCACGTAGCATGTTAGAAAATCATCACAGAATAGCTTTTTTGGCGGGTTAAAAATATGTTACGGCCGCGGTTAAGTGACACTATTTTTCGAAACACGACTAAAATGAAGGGTTACACCCTATCGGAGGAAAATGTATGGGGGTCGTACCGTATTTTTGCTAACAGATGGGCTGTAAGAATATGTGGATTGCCCTTGATTTTCTAAGTATCTAAGCTATAAGGCCGATTATTTAGCGGATCAGACCGTTTTTCATCCAATAAAGCTGTTGCCCGTGAAAATTGAAGGGCAAACACTTATGAATTTACAGTTTTTTTTCTGAGAGTGTATGAAGAATAATTGCTGGATATGCATTTTCAGTTGTGATAAGCGTTTTATTGTAACTATTTTTTTTGCATATTACTTGGTGTGTATGCATTCTATAGACACTATACAGGGCTACATAAAATATTTCAAGTATATATCCGTTTATGGATGGAAATAAGAAATTTAGCTGAAATAAGAAGCTGAATAAAAAATTACAACTCTGTGTT
Organism: Maratus speciosus; assembly: GCA_963932465.1. Classification (NCBI taxonomy): domain Eukaryota; kingdom Metazoa; phylum Arthropoda; class Arachnida; order Araneae; family Salticidae; genus Maratus; species Maratus speciosus. The sequence goes on from OZ010792.1 coordinate 610,920,955, forward strand.
CAATTGAACTCATTTTTAGCATACTATGTAATAGACATAACAATCTGTGGATCTTATACAGAGTTGCACTAAAAAATGTGGATAGTTTTCAGACTATTCATGGTCATTGCAGAAGTTTCCCACATAGCATTTTTAGTTTGCAGAAACTTTGCTGAAGTCTTGCTTTGAAAACCTGCAAAAGTCGCAGCATGAGAAATTTGAAAGTTCCCAAAGTCACCACACTTTGAACTTGCAGCTAATTTGTCGTGCAAGTTAAATTCATGCTATATCTAATTTATTGCAAATTAACGGCAAAAGAGTAATCAAAAATACTGCAAAGTAGTAACCTTTCCATGCCACCATTAACTGTTTACAACTATTAAACTATAAGTTTAACCCCTTCGAAGGAGTCCATAGACCTGATCAGTAAGGTGCATGCATCGCTTTACCACCATAAACAAGTTAGGGTAATATTTGTACTTTTCAGTTCGACCCTTTTTTAGTATTTGAAAAGTATAGCGTTTAAAAAAAGCGGTGCTAACCGAATAAAATTTTTGAAATTTCTGCGTATCTGCTGATTATCTATTCTCTCAACAGAGGGATTTTTTGCTTTCGTCGCTTTCGGTAATTAAAGACAGTCTTGCCATCAGTTTCACAACAAACTACTCATGCAAGTGGGTAATGGTATACCCTGCGGGAGATTTGATGCGAATTTCTCAATTGAAATTTGTCACGGCAAGGTAATATCAGAAAAAATCAAACTTGCTGCTAATATTCCTGCTATCTGGGTGGCTTTTCAAATGCGTTATGCATTTTCTAAATTGTTTATTTAGACATCTTTCACCTTTATATTGTATTCTGAATGTGTAGGAAAGTGTTTCATAATCTGTGCTAGATGCATAATTTTTCGATCTTGTTAGCCCTCGGCATTCTATTTCTTTCTCCAGCTATTAAAGTATCGTCACCATAAAATAACGTTCTGCTGTAAGCCAGCCGTAAAATATATCAGATGTATCATTGTACTGTTAAGTACTCTACTGCAATTTTTTAAACTTCTAAGCATCGCACATTTTCAATTTTTAGACCGTTGTAATGGGAAAAAAGTACTTTTAAATGCAATCTGTTTGAAAACTGCATCTTCATTTGTTTTTGAAATATTTTTTTTTTTTTTTTTTGTAGTTTTTAGCACTTTTTGTTGTTTATTGGTAACTCAAGTCTCTCCATTTCTGTAGAAAGTAAAGTGAAAATAGTTGAAAAATGGTATTTATATTTTTTTGTTGCCATTTTACCATAACAAGGGAAAAATTTGTAATTAAAATACGTGCTATTTTGAAAAAAATATAAATGGATGATTTCTGATAAAACAGGGAGGTATTATAAACTATATTTAATTTTAAGAATCTATATTAATATTACAAACAAATGAAGGCCTACGAATCATGAGATAGTCGATTTTTTTGTCGAGTTTCTTAAAGAACTACATCTCTTTCTTGAATTTGTGTATTATTGAGCGACAGTGACGTCCTATGCATTCTTTACTGCAGATGTTGTTCAAGACTGGATCGTAAATGAGGAATTCTTCAGCGGATGCGAATGACATCATTTTATATAAAATAAAAGCGTGTGTTTTAAGTGTTAAAACTGAAATATGTTTTGTTCTATCTATATTTATATACATATACATATATATATATTTCATCGGGGGCGACACTAAATTCTTAAAAAGCAGAATTCTTGATTTCTAGTTCATTTTTTTCTGACTCAGGATTAAATATAAATTTTATGTTAATTTTAAATGATGAATCAACTTTTCTTAGAATTCAGCGATGATATGCTTGGAAATGTAGAATAAAACACAAAATTGCTTTTGCGTAAAAACATAATCCCTAATTATGAAAATTCGAAAAAACCCGGCAAAAAATTCGCTCAGTGCTGTTCTTAAATTTCTAGGCGCTTCGTTTGCTCCAAGTCATTTGAAATGAAAATATAAATTCGCTGGTTTTTAATTAAATGACATTCCACAAACAGGATAATTTTTATTTTCGTTTCTTTCAGCGCAGTTTCTGTTAAAAAGAACACAAACTGCAGTTTTCATAAAAAATCAGACGAATGCTGAAAAGATCTTTTGAGTCGGGCAATATTTGTGTTGACGATTAAGATTTAGAAACTGCCGGTGGCAATAAAGTAGATGTGCCCTACTGTCTTTCTCTCTTTTATGTTTATTTTCTAATGAAAAAGAAGTTTCTTATATTTATACATATTTATACATTCTACATAAAAGTCAAAGATGCGAATGAATTTGAATCTAATTAAAAATATAGTCAACAGCTACAGCTAAAAAGGAATAGAAAAAAAAATATCTGCAGAGCTTAGCAAATAAAAATAAATTTTTGCACAATTACATCTTTCGTGGAGATCAAATTAATTTTATTTTTAGAACGGTTAAAAATATTAATGAATTATAGAATTACCATTATTTTGGGACCAGTGTTATAGGATTACTATTATTATAGACTTACCTTTATAATTTTTTCAGATGTTTCTAAATTCAAATGGGATTAAAAAGAGTATGCAGGAAAATGTTCAACATTATATTTAATTATAAAGTACTCCCATTTCAAATTTTCACCTCTTTTGCGCATTTTTAAAAAATTAAAACGTGTATTTGTTGTTGTTGTTGTTGCTCTCACATTTTTCTTACTTTTGAAATTAAAGAACAAGTGATGTCAGAAGGAGCAAAACTGGGAAAGCGTGTATTATCGTCACGTGTGTATCATCATCACGTGTATTATCAATGCGTCTACACCAGTGGTTCCCAACGTGTAGCGTGGCTCCACAGGGGGGCAATTTGACTCTTTAGGGGGGCAATTTCAGATTTGCAACTCATTCACTTTTCTTCTTCTTCTTTTTTTTTTTTTTTTTTTTTTTTGAAAAACAATGTTTTGGATTACAAATAAAATTAATACATGAAACATTTAAAAATAAATAAGTTTCGTTGTTGAATTTTAAAAGAGTTCCAAATCAAAATGTTTAAAATGGTGCCATACCAGAATGAACAAACATGAACAAACTTTTAAAATATCCTACCAGCCCCTCTTTCCTTTGTTACTATTAAAAATGTCTATAATTTTTCTGGTTAAAATATATTATACAATTTTTTTTCAATCATTTATCGAATGAGTTATTTTTATCAATTCACTCTGCTGCATGGAATACGAAGAAAGAAATTTTTCCATGTGAAATTACTTAAGAGTATACCGAAATCTAATTGATCCTAAAAAATATTTGAAAATAACTAAATGTGATACTACCAAATTTATAAATCTTTAATAGCATTAGAAAAGGAAATAGATAAATAGTAAATATCTATGTCTGTACTGCAGGTCTTTTACACGCCAAATGAATATACCGGGTGTCCCAAAAAGGACTGACTGATTTTAAAATTCAATAACTTGCAAACGGTGACAGATATTTAAAAAATTCTTGCAGGAGGTTTATGCATAAGGTCAAAAGTTTTATTACAATGATTTTCGATTTTAGTTCGAATTACAAACAATAGATGGCGCTGTAAGCAATAGTCGCTAAATACAGGCTCGATTTCTAGTCCTCTCTGTTGTTCCATGCTGAAAAAGGAGATGGAATTGTATTATCCGGGCCACGAAGTACCAAAAATCGAGCCTGAATTCAGCGTCTATTGATCGCAGCGCCATCTATTGTTTGTAATTCGAACTAAAATTGAAAATCACTGTAAAAAAACTTTTGACCTTATGCATAACCCTCCTGGAAGAATTTTTTAAATATCTGTCACCGTTTGCAAGTTATTGAATTTTAAAATCAGTCAGTCCTTTTTGGGACACCCGGTATAACATATCATATCATATATATTATAAAGCAGTAAGATCTAAAAGTTCCGTCCGAATGTTTTCAAAAACTACCCGGTGGATTTTTTTGCAAATAGTGTCATTCGATAGAGAATATTCACGTGGTGGTTTATGAATAAAATATACAGGGATAACTATGATTTTTGGTAATAAATTTCGCACTTTATTGTTATTTTGAACGAAAAGGTTGCTAGAGGTTATTTTTTGGCAACAAATGAATTGAAATCACTGTATCCGTTAGAAAAAAAAGAAAAAAAAATGCTGATATTTAATTGTAAAAAAAGAAAGAAAAATACATTTAAATGAAGGATTATGTTAAAAAACGAATATATTTAATTTAAACCTAAAAGAAATATTTGTAATTTAATTTAAACCTGAAAGAAATATTTGTAATGCTTAAAAATTAATTTAACGAGAAAGATTACAATTGATACGCAATATTTCGCTCATTATCGCTTGCGTTAGATTATAGAAATGAATCTGAAAATTTGATTAGATGAATTTTTAATGACTTTTTTTCTTTTTGTTCTTTTCTTTTTATTTTTATCTAATTGCCCCATCACGTAACTCATAGAAAAAAAGCAGATATAATTGTGAGTCACATGTGTAATTATTATTTATTTCTTTACGATTTTTTATTTTACTTTTGATCGCCAAACAATGTGATTTTAAGTCAAAAATGCATAAGTGTGACACTAGCTTGAGGATATTCTCATAAATGGTGTTTTTTCAAGTGAACGAGATCTTTTTTTGAGTACATTTTTATATTCAATTGTAACTTATATAGATATCAGTTAATATTTTAAAAATGGAATCAAATGTGAATTTCTACCACACATACATATTGTAAAATAATTTCTTATTTTTTAAAATGTTTATCACCGTAATTCCGAAAGCATGTGATATTTATAAACTCGACTATTATCCATTTTTTTAAGCAAATATTATCTGTTGTTTATTTCATTTTTTCTTAAGACATATCGCCAATATCATTTATAGGAAAATTCACACCTTCGAAATCTAGGAAATGAAGATAGTTTTTAAGGAAATTTATACAATCATGCGTTATTATTATCGAAAATTTCAACATTTTGGAAAAAAAAAAAAAATGCAAGTCTTTTGTAATTCGTCATTTCTTCTTCGTCTTTCTTCGCAATTTCTCCTCTGTTATGTAATATTTCAAATGATATTGGACTAATTTTCGATCATCGAGTCACCGCCAAATGGCATATCTATATAGAAAGGATTTTCTAAAGTATCACCCCTAACGGCGTTTTTGCAAGGAGAGGGGAAAAAATTCCTTAAAAATCGGATATTATAATTATGCGTCAGATGATAGCATAATTTAATGTATTTTTGTATGCTGAATCGATTGGTGCCAAGTAAATTCTTATAAGTCCAACAGTTCATGACATTTTTCATATTTTTCTAATTTGGCGGTGTCTTTGGCGTCTAAACCTCAAAATATCTAACATTACATCCGTTACTCTAGCAACGAAAAAAAATTCAAATTAACTCTTTTGGATAAAGAATAAAAACGGCTCGCTGAGTTTGAAAAAAAAATACGAACATCTTAATAAAAAAAAATTATACTACTTAGTTATCCCGTTGACCAATTTCGCCAAATTATATAAATCGCCAAACCACTCGCCAAATTACATTAATTGACATAAGTTGTATTTTAATAATGAAAGAACAAATAAATTAGTATAGCATTAATAAAAATACAAATAAAACGTCGAAATAAAAATAACTTGAGGACGTAAGCACGTGTAACTTCCTTGAAGTCAAGTGAATGTGACATTTACGGTCAACCGTTATTGGCATTTAATCTTATAATTTGGCGATAGATTTTTGGTCGACGGAATAACTAAATAGTACAAAAAAAAAAAAAAAAAAAAAAAAAAAAAAAAAAAAAATTAGTGATTTTATGCAAAATAAAAGGAACAATTTTACTAAGAAATTAGCGTTATAGAACGAAAGGGATTAGAACTTAGATATTCCGTCGACCAAAAATCTATTGCCAAACTGTAAGATTAAATGCCTATAATGGTTGACCGTAAATGTCAAATTCACCTGACTTTAAGCAAGTTACACGTGTTTACGTCACAAAGTGATTTTTATTTCGACGTTTTATTTGTATTTTTATTAATGTTATAATAATTTATTTGTTCATTCGTTATTTAAAATAAAAATTATGCCAATTTGTATAATTTGGCGAAATTGGTCGACGGGATAACTAAGTAGTACTAACGAAAATATTTAAATATGAAAGCACTGTTTGTAACGACTTAAAAATTATTTTCAAAGAAGGAAATTGGAATTGGAATAATATTTGGCGATTTATAATTTGCTTCTCGATAAGAAGAGAAAATGGGTACACTTATAACAGCCGTGCTCAGATCTCGCCAATAACATTTTTAAAATTGCCAGTAGCAGTAGTTACATTTTGCGTATGTAAATTAAAAATAATTCTTTGTTTTTAATTATGGCATTATTTCCTGTTATTGTTTATCTTTTCAGTTTTTTAAACGAAATTAGTGTAAGGCATGCATTTTAAATGAAATGAGTGAAAGGTTTGTATCTTAAATGAAAACAATAAATATAAGAATATGGTATGAACATAATCTTTGTTGATTTATTACCTGCGCCCGGCTAACATAAAAGTATCACAAAAGCAACATATTCACTTGGTACAGATGTCATATTCGCCCCATATTGGCGCGATTATTTTCGGTTGCCAATTTGGCGAAAACATCAACAGCATAAACAACATAATCCGGGTTACCACATCAAGCAAAATAACGACACTTTGGCGCAAGTTAAGTACCTGTTGCCTATATGATATTAGGTGGTACAGATGTCATATTGGCGCGATTGTTTGCCGACGCCAATTTGGCGAAAAAATAAACAGCATTAACAACAACTTCCGGGTTACCATATCAAGCAAAATAACCTCACTTTGACGCCAGTTAAGTATTGTTGCGTATTGCAATGTTTCTGACATTGGCGTCAGAAAAAAATCGCGCCTATATGGGGCATGTATGACATCTGTGCCCAAGTGGTTAGGTAATAATTTTGGAAAGGTTTTAGTGTACACATATTGTTCAACGCTACTTAGTCATAGAGCAAAAAAAAAAGTTAAAAATTAAGTGAACCTGATTATGAAAGTTTAACCTTTTTTTCTTTGAAAATCTACAGAATGTATTTTGATGGCACTGTTACATAACGTTTCAGGAATGGTGTTAGTATATAACATTTCATTATATGTTAATTAGTTATAGAGCTATTAATTCCTGTTGTCATAACGGTCTCATTGCCCTACCAAAAGTGTATTGTTAGTAATCAACTAAAAGAATTACTTCTTAATAGCTAAATTTTGACCAACGCTTTAGGTAATATTGTATCACAATGGCGTTCGCATCGTTTTCAGCAATGAGTAAGGTCCAGCTGAAGGTCCATATTGTTTAAAATGCAAATTCAAATTCAAAAATGTTCATTTTTAAAAATTGACCAGCGCAGCGGGCATAGTCTGCTAGTATAATATAAATTTGAAAATGTGGTAATACATGGCAGTTAATTAACGATAATTGAGGAGGGGAAAATATAAATGTGTTTCGATTGGCATTTTGATGCCTATTTAAAATTCATAAACATCAGAATCTTGGACTCCTTCTTGTGTATTTTGTTATCCACAGAAAGAAAATTTGGTGCCCAAAGCTGTTCCAACAGTTCTTAGCAGGTTATTAAAATGGATTATAAAATGATTCAAAATTTTAATGCTAAGTGTGAGGTCTCTTTAAGCACTTTGGGAAGATAAAAATGCAAAACATACAACATTTTTGTTAAACATCGAGATAAGTTGGGAAGGCAAACTATTTTGGCATAAAAGTAAAGATTTATAGCCAAAATGCATTTATAAAATAATGTTAAAAACATATTTGTGACATAAAATTCACTTCTATGATAAGTTAAGAATGTGAAGTGAATAGTTATCGTTAAAACTCTGTTAGAAATCCTTCAGGTAAATCGAGTTCACTTTTAAAATAATAAAAGATATAAATTTCAGAATATGTGTGTGAGGAGGTGGGGGTAGGGGGGTACATCGTGATTTTACAGATGCTTCGGTGGGGCGTGGACAGTAAAAGGTTGGGAACCACTGGTCTACACTGTTAAAAATCTGCAGCCTTAGCTGCATAGTCACTACACCGCTTTTATAGAATATCTCCATTCTGACCAATTGGAATGTTCCATATTATAGTCAAATAATCATTTTCTATAAAAGCGGTGGAGCAAAAGCTAAATATGTTTAAAAGAGTAGTATCATCAATTATAGTATCAAAGTGTGTTATTATTTAAATTAGCACATTATCCTGATATAAAAATTATAAATGTATATTTATATATTTATAAATATATTTAAACGAATTTAGATTTTTATTCTTAATTTAAAAAATTTCTTGCACATAAAAAAAAAAAATAATAGATTTATCTTCAAGTTACGTCAACCAATAAAGGAAATAGATGCATCTGTCTTTTAACAATAGTTAAGCAATTTTCTTTATTTTCATAAAAGTACGTTTTCCGGATGAATGACAAATTTTTAACATTTTCCAGTTGAAAACAGTTTATGACATGGGTTCTTTTGTCTATCATCTAACCGCGTTTCTTAAATGTACTTGGATTTTCGTGTAATTGATATATGTTATGTTATTGTGGTTATTATAAAACGTGCACTATTGAAATTGGAGTTTGTAGCCCTTATAGTTCGTTTACAGGAGCACACAAAATAATTCGGATACATGATCTGTGAAAACAATTATATGGACTGTCTTTTAATTATGTTATGCCATTTCAAACACCAGGAAATCGAAATGTATTGCTGGGGTGCATTACAATACAGTTTTTACAATATAGTCTTCCATATTTGTCCTTTATAGAATATGGCGTTCGTTGCTTTTATCTTTTATTTTCAGGGACACAAAGTAATTAGCTTACAATACTATCTAAGAGCGATAACTGCTGGAATTATGTTTTCACTTGAGCATGCTTTTTTAAACTTAACTAAATTTTAGTATAATAAAAGGTGTGCATAAATTCGAAAACTGATATATAGGGCAGCACAAAAGCATGTCTAAGCATTAGAGCCTATGGGCACGAATTGCTAAAAGTCTGTCTTCACGGTGTTATACATTTTTCAGTTGAGCTATATTTCACTATAATAAGATATGTCTTTAGGATAAAAATAAATCGTTATCATTTTCGTAATCGTATGACAGTGCATTGTTACAAGCTGTATCTTTATGAGCAATTATTTCAATTGATCCTCTTATGATGGCTTCCTGGTAATTATTTGTATGAAAGATAATTTTCGACTTATTAAAATCTACTTTTATAGGTTGAGTTTGAGCTAATCTTGATAATGCAATCTATAAAAGTAGATTTTAATATATCGAAAATTATGTTTGGTACAAATAATTACAAGGAAGCCATCATAAGAGGATCAATTGAAATAATTGCCCATAAAGATACAGCTTGTAACAATGCACTATCGTACGATATCCATGGGGGTATGGAGAGATGAAAGCTCGTTTTTGTTGAAAATTTGAATAACTTTATCTGACACCTCATCGGACGTACAACCTAAAAATTACAGTCTTCTGGGCAATTCTGGAATAAGCGTAAAGAAAATAATAACAGCATTTGAATCCTACTGATGATGGCCTTGTAATGGTTGAAAACGCTCTGAGGTTTTTCTAATCTATTTTAAGATATTTTTAACGTATTTTAAATATCTTTATATTATATGAAAGTAATTTTTGTACAATTATTTGTACTTTTATATGTATTTTAATTAATTGATACTTAGTTAAACAGATTTTTTTCACCAAACTATTAACAAATACCACGGTTGAAATCTTTTAATATTCTAAATGTAGGATGCGTCATAAGTTCGTGCAAATTATAAAAAATCATAATAAAAGAAGTAATGCCCGGAAAAAAATTCAGTTTCAGCGAATAGGATCAGAGGGGTGCTGGATTTTTTTTTCTCCGTGTATAAGAAAAAGATTCCAAAATTAGCCGAAAGAGGGTGCTCACACGTCATACTGAGATGTTTTATGCAAATCAGGCAAACACAAACAGAGAATGAAAAAAATTACAATAACCCGGCAGGACGGACGCGGAGTGTTTTGACACCCCACGTCCGAAAATATTCATCCGCTGTCTCTCCCTATAAACCGAAGTGGCCGGCTCCATCACTACGTGCTTCCAAGCTCATCTTCCGTGCGTGGCGTATGAAAATAACGAATTCAGACACTTTTTTAATCTTATAGAATTATAGAAAGCCTTATAAAAATTGAAGCTATATGTACAAACTGAAAAAATCCAGATCCATCTACACCCTAATTATTATGAAAATTCATAAATAGCAGCATTTTTATTCACAATAATGTATAATTTTATTATAATAAAAATTGTAAAGAAAAATGAAGTTTTTCGAATAAGGAAAATAAAGATGAGTGCTTTTAATTTATTTTTTATTAATTTTTAAATGTAACGATCATTTAACATTCCAGTTACTATTTTTCACGAGAAAGAGTGTAATCATCCTGAATTTCATTAACAGATAGAATTCTAGAGATTTTTTTCGTATGTATGCCATTTAATATGTTTGGAGGGTGCTGACACCCCATGCCCGTTGTTGTGTTATGTTTCATGACGGCCGTCCTACCTTGATAACATGACACTGTGCATTTATTTTAAAGTAAAAGACCACCCTCACCCGGTATTAGGGAAGTGAGTCGCGTCACTTATCAGCTGAGAGTAGCATGTCAGCATCGATGCCACCAACGGTCCGTCGAATGGCATCTTTCAGTTCCACCAAAGTGGCTGGGAGCTCGGTACCCGCGAGACTTTAAATACCCCCCACAACCAGGGCTTAATTTCTAAGGGGAAAAGTACCGGAGCCCTAATATTATGTGGTATCGGTACTACAACTGTACCGTTTCCCCCTAACTCCCCCCTCCCCACTGTCACTCCAAACTGCCTATTCATATTTGATACATTATTTGCAAAATTTAAGCATTTTTTTTTGCTTTAGCAAAATAAAAATTTTAAAAATATCTATCAGTATATACTTAGCTGTCAACTATTGCACTTTTCAGTTATCATTCCTTCCGAATAGTAATCTTTGCCTAGTTTTAGTGTTAATTAATTGCAGAATTCTGCGATTAAATAGAGCAAGGATTATGATTCGGAAATAGTGTTGACACAAAAAAGGGATAATTCCTAGCTATGCATTTTTTCATAAAAATGCATAGCTATGAATTGCACTGGGCTCCGGAGCCCTGTATTTATGAGCTCCGGGGAATTCCGACCCATATTTAAATATTTACTAAAAACAGAGAAGTACCGGATCTGGGTTCCGGCGCAAATTAAGCCCTGCCCACGAAAAAAAGTTCTGCCGGGTTTAAGTCTGGAGATCGCGAGGGCCACTCTAACTTACAACCTCGACTTATCACTCAGTCTTCAGTAAAAGTGGCGAACAGGTATGTCGGGAATTTACGTGCAAAGTAAGGCGGGGAACCATCCTGCATGAAGGTGAAGACATATAACGCATATCTTCCCTGAATTTAATTTGAAGGTACAGTCGTGGAAATAAAGTAAACACCCTTTACTAACTCTGCAAAAAAATATTGTAGAAGAAAATTACTGGTACCACACGATTGGTAATAAAATCTACTTTTAAATGATGCATATCAAATTTGCTTAAGGGACCATCTACATATTACAACAAACCATAACTTTGTTTTTTTTTCCAATAACAGTACACAATTCTGACAGCATAAATGAGCTCTACACAAATTTTTATGCAATTTGTACGATAAGCATTCAAGAAATTAATTATTTTAAAACAAGCGTATTTTAGGGGCTGTATCCAAATTGAAGTTCGGTACTCGATTGTTGACCGAGAGTGCCCCCTTCTTGATCAAGGCATCTTAAGCCCCACTCAAGCAGTCATCGAAGACTACTAGTTTACAGAATAGCCTAAGAAATTTCAAAATATCGAGTCACTTCTATCCTAGACGACCCCTTAAACCATCATTTTGCCGTTTTTTAAGCATCATTTGAAAACTACTTGGAAGAAAAATGTGAAAATTTGGATTTACATAAAGCAGGACTTAATAAATCTAAATCCATCAAAAAAAATGGTAGGTTGTTTTCATAATTTTTTCGAATATTAATTTCATAATTCATATCATAAAATTATAAAAATTGCAAATTCAACGTATTTATGTTTGGGTATTTGAGTATTATTGCTACACAAAAAATGAGCACATTATGAGTATAATTACAGGAGATATGAATAAAAATATGAAAATGTAATTTAACATTAGAAGCACTCAATTTTGAATGTTTATAATTCAGACACTTATCCTTCAAATGACTTGAAATTGGGTGTCTAGGCATAGCGAAGATTTGAAATATATTGTTAAAATTAGGTATTGCCATTGAAAAAAATGAAGTTTCGCTTCGTTTTAATATGTAGATGGACCCCCAAGCAAATTTTATATATGTCATTTAAAAGTAGACTTTATTTCCAATCGTTCGGTACTACGATAATTTGTTATGGAGTTAGTAGGGGGTGTTTACTTTTTTTCCTCCACGACGTACGTCGGCACGCAAAAGCGTAACTTAGCGTTTTGCAGTGGTTGTACAGGTTTTCCAGCCGGATTCAGGACAAGGCTCTTTAAAAAAGAAAGGCCCTAGAATGAAAGATGTGGTGAAAACACACCACACAGTCGCATGAGGAAAATGCAGTGGCGTCCTCCTCTTTCGGTTACTTTTGGAATCCTTTTTTTTTTTATTCATATAAAGAAAAATCTATTCTCTCTCTGATCATATTCGCACAAACCGAAATTTTTTCCGAGCATTACTTCTTTTAGTATGAATTTTTAAAGTTCGCTCGAAGTAGACCTTATGACGCATCCTGTACTTTTATATCATTCATTTCTGTAGTTTAATTTTGTCTGAATTAGTCTTAGATTTACAAACAATATTCTAATTGCGCAATTGTTGCAAACTATTCGAATTTAAAACAAGAGTTTAAGATTTGTGATCTCAGTAACAACCAATTATGTTAATGGTCGATTTTAAATTAAGACCCCACTGCAGTCACGGACAAAAAGAAATCAAGATGGCCGCTGGCATTTTAGCTGAATTGAAAGGATGGTCTAAATTCAAATGATTGACAAGCGAGCTCTTCCAATCAGCAAATAAATCAGCTTGGATCATTTCCAATAGGTTTCAGGTGGTCTAAGATATTTCTTTTTTCAACTGTCCAGCGTAGATCAAAGCCGGCTGTTTTGTGGAGAATCTGGATAACGCTGAAAGCCGTAAAAAGAATTTTAATCTGCAAAAATTAAAGCGATTTGACTTTCAGAAAATAAATGATTATTTTATTCAGATATATTTCTTTTTTTTAATCTTCAAGTTCATTTTACAGCTTTTACAAACATAAAATTGAAATTAGCGCAGTATAAAAACTATTTTATTTCACATAACGAAATTACATTTAAAATCAAGGGGGGAGATATTGAATGAGGGGGGAAATACCAGGTACAAATATTCTAAAATAACTATCTTTTGTGGGGATTCTTTTTAGAACATGAAATTTATCAAGAGATATATAAAAGCTAAACAACATTGAAGGTTAAAAATAAGATGTTCATAAAATTAGGAGAGAAAAGGTTAACCAAATAAACTGTATATTTTGTACTGTAGAGGGGTGGAGGGGAGAACGGGAAATATTAATTTTGAGGAGAAGGGGGGGGGGGGGCTATACATCTAAATCCCAGCGTAGTCATTTATAGGTATAGTACATAATTTATTGTTGTTAGCACTAAAATATATGACAGAAAAAATAAAGTTTTCCAAATATTCAAAACTTTGTGTGATGTTAGCAGAAAGGTTTCAGGCGGAAGAAAATTTAGATTATATTTTATTTTTACAAGTAAGTTATAAAACATAAAGGAGTTTTCACAATTTGAAATTTTAAGTGCATAGGAGTAAATTCAGATGTGTGTGTGTGTGGGGGGGGGGGGGGGGAGAGATTTCTGTACACTAAATATTTTTTAAATGATGCAGACAGTTAAGAATGTTTTTTGTAGCGGTTCGTAATCTAAATAACAATAAAATACTTTTATTTTCATTTACATTTTTTCATTTTTAACACTTTCCAAGAAAGTTGAAAAGTGTTTATGAATTGGGTTTGTCCGTCCGTCTGTCTGTCTATCCGTGCTCTAACTAGCGTAAATATAGTCGGATTGCCATGTAATTGATATACGATATTGAAAATCATCATGGTATGTTCGGTGCACCATTCATGGTTCATTTACAGATGCACTCAAAAGTATTCGCTACATTATGGTCTATGTGGGGGGGGGGGGGATTATTTAGGATGTATTTTAATAGTGTTACACAATGTTAAACACAGTTAAATTTATGTACATTGAGACACACTTTAAAATTGTTACTATAGACTATGTTATGTGTAATGCTTAAAGTACGAGTATAGGGGACTCAAAAGTATTCCGTTATGTGAAGAAATATCGTTTGCGGCGTATTTGATTGACATTACTCTGTCACAAAGATAATGAAATTGATATGAATTTCTGAGGTGTCCTTAGCCTACTTTCTGTACAACATGAGCATTTAACAATTATTTACGGGGTCAGACAAAAGAACTTGGTTCAATATGGTCTACGAGAAAAACTGTTTGTAGCGTATTTTGATCACGTTACACTATTTCAAACATGACGAAATAGATACACATTACTTTGATTTACTACAAGATGCTTACATTCGAATATGGTCTGCATTTCATTTAGCGTTCATTTACAGGGAAACATAAAATATTTTGATACAATACTGTATCCGATATAGCTATTAAAAATTAATGCTGAAAGTACATTTTCAATTACAGAATGCGTTTTTAAGTTTAACTAAATTTTTACGCACTACGTGGTGCGCACATATTTTACAAACACTATACAGGACCACACAAAAGAATTCGTAACCATTGCTGAGAATGAGTATGAATTTCTTAAAGGTGTTAGGTTTTTTTTAGTTATAAATGCACAAGCTCAACTACATTTAATATGCTTAGAGATGTTTGTATCATACAAATAAAATCCTATACAGGGATATTCCAAAAACTGGATACATGGGCCGCCGATAGAAAATAATTCCTGCAAGTGTGATTTCAGTAATTTTGAGCATGATTTTGCATGAATTAGATTTCAGCTTAATACTGTTTGACGTGTATAAAAATCTGTATTCTATATACAGAAATGCACAAAAGAATTCAAGTATGTTTCCGTCTATTAGTAGAAATTGCCGAGGGTGAATTTTCAACTGTTTTATGTATTTTCTTACAAAACTAAATTTTAACATACTATGTAGAATCTGTACAAATATATGCAGTACAAATATATCATATACACTGCCTCATATGAGCTGCATATATCATATGAGCTGCACAAAGAATTGGAGTACCTTCCAGGTTATGGGTGCAATTGTTGAAATCTGCTTTTCAAACGTTTCATAGGTATTACAAATGTTTAGTTAGATATCTTCTTTACTTTATTAAACGGCGAAGTTTTGTTACAGTGTTCTGTAAGTGTTGGAATGTATCGACGTAGACGCATGATTTTTCTTTTTTCTTTATGGACATACTCGGTTCAGTCGATTACTCAGGCACCTTTGGTATCTACGTTTGATGGTTCTTTCTGAGCTAGTCGGAATAAAATGATTTCGAAAGGTTTTGAGAATTTACTTGCACGTTGACGAGAAACCACAATATTTTCCTTACAAATATCTCTCTAAAGACATTTTCCTTTGAAAAATACAGTTAAAATGTTTTTTATGCACAATTAAATGTACACCTATCGCTTTATTGTTAACACTTTCGTACATAGTTGAAATGATTTAGTTAATATTATAGATAATAAAGATTTACAATTAGGACGAAAAAAAAGTAAAAATTAAAAAGTTTTAAAGACTGTAAATTAGATTTTTTAGCTTCCTGGTAAGACAAATCAAGAAACAGATCTTCTTTTTTTTTTTGGGGGGGGGGGGGGGATTAATGACCGATTAATTAACTTATTTACAAATAGGGCAAAAACATTGAAATTAGGAGTTTTAGAGACTTTAAATTTTATGAGCATGGAAATAATGGGGGGAGAAAAGAAAACGTCAATTTTATATGGGGGTGGAAGAAATTATATAATCGGTTATTTATTGTTCAATATGAAACAGATAAAGCTGAAAATGTATTAAAAAAAGACTTTCAAAGATTTTAAACTTAAATAAGGGAAAGAAAAAAAAGGCGGGGGGGGGATTTTATTTGATGACTTATTTATTTACCTTACTAAAGAATAAGAAATAGGACAAAAAAAGACTAAATTTTGTGTTCTTGGTAAGGGTAGAGTCAGAGCAAGCGTTAATTTTGGTGGGGGAGGAGTACAGTTATATGATTATTTATGATTACAATAAATTAACAGATAGAGTACAAAATGTTTTAAAAAAAGCAATGACTTTTAAGGTTAAAATTTTGTGATCTGAGGGAAAAAAAAAGAGGAATAAGCAGAATTAGTTCTTTTTTGCGGGGGGGGGGGGGGGAGTTTATCGGCGACTTACTATTTACTTACCTTAGAAAATATTTACAAATAAGTTAAAAAAATAATAAACGAAAAAAAATTAAGGACTTTAAATTTCAGATGCTTGGTAAGAGGGAGAGGCGAGGAGGAAATACCAATTTCAGTTGGGGTTGGGGGGGGGGGGAGGAGAAATTTTTATGATCGTTTGTTTATTGTTAAAATAAAGTGGCAAATTGAGCAGAAAAGATTAAAAAAAATTAAAGAGTTTTAAAGGGTTTTTATTTTAAAATATGGGTATCGTGGATGAGGGAGCAAAAGGGAGAAATGACATTTTCGATGGAGGCAATTTACAAGAACTTTTAATGAAATGAATATGGTGAAATAAATTGATAACGAAATTTATGACTGACTATTTATTGTTAGTTTAAAGTAACAAATAAAACAGAAAATTAAAGAAAATATTAAGGAATTTTAAAGATTTTAAACCTTGATACTGTAAGGGGAGCAAAACGGTAAACGAAATTTCGGAAGAAGGGGAGACAAAGAGTGCAAGATGTTTGGATAAGAATATTGTGTGCATCGAATTTATTGTTCATTTACAGGGAAACATTAGGGATGATTGCTGATAGTGAGTTTTAAATTATGATATGTTTGATTTATGATAAGTTATGGTATAAGTTAAGTTAAACTAATATTTTTGCACAGGCACATAGGTGGTGTATATGAATTGCATAGAATATGAAAGAGTGATCAAAGGGCTCCAATGCGATGTATCTCATGAGGGTTGTCGAAAAATGTTAGAAAAGTACCGGCATATTATACTATGAGCTAAATGTCCTGTCGGCTAATCGTCTTTTCGGCTAAATGTCCTCCCGGCTAATTGCCACGTTCGGCCAGTTGTCTGTCGGCCAATTGTCCGTATTGCTGAAATTATTGCTATTCCGTTGCATAGACACTACACAAAAGATTTCATCAGTAGTACTGAGAATGACTATAAATTACTTAAAGATGTTTTTTAATTTGATTTATGCATTTTCAAGCTCAACTACTTTTAGTATAGATGTTTGACCCGTAGCCGGTCGCAGACATTTAGCCGACAACCAAATAACCTTCAAGACATTTAGCAGATAGCAGTTAGCTGAGACGTGCATTTAGCCGATAGGTACATATAGCCGACAACACAATTAGCTGAAATTTACATACAGCATACAGGACAATTGATCGAAACGGACATATAGTAATAATTTTAGCAATACAGACAATTGACCGACAGGCAACTGGCCGAACGTGGCAATTAGTCGGGGGGACATTTAGCCGAAAAGGCGATTAACCGACAGGACATTTAGCTGATAGTATAATTAGCCGGTACTTTTCTAACATTTTTCGACACCCCTCATGAGATACATCGCATTGGAGCCCTTTGATCACTCTTTCATATTATGTACCTCCCGTTCCCCCTCCCCCAATTTGTATCACCGGGAGCATTTTTCTGACTTTTCCGACATCCCTCAAGTGATATATCATTGGACTGGGCAGCCCTTTGATCACTCTTTCATATTATGCACCTCCCGCTAGGTTACAGTTAATTTGCAGTTTGGTTACAATTGCGATTAGTTACTCTTAGATTACGGTTAGGTTATAATTATGTTACGTTTAGGTGATAATTAGATTACACTTAAGTTACAGCTTGGTCATGGTAAAGTTATGTTACAGTTACATAACATTTAGCATATGATTAGGTTATAACTAGGTAAACGTTATTTACAGTTAGATTATGGTTAAGTCCCAGTTAGGTTACATTTAGGCTACAATTAGGTTACTGTTAGGTTTTAGTTTGGTTACGGTTACTTCATAATTAGGTTACACTTAGGTTACGTTTAGATTATGGTTAGGTAACTGTTCGGTTATAATTAGGTTACGTTTAGGTGATAATTAGATTACGCTTAGGTTACAGCTTGGTCATGGTAAAGTTGTGTTACAGTTACATTACTGCTAGCATACGATTAGGTTATAATTAGATAAACGTTAGTTACAGTTAGATTACGGTTACGTCCCAGTTAGATTATATTTAGGCTACAATTAGGTTACTGTTAGGTTTCAATTAGGTTACGGTTACTTTACAATTAGGTTACCGTTAGGTTACGTTTAGATTACGGTTAAATAACTGTTATGTTACGTTTAGGTGATAATTAGAATACGCTTAGGTTAGAGCTTGGTCATGGTAAAGTTATGTTACAGTTACATTACAGTTAGCATACGATTAGGTTATAACTAGGTAAACGTTAGTTACAGTTAGATTACGGTTACGTCCCAGTTAGGTTACATTTAGGCTACAATTAGGTTACTGTTAGGTTTCAGTTAGGTTACATTTTGGCTACAATTAGGTTACTGTTAGGTTTCAGTTAGGTTACGGTTATCTTACACTTAGGTTACGTTTAGGTTACAGATAGATTATAGTTACGTTACAGTTTGGTATTGGTTAGGTTACAGTTACGCTACAGTTAGTTTATGCTTAGGTTATAATTAGGTTAAGATCAGGTTACAGTTACGTTACAGTTAAGTCGGATGAATATCCTGTCGGATGAATGTCCATGTCGAATAATTGTCCTCTGTTGGCTAACTGTCTTGTCGGCTAACAGTCGCTGTCGGCTAAACATCCTGTCGTCTAATTGCTGTCTGCTAAATGTCCCGTCGGCTAAGTGACATTGTAGCATATAAATAAATAGGGATATGACAAAAAACTGGATACATGGCCGTCCATGGATAGCAATGTTAGCCTTAGAAGTGTGATATCAGTAATTTTCAGCGTATTTATTTCTGAATTAAATTTCAGCTCAGTATGTGGCGTGTATAAAAATTTATAAGGAACATACAGAGCTTCAGAAAACAATTGAAGTACGTTTCCGTCGATTGTTAGGAATTAATAAATGTGTATTTTCAAATGTGTTATGTGTTTTTCTAACTGAACTAAAAATGTAGGAAAGGGTTCATAATCCATACATGACACATGGTTTTCCTTTCTTGTTTTATTTATTTTCAGTAATTCATCTTCTTATGTTTTTGTATTTCTCAGTTGCAATAATCATGATTTTTAGGGTTCCGTACTTAAAAAGTAAAAACGGAATCATTATAAGATCACTCCTGTGTCTGTCTGTCACAGCCATTTTACTCGTAAACTACGGAACGTGGGAAGTTCAAATTGGGAGATGTAATAAAGACTATTGACCCACATATTTACAGATTATTAAACATTCACAAATATATGTGGGGAAAAACGTAGAGGGGATAATTAGGTTATTTAAAGAAGAAATATATTTTCTTTGTATATCGTTTGGGGTTAAAAGATTCCGTAACGCCGAACTCAAAAATACATTTCTTTTAATTTTAGATATTATATTTTCCGAGATATCGTCGAAAATGTAGTGCAAAAATGTGCCCCCCCCCCCCCCCCATCTATTTTCAAATCTACTGAAACTAAAATTATGAAAAAAATTAGAGGTAGTAGAGGTTAATTTAATACTTGCAGGAAAATTATAGCGATTGCCCAAGGTGGCATAGTTTTTCATAAAATCGCATTTATCTGTTACATACAGATTTCTATTTGCGGGCATTCAGCAAAGGTATCGAAGAGCGCTAAAGGTACCTATCGTATCAAAACTATAAAAGCATTGTTTATAATGATTTTCGAAAAAAAATCGTCGGTAATTCGCCGAGATATTAAGACTCCTGTCTCTGCCGGCGAAGACACTAACGAGCTAATGCTAATCCGATGGAGAGGAAAAAGTAAAGAAAGGTGCGATGTAGAGACGGATCTCGGATATACAATGCCAAAAAAAAAATTTTTAATATCGAAATACAAAATAGATATTAGAAAAATCCTTCCCTATACGATTAGCATTAGCTCGTGATTGTCTTCGCTGGCAGGGGCAGGAGCCTTAACCCTTAAAGACACGGTTGGTTTGGACATACATAATGGCAGAGGCGGCGTACTCTATATACCATCGGTTTTTAAATACTAGATAACAACTTTTAATGATATATATGTGTAATGCAATACCCAGTAGCAGCATAAAAGCAGTAAACGTCAAATTGTTAAAAACAGACCAATTTAATTATAATTAATCGCATAAATACTATGGGATTCGCGACTAGTTTGCGTTGAGTGGATCTCTCAATACGCCTCCCGTGTCTTTAAATGATAATTAAAGACCTATTTGAAAAAACGCGGCACGGACAAAGTCGAGTTGCATCTTTGCGACCTCCTTTCGAAGCGCGCGTAGTACAACGCCAAGTTTAAACTTTGAACAAGGATTTTATTTCATCTACACTGTAAAAAGAAAAATATTTCTATGTTGAATTTAGTTTTATGAAATGCCAAATGAAATTTAAATATGCAGTACTTTTATTGTTAGTACCAAATTAAGTTCACCATATGCAGATTAAGATACGTTTAAAAAAAGAGTTATACAAAATAGCAATATTTAATTTTATTTCGGCTTCATATCTCTTTGAACCTTTGTGGTATACTCAATCATACTTTTCTAATATATACAGCTATACCCAACTCTACGTTGTATAGGTTTTTACAAAGTTTCATTATTCTTTTAAATAATACAGTTAATAATTCATATATTTATTGTACGGAACTCTCTGAGCGTGAGTAATACTCGTACTTGACCGTTTATTTTATATACAAGTTATATGCATTGGTCTGCCAAGTCGTATCTTGGTGGAAACCATCTGCAGAACATCAATTTAGTGGTTGATCCGCAGGTTTAACATTGTGTTTTCATGCACCCAAACTTCAATATTTTCATACATTTGGGTGCTGCAAAATACAATGATAAACCAATCGATCAAATACTAAACTCCGGTGTGCAGGTGTTTTCTATCAAGATATGACTTAGCAGACCATTTGCATTTTAATATGCTAATTGAGTTCTATCTAATCCTAAAATTTCACCCTTCAACTTGATGAGGTCTGTGCAATTGCCACCCGTCGAACAAATCCCTTCCTGTGAAATCTTGTATCACTCTTTAGGAATCTGTGGACAGGCACAAAAACATCCTATCTGTGTTTTTATACCTAGATTGTGTATAAAAACCTTTTTTAATTCATTACTCTGAATTTGGAGATTTTTGTAACAAATACAGCTGTATTTTTTTTTTTTTTTTTTTTTTTGAGAAAGACTTTGTTTTTATTTTCTCTGAAAACTGCTTGGATTTTTCATTACATTGATATGCAATTCTGATAATGAATTTCATAGAATTCCATTTCAAAGCAATATTTCGAATTTCTTCCAATTTTACCAAAGCATTCTTTTTCTTTATCAGAAATCAGAGAAAATAAATTTATTTTTCCTGCATCTTTATCTTTAGACTAAGTTGCAATTTTATTTTCCCCGCATTGCTGATAGAGATTTTGTTTTTTACCTTGTCAGTTGAAAGCTCACAGTCAAATATCTCCAGAGATTCTCCATCTTCTTCCTCTACTTCCCAGTTCTAATCAGGAGGAGTTGCCGTAATATCCTTTACCAATCTGTGTCCTATATCGGAATTTGGTAAATTAGCAGTGCTTTTAGTTTATAGTCTTTACTTGACCTTACCGATCATGACAGTGTTAAGCTATCATTCGTTGTTGCTAAGAAACTGTTTTTACTAGTTTATAAATTAGCTTGGTAAATTATCACTGGTTTTACTTTGCAGCCTCTACTTGAACTTGCCGATCAAGACAATGGTAAGCTGCCATTCATTGGTGCCCAGAAAATGTTTTTATCAGTTTGTTAAAAATGTCCTACTCACATTTTCTACATATATAACGCAGACTTTCACAGTGATAGACTTGTTGATGACGGTATTATCCTTCTCCGATAATTCTTGAAAAGCTAATAACAAATTTACTAACTGTTGCTTTGTGAGCCTTAATTTCCTCTCTAATCATTTTATAAAACTGTGTGATTGAATAATGAATTGTAGTAAACGAAAGAATGTGCCATTACAATACAACATGAAATAAAAATGTTAACTAACGCAATCTTTAACAGGATACCAATGTAAATTGAAAGTAAAGATCGAGTGTTATTAAAATTCATAGTAAAAGACCAGAGAAGAATCTATTACCAAATTCCAATTTTTGGGACGGATGCAAAAGTTTGTCGCATATTGTTGATGGAAATTAAAGAAAATGTATTTCGTGTAAATTTCAATTCCTAGCAGTTACATAATTAGCGCTCATCTGGCTAAAGAATCGATGTATTTTCTCAAATCTTCCAAAAAATAAAATATCTTATCCTCAAAATGTTTTGAAGTGATCTAAATAAACGGTCATACGACGATGCAAGTTTTGGAGAATGGTTCTTGGATTGAAGCATTTCATCTCAATTATAACAGTTTGTGTCTGAAGTGGGCTAGATACATGTGGTCTAGCAGTCTTGTTGGAAAACAATGCCTAATTGTTGATTGTTTGAAGCTGCTTCTAGCGGATTGCTTGATTTAATTCACTTAATTATAAACAGTATTTCTGCAAATTAATGCTGTATTTTCTACGTAGCATCTATTAATAAACAATTTTCTTGTCTCATTGAATGCGAAGAAAAATCTTCTGTAGGTAGGAACTGACTTTTGCTTTGATTAAAAGGCCTCTTCGATGTAGTCATCAATGTAGTCTAAATAATTATTAACATTGCTACTATTCCTTATATTCCATGAATTACGAAAATAATCTGAAAATAAAAACTATGCGTAAATCTGGTTTTTGAATAATGTAGAATAACGTTGTTTTAAAAATATCGACATGTTTTGTAGAAACTGAGTCAGGCTGCTTATAGAAAAAGTTTCAGGCCGAAATGTGCTGGATCGAACCGTAGCTTCCGATTTCACGAGGATGAAGTAGGCATACTTCTATTACAAATTTTTTAATTTTTTTTTATCCTTTTTAATAACTTCAGTTAATTAAGACAATAATAACATTTTAAAATAAGTGGTAGAAATTTGTCTGATTTGCCTCCATTAGAACATCGCTTATAGATCGAATTTGGCAAATTCAAAAGTGGAGATTTTATTATGATTTTATCACATATATATACTTTGCAATGAAATGCTAATTTGGGTGGACTTTCTGCTGAAAATTCCTTCATGAAAACATTTCATTTATTAACATAATCAAATTAAACCTCGTGAAATTGGTCTCCTTCTTCACGCCCCCCCCCCCCCCCCCCCTCCTTTCTTTATCATTTTATGAGTTTCTCCATCTTCACTGTTCGATTTTTTTTTTCAAAAGAAGGTAGTGCGGATGGCCCACTGCCTTTAGTAATGTGGACTATGGTGATTTCAAGTTAAGTTAGAAAACTTAACCAATCTTCTGATTTTCATCAACGTCTTATAACGGTGGATTAAACATGAATTCGCCATTATTCACCAGAGATGAAACAGCAATCTAAACAATGTGAAAGAGCAGCTGAAATTGCGCCAAAGAAAGTGAAAACGGTTCCATCTGCTGGAAAAGCCATGGATACGGTTTTCGGGAATTCACAAAGTGTGGTGATCATAGAGCACCGGCAAAAAGGTAGAATCGTCACCGGACAGTGTTATGCATTTCTACGGGACCAATTATAGAGTGCTTATTCCGACAAAACCTGAGCAAAAAATACGTGTTCTTTCACCACAGCAGTGCTCTTGCACACATGCTTGTAGTTTTCGCTACGAAAGTCAATGACCTACGCTCTGTAGTGCTTCCACATGCACCGGATTTTGCTCCCAGCGATTATTTCCTTTTCCCAAGCCTGAAGAAATGGCTCGGTAGTCGAAAATTCACTTCAAAATATGGGGCTAAAGCAGAGACCACCACTTCTTTTCCAAAGTTAGATAAGACTTATTATGGTAAAGATAATAAAAAGTCGGAAACTCGTTGGTTTAAATTTTTTAAGTTGTAAGGAACTACGTTAAAAAAATTAAATATTGTTTTAATTCCTCATCATTTTGAGTTTTCATGCTGAAATCTTACTCTAGAAAACTTATGACGTAATATTCAATTTGTTGTAAATTCTTCAAACTATTTATTTAATTTATTTTTTCACGTGAAAATCCTGCAACAGAAAAGCAATTGTTGTGGTGAGAATTTTATTGTTTTTTTTTTAATTGTTGGCAACTGCTATAACGAAAAATATTTATTTTTTCCTGTCATTGTTGTGTAAAAGCTGGTTTTATCAGAATCTTGTTAAGAAGGTATTCAAAATTTTGAACCCTCCCAATTTCCATTCTCTTGGGCCGATTTTTCCCATTTTCAATCCCCGCCGAGATATTAGCCATCTGAAAGTTGTTGGCGAGTTTGAAGACGATCCGTGAATAATTGCGACTTTTATCGTGCGGACAAAATTTAGTACATACATACATATATATATATATATATATATATATATATATAAACTTTTTAGGTGGGGGTGGTTTTGGGTTCCTGGGGTCATATAATGAAAAGTTATGAAGGAATTTTTCAAAAGTCGCACCATGGTAACGACTGCAATAGGTAGTATTTCTTACGAAATCTACCTAAAAGGTATAACTATATACTAACGCACTTGAAAAAGTTAACACAATTATTACATTTTTCGTTTATTTTTTGCGAACGATCAATTTATAGATCAGCTGTTGCCAAGACTATTTTTAAAATGCATTGAAATCGCTTCAGTATATCCTGATAAAAGGTACATCCATGCTGGCTGTTTTTCATGTAGTTTTACGCCTGACATAACTCACAAAAAATACATGCATACGCTGGTATAAAAAAATATGTAAAAAAAAAAACATACTTTTACTATCAAAACTTGATAAATGATAAAGCCAAGATGTTGAAACTTCGAATTTACTGAGCTTGAAGTATTTTCCATGTTATAAGAAAATCGATTTGGAAAAGTTTGTAGGGGGGGGGGGGGGGCAATATAAAAATAAAATTCTAAATGCATTATAATTTTGTTTAGATTTCACTGAACTGCGTAACGTCAGAGCTCAAAAAATTCTTCTAATGCGTATAGAAGGTTTTAAAAACAGCTGTGCAAAGCTTTGTAGAATTGCTTTTTGAATTATTTTTACTAAAAGAGCCCTTTATTGTTTGTTGCTAACAGTTACTAATCCTTAACATATATTTTTTCGCTTGAATAAAGTTTATAAGATAAAATTAAAACTTTTTTTTATTTAGGAAAAATAAATTACGAGAATGGATGTGGAATTAAAAAAGGGTTGTATTCATTTTTAAGAATGTTAAGTTAACAAAAGAGGATGAGATAAATTTATCAAAAGTCCTGCATCATAATTTTAAAGTACAGTACAAGGTAAGATGAGCCAAGTACTCTAGAAACAAAATATTTTTACTGAAAACCAAACTGGCTCATGTCTGGTACATTTTAAAATATTTTTGCCCTCAAACGCATGAAATTCGCAGGTGCTCTTATTCAGAAACTATGTAATCTTTTATTTTCTGGAAAAGCTGCTAAAGTTGACGTTTTGTGCCAAATATCCGGACGCAACAACGCGGGAGAAGAAAAAACTGCCGTCATAAAATTGCAATAGCACACAAAACTACACTAGCTATAATTCATCTATCGAAAAAGGAAAAAACTGTTTGATGGCCAATCGCTTTCATCATCATGCGATCAAGTGTCATGCTTTTACTTTTAAAAATGATTTAGAAAGTGAGTCAGAAAGTTTGGCGTTGTTGGACGGGGTAAAATAGTTTTTGCTCAGAAGAAAGCATAGAAAATTTAATGGATCTCGGCCGATTCGATCGTCCGTCGATCAGATCTCACGTCACGAATGCCGTCCTAAAACGGGAAAAACAAACAAGAACATTCTCGGCCGATACTGAAGTCGGCCATCATGAAAACTACAAAAAGGTTGTTAAAGCTAATGCTAATTTAGTTTGTTTCATTAAATTTTCTGTAACAAAAGTTTTGAAACAGACTATGAAACGAAGGAGGAATGCTCAGAAAGGTTTTATCCTCGTATAACTACAATAGTACACAAAACTACACAAGCTATAATTCATCTATCGAAAAATGAAAAGACTGTTTCATGGACAATCACTTCAATCATCATGCGATCAAGTGTCATGCTTTTACTTTTCAAAATGATTTAGAAAGTGAGTCAGAATGTTTGGCGTTGTTGAACGGATAAAAATAGTGTTTGGTCAGCAGGAAGCGTAGAATCTCCAATTTCACTTCCTAAACTAGAAGATAAGAACAATGCACAAAAATGACGTCCTGGGTACTCCTTTTCTGAACTCAGTCGAAGAAGGAGAAGATGCGGGACCGAAGACCACAGCATGGCTGCCAACTTCTACGCTTTTTTAAAAATTATATAAAACATACTTGTACAAGAAATTTTAATTAAAAAATAAATTGCAACTTATGTTCTCACAGGCGTCCTATTACACCATACACTGCAAAAAAAAAAAAAAAAGACAAATGTAAGACATTTCTACTGATAGATGGAAACGTACTTGAATTCGTTTGTACAACCCTGTATATTATCTAAAGACTTTTATACACGCCACTTATATACTAAAATTTAATTGGGGCAAAAACACGCTTAAAACTACAGAAATCCAGGAATTACAATCAATAGGCGGTCATTTATCCAGTTTTCTTCCTAGCCATGTATATGATTTTACTTTTAGGCTACAAGCATATCTGAGTATACTAAATGTAGTTGAGCTTGAAAATGCATAACTCAAATTAAGAAAACACTTTTAACCCTTTACCTACTGACGGTACTTATAAGTGCCATTAACACTAGAACGCACGGAAATTTTACTCAAGTTTCATAAAAATATTTGACACCAGAATTTTTATTTAAAATTATTTGACTGATTTATTTAACGTAAATCTGCGTGTTTTAAATGTAACTTATTTTATGAAAGAATTTCTGCTTCCAGTTGACATTTAATCATAGGGCCGGAGTCGGATCCACTCCGTCCGGGCGTTCTAGTGTTAAAATAAATTGTTATAAAATTCATTTATTACATCAACTAATTGTAATACAGTTTAGAATGAGTTATAGATACATTACTTTATCTTGTTCCAAAAGCATGATGGGCTACACAAAATAAAAATATTTTAAAAAGGATGATTTCCTTTGCCTTTACTTCTTTTCAGCTTTCTTGCCGTTGTGAGGGAGAATTTTTCAATTCGGAAATATTTCTATATTTCTATTGTAAGAACATTCAATTTGTACTTTTCCTAATTCTACAAAATACTAAGAAAAACATTTAAAATAAAACATTTGAGTAGGGTTATAAATAGTGCACAAAATCCCTATAAATTCACATTTAATGAATCTTTCTAAAGTGTATTAAATGATAATGCAAATCTTCAAACGTAGTTTAAACAATTCACGAAAATTGCTTTAGAAGATGAAATTTTCATGAATTATTAATTCAGTACATAAAGGGTTAAACAATTCACACTCACTCTCAGTAATGGTTACGAATCCTTTTGCGTAGCTCTGTAAAGGGTCCATAGAATCATAATGAAGAGAACGAATATTTTTTCCAACTGGATTAAATCCTATTCAAGGCTGGAGTAGCACACTTGAAGTTTTTTCCAACAGAGCGAAAATTGTCCAGACCATGAATCAAACCCGGATACTTGGCGTAATAATCGATACTTGGCTGTTGGAATAAACTTCAGCTGTGCTACTCCAGCCTCGAATAGGGTTTAATTCAGTTGGTAAAAATATTCTTTCTCTTCATTTAATAAATCCTAATTACATGGTATACAGGAGTTTCCGTGTTAAAACACACTTTCATCGTGAAACTAGCGCTGCAGTTCGTAGCCATGTCCAACAAATAAGAGTGAATTATGTCAGTCAGGTATCGTCCGGATAGCTTAACAGGTAAAGCATTGGCACGGCACGCTAAGTATCCAGGTTTGATACCTGGTCTGGACATTTTTCGCTCTGTTGGAATAAACTTCAACTGTGCTACTCCAGCCTTGAATAAGAATATAGGTTCTATAGAAGTTATATACATGACGTAGTGTTCGAAAATTGAGTTAAACTTTAAACGCATACCATAATGCAGAAAACGCACTGCCCACAATCACCCTAATAGACGATACTTAGGACAGAGCATTGCATCGAAAATCTTTTATGTGCCCCTGTAAATGAACGATAAATGTGAAGCACACTCTATTCTACTGCAAGCATCTTGTAGTAAACCTATCAAATTTTTTTTTATGTTTGAAATAGTGCAGCATCATTAAAATACGCTGCGAACAGTTTTTTCCCCGTAGATTATTATTTAACTCTTTATGTACTGAATTATGAATTCATGAAAACTTTATCTTCTAAAGCATTTTTCGTGAATTGGTTACATTACATTAGAAGGTTTACATAATCATTTAATAAATTTTAGAAAGATTTTAGAAGGATTGAAGGATTTAGAAGGATTCATTCAATTTGAATTTATAAGGGTTTTGTGCACTCTTTATTTAACCCCACTCAAATCTTTTATTTTAATTATTTTTATTAGTAATAAGGAAATGTACAAATATAATGTTCTTACAATAGAAATATTTCCGAATTGAAAAACTCCCCCGCTCCGAACGCCAAGAAAGCTGAAAAGAAGCAAAGGCAAAAGAAATCATCCTTTTAAAAATATGTTTGTTTTGTGTAACCCATAATGCTTTTAGAACAAGATAAAGTAATGCATCTATAACTCATTCTAAACTGTATTACTACTCATCGATGTATTAAATGAATTTTATAACAAGTTACTTTAATGGTACTTCAGTATATAAAGAGTTAACCGACTCTTTTCTGTGTCGCTGTAAATGAGTGATCAATGCTTTGCACCCCCTATTCTACTGAAAGCATGTCTCAGTACACCTGAGAAATTCATATCCATTACGTTATGTTTGTAGCATTAAAATACGTCATAAACGTTTTTTCTTCATAGACCCTATTGCAAATGAATACTTTTCCGTTCCCTATATATTTACTGTATATGCTACAAATAAACAACTACAAATAATACAACCTGCTATGGTTGTGGTGTTTAACTTTTGATAATTGATTTTTATGTATTTTGGAAGCGCTGAATCCGAAAATGACCTTCATTTTTAACCATCACATCAGGATTTTTTGCAAATCGTAAATTTCAATGATAAACAAGTAAAAATTAAATTTAAAAATTCAAAAAACCCGACTGCGTAAAGAGCGAACTAATTAATTATTTCTTATCCATGTGAAACTATTTTTTATAGTGCTTACCTATTTTTTTTTTTTATTTACTTGTATGGATGACTTTTAAGTTGTGTTTAATGGTTAGTTCCAATCTATAAACACTGTTTTGATGAGGCCTATAAAATAGCTATGATGGTTAGAGTTGATGTAAAGCTAGAGATCCTACCTACACAACTTCCAGGTTGTATAATATTTTAACGGAGCTTCTGACTGTAAAATAGTCCATGAAACATCGTCTTCATTTTGAAAGACCTATCCAATGATAGGCCACGCAATAGGGTGCGTAAAAAAAACATTTTCGTCTCTACCGCCATTGTATTTTTCGGCCGCCATTTTGAATTTATAAAACCAAAACCTAGCCTATAGCTATCGGACGGTTAAGACGAATCGATAGAGACCTCATTCTATAAAATCCATCCAGCCGTTGGGATGTTTCGAGGGTATAAAGAAATCCACATACCCAGATACGCGTCAAACACAGGCTTCTTGGCAGTCGGGTAATAAAAATTCAAAAAAATAGAGAACATCTGACACTGAAAGGTACAAGAAATGGTTGTGTGTCTTAACTTTTGATAACTGATTTTTATATATTTTTTAACGCTGAATTCGAAAATGACCTTCATTTTTAACCATCCAGTCCGGACTTTTTTGCAAATCGTTTTTGATACTATAAAGTCGATGCGATAATTGTGTTTTTTAACCATTTGGAAAAATGGTTATTGTCCTCGTCAGGGTAGGAAATCAAAAGCATATCTGAAGCTTTTTATTGGTTTAATCCGCATTTTATTTGTTTTCTGATGAGTCTATACAGTCATCTGTATTTCCCTTTACTTTCAACAGAGATGGACAACAGAGTGTTGCCACTATGACAAAAAGTAATTAAAAAAAATACTCGGAAACAAACATACAGCTTTCAAACAAATTGCATTTAAAAAGTACATTTTTTTCTCTATACGACGGTGTAAAAAATAATAGTGTGGGATGTTCAGAAGTTTAAGAATGAAATTTCATTTAAAATTGGCCGTCAGATTTCTTGGAAATCTGACGATGGAAAAGCCTTTTCCCGAACAGCCAATGAAATAATACGTAAGTTTCAGGTGGATAATACATAAGTTTCAGGAAATCTTGCAATTTTTACGTGTGATAACACTATTAATGTTTAATCCATGGCGTACGTAAGGTATGATCAACTCCGTGCGATTTTTTATGTCTTAAATTTTAGTCTTTGAAAAAATCATTTTCCAAATGGTCGTTGTAATTTGTTAAATTGCTTTTTTTTTTTTTTTTTTTTTTCCTTGATAACTGATTTTATGTACTTTTTAGCACTAAATCTGAAAATAAACTTCATTTTTAACCATCACGTCAGAATTTTTCGCAAATACAGGGCTGCCACAGGCGACTATTTTTTAATCCTACCTCACATCACTTTCTCAAAACAAAAATTATTGAGGTACTGTTCGATAACATTTGCAAGAGAAATATACTACAAAATCGCTTTTAAAAAAATAGTGGTGCAGATAGAATAGAAAAATAGTCGCCTGTGGCAGCCCTGAAAATAGTAAATTTCAAAGTTAAAAAGTAAGAATTTTACAAAACATCCTGACGTGATGGTAAAAAATGAAGGTCATTTTCGAATTCAGCGTTACCAAAATACGTAAGAATCAATTATCAAAAGCTAAGCAATATAACGCAACCCAAATTTTGCAGACTTGTGTAATATATTCTGTATTCCTTCTTCTAGTTAGTCCATTCCAGTAATATATATAAATTTCATTATGTTTGAAATTGTGTAACACTACTAAAATACACCGCAAATTATCTTTCTTCATAGGCCCTAATATAAGGTAATATTTTTGAGAGTCCCTGTTAGTGAACTATGAATGCTACACACTTCCTTTTCAATACCGAACCTATCATTGCAAACCTCAATGACATATCAATTACATGTCAATCTGAATCTATCGACAAGCGTTAGAAAGCGGACAAACCAACCGAATTCATAAACACTTTTGAACTATGTTCGAAAGTGTTAAAAACTTCAAATATCATCTTACCCCTATTTATCAACCCTATGCACAGTACTGAAATAAAGTTCCACTATTAAATTCTGTAATGCTTAACTATTAATGCTTTTTCAAAGTTTAGCTGAAAGTACAGTTTTTGCATCCGATGAAATATTATTAGTAAAGATCGAAATCGCTGAAGAGGAAGAAATATAAACGCTGTCAAAAATTTCATTCAGAACGCATAAAAAACGTAAAAATATTTTTGGAAACTTTCTCAAACATCAGGATGTACATTTTGCATTTGTATTAAATTTTACGTTTAAATATTGGATACTATATTTTTGTAACCGTATTATTTTTTTTACAAAAAAAAATGTGACTTTACAGAGAAAAAAATATTTATTGTTCAAATATTCGTTTTACTTTTAACAAATATTCAAATATTCGTTTTACTTTTATCGTATTTTAAATTTAAATAGTGCAACTGTAAGTCATATAAAAGCGTAAAACGGAAAAAAAAAGCCGTTTTTTTTTTTTTTTTTTTTTTGTCACACTGTGCACTGTAATAAAATAGATTTGACAAAGTTTCTAAGAGGCCGTATAAAAAATTAAATTCTGATTATTCAAATTTGATTGGATTGACGCCTATTTTTATACTCAATAAACCACAATTTACAAACTTATTTTATCTCTCTATCTCTCTTTAAAGTATTAGCGTTTGGCAGAGATTTTTTTTTTTTTCAAAAAATGGTACGAATAGGATAAAACAGTGTCCACTGGGAAGTCCAAAGGGTTAATATAATTTTGTTTTCACTTCCTTTAATTATGTAATATAAAAAGGTTTATGCTTGGGTTATTCTCGTCACATTTTTCCCCTGGTGATTGTGTAATCAGACATTAAACATAATATTATATTACTTCGTATTCAAATCAAATGCGACTACAATTTCGCATAGGATTTATATTGATAACATTTATTCGAACATAACGAAATGTTTCATTTGTATAAAGCAAATACTATTTAATATTCAAGGTGCCAAAATAAAAGTTTTTTTTTTTTTTTTTTTTTTTTTTTTGTAATTTCAGTATTTTTGATAACCCATTTTCTCTCATACGTTTTTATTTATGAAAAGTTACATTTAGAAAAAATGTCTCCATTGGCTAATATTTAAAAGAAAAAATCATAATTTCCCGATCAGGCTGGCTTGTTGAAACTTCGAATTTACTGAGATTTACGTCCGTCGGAAGGGATATTAGTCTCAGTCTTGGCTGGCGGTAGTGAATTCATTGTCCTCCTTACTAGTCCTCAGGTGATTCTCCTGTGAGGTTCTATGTTTAAGGTTGATGACGTAACCTAAACTTGTCCCGTCTCTTCTCGTAAAAGTTTTTTGAGTATGGTTCTATCCCAGAGACCGGAGTTGGTGGTAATGCACCGTGGGGTAGCCAGTTTTGGCCGCGTATACTTTCCATAGATACGTCTTACTGGGATTTAAATATTTTCCAAGTTGACAAAGAAAAAAAAATCAATTTGCCAACGTTTCCAAAAGGCCATATAAAAAAAGAAATTCTGAGTATCATTATAATTTTGTTAAATTAGATAAGATTAGGAGGCGTTACAGTGCTTAAAAAATTCCTCTCACACGTATAAATGAGTTTACAGAACATGCATGTACCGGGTTCGCACGATCTTTACTTTTCAGTGCCATTATTTCAGAACAATAATCTTTGCCTTTTCACGAACCACGAATCTTAGAATTTGTAATAATTTTCAAAGATAAAATAAGATGAAGATTATTATTCAGAAATGCTGATTATACATAGTCATAACACAATCACCCGTAGTATTGATCACTTTGGATCAGAATCTTACTTCGCATTCAAGGCAAAGTGACTGCGATCGCTTGAACTCTTTATATTTTTGTAATTTATCCGACTATGAAGACTACATTTCAGGAAGACAGAGGGGGCATGTGCCCTGGGCGCCAGAACGAAGGAGCGCCAAATGAAGATTTTGTGTGTCGATTTTTCTCACGTCTATGTTTAGCACGGTGTTGTTAAATTTGTCCTGTCTGAGGTACGTCAAAGCATAGAAGAATCTGAGGATGATATGTCATAAGGATCCTGTATACAGCGGAATTTTTACCCGACTGAAAAGAAGGGTTATGTGTTTCACACGTATCTGTGTATGTGGATTTCTTTATACCCTCGAAACATCCCAACGGTTGGATGGATTTTAATGAATGAGGTCTCTATCAATTCGTCAAAGCGCCCCGATGGTTATAGGCTAGGTTTTGTTTTTATAAATTCAAAATGGCGGCCGTAAAATACAAAATGGCAGTAGAGAAGAAAAAAAATTTACGCACCCTATTGAGTGGCATACCATCGGATACACTGCAAATAGAAGCGTCTTAAATTTAGATTAGACACATATGTGACTGAAAAAGAATTTTAGACACTTAAGTGTCTTAATCTGAAAATTAAGACATTATAGATGTCTTAATTTAAGATACATAAGCGTCTTACTATGACCATGGTGTAAACGAACTGTGAATAATGTCTAAAATATCCGCAAACGTCTTATTTTAAGACACTTCATTGCTTTAAACGTGTCTTAATTTAAGACGTTTTGATTCTTCCGACGCAATAACCACCAGGGGGCACTGCCAGTCGCGCAAGCGCTAAAGCGCATGTCTTCGTTCAAAGTTGGTATACGTTGTAATTCAAACAAAGTTTGTTTTATGTACGCGTGTATTTTAATTCGTTTTTCGCGGAATGTGAAGTTCTGTGATTTAAATTCGTATTCACTCGGATTATTTATTTATTGAATACATACATTTGACGTGTGTGCTTGACATCAAATGTCTCTTAGAAGCTGCCGTCGATATAAGGGCGGGATAGACACAGAACAGAAGTAGACGACGCTTGAAGATTACACCCGGAAATTCTACAAAGCGTGTGCAATGGACTTAGTGTTAATTCGTATTAATTTATATCAATAATATTGTGTTATTCATCTTCGTCCTGTCGAAGCTAGCAAAAAAAAAAAGAAACTTTTGTCTGGCGGGTCCTATTTTGAGGATAAAACATTTCATATTTTAAATATGGCTAGTCGGATATATTATGGGATTTCGTACTAAAATGATGCAAGCCTTTCTCCTTCACTGGGGTAGTTTATGAAATTTCAAATCGAGAATTTTTCTTACCTATTGCAGTAACTGAAGTAAGTGCCATAATTTCTTTATAGTACTAAAATTAGTGTATTTTATGATTTTATTTATTGTACTAAACAAAATCCTGCATGAAATTTAATTAGTTTTGAATCTGTTCGCAAAACCCCCCACTAATTCTAGAAGTATATATTTTTAAACTTATGACGTTGTTTTTTATTGCGAATTATATATTCAATGTCAGTTCTTAGTTTCAATGGATAATTCTTATCTCACAGTAAACGACGGCCACAAGGAAGTAAAGAAGAAAAAAAACTTTGAAAGATGGCGTAATGTTTTCTTACTTCCTGGCATAAAACCGCAGATTAAAAAAAGATAAATAAAGTACATGAGACTCGTCTATTATATGAAGCTGCCTGTAAAAATATACATATGTATTTGATTTGCAATCAACTCTAATACTGGTTTTTTGAATATTTTTAATAAAAAAGTAATTTGAAATTTATAATGGGAAAAAGTAAAAACCTATAACTAGATTTCGCATTTAAAATTGTGGTAACTTTATTTATATGCACTTATACGAAAAATACAAAAATGACGGATGTTACTATATATATTTAAGACGAAAGAAGTTTGGAAACTATAAGTTATTTTTTCCTCATGTTTTTAATATAGAATATGTACTTATTTGTTTTTATTGATAGTTGAATAGCTTTTGTGATTACCCTCTGATCTACATAAAAACTTGCCCATGTGGAAATATAATTTTTTTAAAAACGTAATTTTTTAAATAAGTATTTTCATTTGGTGGGGAGAGGGGGGGGGGGGATTTTGTATGAAATTTTCGTAAAGCTGATATGTTAAATCTTGCACTGATTATAATGAAAGTTTTGAACTTTTAGAGTAGGACAAGATTAAAAACGCAAATATATTTAACAAAATACCAAAGTAATTTCTCCCCAATGTTATTAAAGTAGAATATTTATTTATTTATTTTCATTATTCATAGTTAAATGGCTGTTGTGATTATCAAGTGATGTATATGTAAAATTGCCAATGTGGCAATATATTTTTTAAAAAATCTAATTTTTAAATTATGAATTTTCATTTTTTTGGGGGCGGGGGGGGGGGGGGGATTTTTGCAATTTTCGTACATCTGATATTTTAAATCTTTTTCGACATTCAACCGAGTATAATAAATATTTTGAACTTTTAGAGTAGGACAAGATTATAATATATATATATATTTATCTATGTACCTTAAAAGCCCTTAATAGCAAACACTTCGGGACCGCGGAATTTGTCCGATAATTGGAGATGTCTACTTTTATGAGGTAAATATATACAAATATGCATGTCTGCTGATTAAAAAAGTATTCGTTAAATAGAGGTGTTCGCTATTCGGGAATATCCATTAACCTCCACAACGGATACTCCCGAATACCGAACATCTCAATTTAGACAACTATAATGCAGGGTTGCGTTTTTTGCAAAAGTACTTCTTGATTAAAGGATGGACAAACTGGGAAGTGCCCCATCCCCCTACGACTGTAGTGCCCCAAAATTTGATGTGCAATATTTGTAAAGCTTATATTTTAAATCTGTTTCGAAATTGTACTGATTATAATCAATATTTTGAACTTTTAAAGTAAAATAAGGTTAAAAACAAAATAAATAAAAAAAATCTAAT
This sequence comes from Maratus speciosus, assembly GCA_963932465.1. Classification (NCBI taxonomy): domain Eukaryota; kingdom Metazoa; phylum Arthropoda; class Arachnida; order Araneae; family Salticidae; genus Maratus; species Maratus speciosus. The sequence continues at coordinate 610,957,573 of OZ010792.1, forward strand.
ATTTAGATAAATATTTTTTGTTTTTTAATCTTGTTCTACTCCTGAAGTTCAAGATATTGATTATAATCAGTACAATGTCGTAAAAGATTTAAATTATCAGCGTAACGAAAATTGCATACCAAAACTGAGAGCACCAAAAAAATCAGACTGTATTGGGGGGGGGGGGGGGGGGGCAGGACCACAAATATTTTTCCAGGATTCAACGTGGTCAAACATAGCTACGTATGATGCTTACAAAAAAATGGATGCGATTCAGACGTTTGAAGTGTCTGAAATTCATACGCAAAAAGTGTCTGAAAAGATTCAGACATTTTAAAATGTCTGAAAATTGAACACTCCATTTCAGACACTTAAGTGTCTGAATTTCAGACATTTTAATTTACAGTGTAGGTCTTTCAAAATGAAGACGATGTTTCATTGACCATTTTACAGTCAAAAGCTCCGTTAAAATATTATACAACCTGGAAGTTGTGTAGGTAGGATCTCTAGCTTTACTACAACTCTAACCATCATAGACATCTATAGACCTCATCAAAACAGTGTTTATAGATAGGAACTAACAATTAAACACAACTTAAAAGTCAATAATACAAGTAAATAAAAAAAATAGGTAAGTAATATAAACAAGTAATATTTTAAAAAATATTTTAAGTCAATTCCTACTTAGGTCAATAAGAGAATTTTCTTTTCTCCCATTTTTCTTTTCTCTTGAGTGGCGCTTAAAATGCCTTAATCAAGAAGAGGGCTCTCTCGGTCTTAAAATACTTTGATCAAGAAGAGGGCTCTCTTGATTATTGCAAATTAATGAATTTAATTTAATTAATGAATTAATATTTGAAAAAAAACTGGATTCACATCAAGTGTCATCCACTACAAGTTTTAAAAAATTTATTTGAGTTTGATTGGATGAATAATAAATATTTTATTAACGATTGAAAATTTGAACAAGAAATATATAGCGAGAGTGTGAACTAGTAGGTATTGAAAAAATAGTAGGAATTGAAAAAGAAAATAGTTTCACATTGATGAGAAATAATTAATTAGTTTGCTTTTTACGCAGTCGGGTTTTTTGATTTTTTAAATTTAATTGTTTATTATTTTCGATTCTTTTCGATTCCGTTTTCAAGATTTCAATGAATCAATGTTTGACAAAGCAGATTACGTAGTATACATATTTACATATTTTATGAATATTACGTATTTTATAATTACATATCTTAAATTTTAAAATAAGTTGACTATTATAAAATTAGTAAAATTATCTTTGTAAATATATTTTGTGGAGGTGGGGAGCGGCGCTAACATCCATGTTTGCCCGGGTGCAATAAAGGCTAATTTCGGCCCTGCTACATTTCACCAATCTATATTACAAAGCAAAAACATGTCCGTGAACAACTGACGTCCTATCAGCCCTGGTCCATGAATTTCGCTTTCACTCCAAAGTTTTAACTTCTAACATCGCACAATTTCAATTTTTATGCTTTGGAACAGAGCAATAAATGTACTTTCAAATGCATTTTGTGTGCTTTCAAATGCATTTCAATTTGCTTGAAACTAATATCTCAATTTGCTGATGTTTTACGGTAAAAAAAAAAAAGAATTATATATATATATTTTTTTTAATTTATCTCTATTGCGTACGCGCCGATTCCGGAAGATTCGCGCATTTAAACACCCAAATAATTAGAATTTAAAAGGCTGCTGTAAATAGTGAAATATTTGGAGATTAATCTCTGGCAGGAATTTCTAAAATTTGCTTGAATCCATGATGAATATTTCTCACATAAAACTGCTTTTTAGTGTTGTTAGTGATATAAATATATATATCAAATATTTTTTTAAGAATTACAACTTTCAATTTAAAAAAAAACACCTTTGTAGACCGGGCAGTAAGATCTGTAATCGGGAAATTGGCTGCCATTTCTTAAAAGTCACATTTGCAAAAACTAAAAAGATATCGCTAAAAAATATTGCTAATTTTTAAAAGAAAATCTGAATATCATTGTAATTTCGTTTAGATGTTATTAAATTATGCAAAATGAGCAGATGTTAAACTGATGAAACAATTCCTCTAACACTGGCTTTTCCAAAGTGTAACACGCATTCATATTATGATTCTTATATAGCTGCCAACATCTCTCAGTTTTTTGAGATCACTGTTTTTGAATAATAATCTTCGACTTTATTTTATCAAAAAATTGCTATCATTAAAAAAAGACTATTATTTCTATTCGTAATTAGCGGTACTACAAAAACAAGAGAGTTGGCAGCTATGGTCTTTATATAAAGTATAAAATTATTTATATAAGCTCGTTTTCCTTGTCGATGATGCAAAAACTTTTTTTTTATGTTTTTAATCTCCTAACTTTACTGAACACTTGTAGTGTCATTAAACCTAATTTTACATAAATTTTGAATCGACTACAAACCCGTAAAAAAACATGGGAGTATCAACACACAATATAAGAATTTGGTGATATTCTATGAATTTTTAAAATGTTCATAAACTAAAAAGTTATTATAAAGTGTAAAATTATCTATATAAACTTATTTATGCCGTCGATAATTTAAAAACGCCTTACAAAATTTTACAGAAATGAATTTTTAACACGTGTGGCGTCATAGCATGGATTAAAATAAATTAACTCTAATTTTGAATCCAATAGTAAAATAATAGTAAAATTTCAATGGATTCACGGGATTATTGAAGAGTAATGGTTAGACGTTGAAATGATCATTTTAGCTTTTTCGAAGTTATCTTAATATTTTCTTTTTGATGCAACGAAAATTTAAGGAAAGATTAAAAGAGTACATTTCTGATATTAAGTTTAACAAACCAAGTACAGCTTTATCCAGATTTCATCAAAAAGAAAATATTAAGATAAACTTCGAAAAAGCTAAAATGATCATTTCAACGTCTAACCATTACTCTTCAATAATCCCGTGAATCCATTGAAATTTTACTTAGAAGTGATAACGTTTGTAACGATGTCCTTACCTATAATACTCCCGCAATTTGGTACAATATCCTAAATATTTCAAGATCTCCTGATAATATGAACTGATCTTTTCACCCCTCTACAGAGAAATGGACTAAACTCCGCTTGCGCATGCGTACTATTTTTGTTTTTGTTTTTAAAATGTATTTCTATTCAATCAGTCATCTTTTCCCTTTGAAAATGAACGCGTGTATGTTCCACAGATCTCAGGGATGCATTAAATAATATTTGTATATATTTGAGTCACCTTTTAAGTAGTTATAAGTATGTTATATTGTTTATTAATAACAAGTTGAAAATTTACTTCACGACACTAGTGTTTAATACAGTGTTTTGAATCTATCGTAAAGTTTTTTCTATAAATTTATTTACGTTGTCGATAATTTAAAAACGCTATACAAAATTCTGACCTCAGAATCTTATCGAAATAAATTTTTAACACTTGTGGCGTCATAACATCAACACGAACAAATTTCTCTCATAAATTTTTAATCGACTACAAATCCATAATGAAAGGCGGGGAACAGAAGGAGTTTCAACATACAATATATGAACTTGGTAATATTCCGCGATTTTTTAAAACGTTCAAACTTACAAAAGTAATATAATGTGTAAAGTTTTCTATATAAATTTTTTTACGTTGTCAATAATTTAATAACTCCATACGAAATTCTGATCTCAGAACTTTATCGAAATAATTTTTTAACATTTGTGGCGTCATAACATCGACGCGAACAAATTTCTCTCATAAATTGTGAATCGACTACAAATCCATAAAGAAAGGCGGGGAACAGAAGGAGTTTCAACACACAATATAAGAACTTGGTAATATTCCGCGATTTTTTAAAACGTTCAAACTTACAAAAATAATATAAAGTGTAAAGTTTTCTATAGAAATTTATTTACGTTGTCGATAGTTTAAAAACTCCATACAAAATTCTGATCTCAGAACTTTATCGAAATAAATTTTTAACACTTGTGGCGTCATAACATCAACACGAACAAATTTCTCTCATAATTTTTTAATCGACTATAAATCCATAAAGAAAGGCGGGGAACAGAAGGAGTTTCAACATACAATATATGAACTTGGTAATATTCCGCGATTTTTTAAAACGTTCAAACTTACAAAAGTAATATAATGTGTAAAGTTTTCTATATAAATTTTTTTACGTTGTCAATAATTTAATAACTCCATACGAAATTCTGATCTCAGAACTTTATCGAAATAATTTTTTAACATTTGTGGCGTCATAACATCGACGCGAACAAATTTCTCTCATAAATTGTGAATCGACTACAAATCCATAAAGAAAGGCGGGGAACAGAAGGAGTTTCAACACACAATATAAGAACTTGGTAATATTCCGCGATTTTTTAAAACGTTCAAACTTACAAAAATAATATAAAGTGTAAAGTTTTCTATAGAAATTTATTTACGTTGTCGATAGTTTAAAAACTCCATACAAAATTCTGATCTCAGAACTTCATCGAAATAAATTTTTAACACTTTTGGCGTCATAACATCAACACGAACAAATTTCTCTCATAAATTTTTAATCGACTACAAATCCATAAAGAAAGGCGGGGAACAGAAGGAGTTTCAACATACAATAATGAACTTGGTAATATTCCGCCATTTTTTAAAACGTTCAAACTTACAAAAGTAATATAATGTGTAAAGTTTTCTATATAAATTTTTTTACGTTGTCAATAATTTAATAACTCCATACGAAATTCTGATCTCAGAACTTTATCGAAATAATTTTTTAACATTTGTGGCGTCATAACATCGACGCGAACAAATTTCTCTCATAAATTGTGAATCGACTACAAATCCATAAAGAAAGGCGGGGAACAGAAGGAGTTTCAACGCACAATATAAGAACTTGGTAATATTCCGCGATTTTTTAAAACGTTCAAACTTTCAAAAATAATATAAAGTGTAAAGTTTTCTATAGAAATTTATTTACGTTGTCGATAGTTTAAAAACTCCATACAAAATTCTGATCTCAGAACTTTATCGAAATAAATTTTTAACACTTGTGGCGTCATAACATCAACACGAACAAATTTCTCTCATAAATTTTTAATCGACTACAAATCCATAAAGAAAGGCGGGGAACAGAAGGAGTTTCAACACACAATATAAGAACTTGGTAATATTCCGCGATTTTTTAAAACGTTCAAACTTACAAAAATAATATAAAGTGTAAAGTTTTCTATAGAAATTTATTTACGTTGTCGATAGTTTAAAAACTCCATACAAAATTCTGATCTCAGAACTTTATCGAAATAAATTTTTAACACTTGTGACGTCATAACATCAACACGAACAAATTTCTCTCATAAATTTTTAATCGACTACAAATCCATAAAGAAAGGCGGGGAACAGAAGGAGTTTCAACATACAATATATGAACTTGGTAATATTCCGCGATTTTTTAAAACGTTCAAACTTACAAAAGTAATATAATGTGTAAAGTTTTCTATATAAATTTTTTTACGTTGTCAATAATTTAATAACTCCATACGAAATTCTGATCTCAGAACTTTATCGAAATAATTTTTTAACATTTGTGGCGTCATAACATCGACGCGAACAAATTTCTCTCATAAATTGTAAATCGACTACAAATCCATAAAGAAAGGCGGGGTACAGAAGGAGTTTCAACACACAATATAAGAACTTGGTAATATTCCGCGATTTTTTAAAACGTTCAAACTTACAAAAATAATATAAAGTGTAAAGTTTTCTATAGAAATTTATTTACGTTGTCGATAGTTTAAAAACTCCATACAAAATTCTGATCTCAGAACTTTATCGAAATAAATTTTTAACACTTGTGGCGTCATAACATCAACACGAACAAATTTCTCTCATAAATTTTTAATCGACTACAAATCCATAAAGAAAGGCGGGGAACAGAAGGAGTTTCAACACACAATATAAGAACTTGGTAATATTCCGCGATTTTTTAAAACGTTCAAACTTACAAAAATAATATAAAGTGTAAAGTTTTCTATAGAAATTTATTTACGTTGTCGATAGTTTAAAAACTCCATACAAAATTCTGATCTCAGAACTTTATCGAAATAAATTTTTAACATTTGTGACGTCATAACATCAACACGAACAAATTTCTCTCATAAATTTTTAATCGACTACAAATCCATAAAGAAAGGCGGGGAACAGAAGGAGTTTCAACATACAATATATGAACTTGGTAATATTCCGCGATTTTTTAAAACGTTCAAACTTACAAAAGTAATATAATGTGTAAAGTTTTCTATATAAATTTTTTTACGTTGTCAATAATTTAATAACTCCATACGAAATTCTGATCTCAGAACTTTATCGAAATAATTTTTTAACATTTGTGGCGTCATAACATCGACGCGAACAAATTTCTCTCATAAATTGAGAATCGACTACAAATCCATAAAGAAAGGCGGGGAACAGAAGGAATTTCAACACACAATATAAGACCTTGGTAATATTCCGCGATTTTTTAAAACGTTCAAACTTACAAAAATAATATAAAGTGTAAAGTTTTCTATAGAAATTTATTTACGTTGTCGATAGTTTAAAAACTCCATACAAAATTCTGATCTCAGAACTTTATCGAAATAAATTTTTAACACTTGTGGCGACATAACATTGACTCGAACAGATTTCTCTCATAAATTTTGAATCCATTACAAGTACCATAAATAAATACGGGGAACAGAAGAAGTTTCAACACACAATATAAATATTTTGTGATATTCCTTGAATTTTTCAGATGTTCATATACTACAAAGATTTAGTATCGCTCTTCTATATAGATAGTAGTTATATTATAGAGAATAAAATTACCTATAAAAAAAATTATTTACGTCGTCGATGATGCAAAAACGCCTTACAAAATTCTGATCTCGTAACTTAACATAAATGAATTTTTAACACTTGTGGCGTCATAGCATGGATTGCAATAAATTTACTCATAAATTTTGAATCCATTACAAATATCATAAAGAAATACGGGGAACAGAAGGAGGTTCAACACACAATATAAACATTTGTGATATTCCTTGAATTTTTAAAATGTTCATATACTACAAAGATTTAGTATCTCTATCCTATATAGATAGTAGTTAGAGAATAAAATTACCTATATAAACTTTATTTACGTCGTCGATGATGCAAAAACTCCTTACAAAATTCTGATCTCGGAACTTGACAGAAATGAATTTTTAACACTTGTGGCGTCATAGCATGGATTAGAATAAATTTACACATAAATTTTGAATCCATTACAAGTATCATAAATAAATACGGGGAACAGAAGGAGTTTCAACACTCAATATGAGAACTTGGTAATATTCCGTGAATCTTTAAAATGTTCATATACTACAAAGATTTGGTATCTCTATCCTATATAGATAGTAGTTATAGCATAGAGAATAAAATTACCTATACAAACTTTATTTACGTCGTCGATGATGCAAAAACTCCTTACAAAATTCTGATCTCGTAACTTAACAGAAATGAATTTTTAACACTTGTGGCGTCACAGCATGGATTGCAATAAATTTACTTATAAATTTTGAATCCATTACAAATATCATAAAAAAATACGGGGAAGTACGACAGAAGGAGTTTCAACACACAATACAAGAACTTGGTAATATTCCGTGATTTTTTTAAACGTTCAAACTTACAAAAATAACATAAAGTTTAAAGTTTTCTATATAAATTTATTTACGTTGTCGTAATTTAAAAACTCCATAAAAATTCTGATCTCAGAACTTTATCGAAATAAATTTTTAACACTTGTGGCGTCATAACATCAACACGAACAAATTTCTCTCATAAATTTTTAATCGACTACAAATCCATAAAGAAAGGCGGGGAACAGAAGGAGTTTCAACACACAATATAAGAACTTGGTAATATTCCGCGATTTTTTAAAACGTTCAAACTTACAAAAATAATATAAAGTGTAAAGTTTTCTATAGAAATTTATTTACGTTGTCGATAGTTTAAAAACTCCATACAAAATTCTGATCTCAGAACTTTATCGAAATAAATTTTTAACACTTGTGACGTCATAACATCAACACGAACAAATTTCTCTCATAAATTTTTAATCGACTACAAATCCATAAAGAAAGGCGGGGAACAGAAGGAGTTTCAACATACAATATATGAACTTGGTAATATTCCGCGATTTTTTAAAACGTTCAAACTTACAAAAGTAATATAATGTGTAAAGTTTTCTATATAAATTTTTTTACGTTGTCAATAATTTAATAACTCCATACGAAATTCTGATCTCAGAACTTTATCGAAATAATTTTTTAACATTTGTGGCGTCATAACATCGACGCGAACAAATTTCTCTCATAAATTGTAAATCGACTACAAATCCATAAAGAAAGGCGGGGAACAGAAGGAGTTTCAACACACAATATAAGAACTTGGTAATATTCCGCGATTTTTTAAAACGTTCAAACTTACAAAAATAATATAAAGTGTAAAGTTTTCTATAGAAATTTATTTACGTTGTCGATAGTTTAAAAACTCCATACAAAATTCTGATCTCAGAACTTTATCGAAATAAATTTTTAACACTTGTGGCGTCATAACATCAACACGAACAAATTTCTCTCATAAATTTTTAATCGACTACAAATCCATAAAGAAAGGCGGGGAACAGAAGGAGTTTCAACACACAATATAAGAACTTGGTAATATTCCGCGATTTTTTAAAACGTTCAAACTTACAAAAATAATATAAAGTGTAAAGTTTTCTATAGAAATTTATTTACGTTGTCGATAGTTTAAAAACTCCATACAAAATTCTGATCTCAGAACTTTATCGAAATAAATTTTTAACATTTGTGACGTCATAACATCAACACGAACAAATTTCTCTCATAAATTTTTAATCGACTACAAATCCATAAAGAAAGGCGGGGAACAGAAGGAGTTTCAACATACAATATATGAACTTGGTAATATTCCGCGATTTTTTAAAACGTTCAAACTTACAAAAGTAATATAATGTGTAAAGTTTTCTATATAAATTTTTTTACGTTGTCAATAATTTAATAACTCCATACGAAATTCTGATCTCAGAACTTTATCGAAATAATTTTTTAACATTTGTGGCGTCATAACATCGACGCGAACAAATTTCTCTCATAAATTGTGAATCGACTACAAATCCATAAAGAAAGGCGGGGAACAGAAGGAGTTTCAACGCACAATATAAGAACTTGGTAATATTCCGCGATTTTTTAAAACGTTCAAACTTACAAAAATAATATAAAGTGTAAAGTTTTCTATAGAAATTTATTTACGTTGTCGATAGTTTAAAAACTCCATACAAAATTCTGATCTCAGAACTTTATCGAAATAAATTTTTAACACTTGTGGCGTCATAACATCAACACGAACAAATTTCTCTCATAAATTTTTAATCGACTACAAATCCATAAAGAAAGGCGGGGAACAGAAGGAGTTTCAACACACAATATAAGAACTTGGTAATATTCCGCGATTTTTTAAAACGTTCAAACTTACAAAAATAATATAAAGTGTAAAGTTTTCTATAGAAATTTATTTACGTTGTCGATAGTTTAAAAACTCCATACAAAATTCTGATCTCAGAACTTTATCGAAATAAATTTTTAACACTTGTGACGTCATAACATCAACACGAACAAATTTCTCTCATAAATTTTTAATCGACTACAAATCCATAAAGAAAGGCGGGGAACAGAAGGAGTTTCAACATACAATATATGAACTTGGTAATATTCCGCGATTTTTTAAAATGTTCAAACTTACAAAAGTAATATAATGTGTAAAGTTTTCTATATAAATTTTTTTACGTTGTCAATAATTTAATAACTCCATACGAAATTCTGATCTCAGAACTTTATCGAAATAATTTTTTAACATTTGTGGCGTCATAACATCGACGCGAACAAATTTCTCTCATAAATTGTAAATCGACTACAAATCCATAAAGAAAGGCGGGGTACAGAAGGAGTTTCAACACACAATATAAGAACTTGGTAATATTCCGCGATTTTTTAAAACGTTCAAACTTACAAAAATAATATAAAGTGTAAAGTTTTCTATAGAAATTTATTTACGTTGTCGATAGTTTAAAAACTCCATACAAAATTCTGATCTCAGAACTTTATCGAAATAAATTTTTAACACTTGTGGCGTCATAACATCAACACGAACAAATTTCTCTCATAAATTTTTAATCGACTACAAATCCATAAAGAAAGGCGGGGAACAGAAGGAGTTTCAACACACAATATAAGAACTTGGTAATATTCCGCGATTTTTTAAAACGTTCAAACTTACAAAAATAATATAAAGTGTAAAGTTTTCTATAGAAATTTATTTACGTTGTCGATAGTTTAAAAACTCCATACAAAATTCTGATCTCAGAACTTTATCGAAATAAATTTTTAACATTTGTGACGTCATAACATCAACACGAACAAATTTCTCTCATAAATTTTTAATCGACTACAAATCCATAAAGAAAGGCGGGGAACAGAAGGAGTTTCAACATACAATATATGAACTTGGTAATATTCCGCGATTTTTTAAAACGTTCAAACTTACAAAAGTAATATAATGTGTAAAGTTTTCTATATAAATTTTTTTACGTTGTCAATAATTTAATAACTCCATACGAAATTCTGATCTCAGAACTTTATCGAAATAATTTTTTAACATTTGTGGCGTCATAACATCGACGCGAACAAATTTCTCTCATAAATTGAGAATCGACTACAAATCCATAAAGAAAGGCGGGGAACAGAAGGAATTTCAACACACAATATAAGACCTTGGTAATATTCCGCGATTTTTTAAAACGTTCAAACTTACAAAAATAATATAAAGTGTAAAGTTTTCTATAGAAATTTATTTACGTTGTCGATAGTTTAAAAACTCCATACAAAATTCTGATCTCAGAACTTTATCGAAATAAATTTTTAACACTTGTGGCGACATAACATTGACTCGAACAGATTTCTCTCATAAATTTTGAATCCATTACAAGTACCATAAATAAATACGGGGAACAGAAGAAGTTTCAACACACAATATAAATATTTTGTGATATTCCTTGAATTTTTCAGATGTTCATATACTACAAAGATTTAGTATCGCTCTTGTATATAGATAGTAGTTATATTATAGAGAATAAAATTACCTATAAAAAAAATTATTTACGTCGTCGATGATGCAAAAACGCCTTACAAAATTCTGATCTCGTAACTTAACATAAATGAATTTTTAACACTTGTGGCGTCATAGCATGGATTGCAATAAATTTACTCATAAATTTTGAATCCATTACAAATATCATAAAGAAATACGGGGAACAGAAGGAGGTTCAACACACAATATAAACATTTGTGATATTCCTTGAATTTTTAAAATGTTCATATACTACAAAGATTTAGTATCTCTATCCTATATAGATAGTAGTTAGAGAATAAAATTACCTATATAAACTTTATTTACGTCGTCGATGATGCAAAAACTCCTTACAAAATTCTGATCTCGGAACTTGACAGAAATGAATTTTTAACACTTGTGGCGTCATAGCATGGATTAGAATAAATTTACACATAAATTTTGAATCCATTACAAGTATCATAAATAAATACGGGGAACAGAAGGAGTTTCAACACTCAATATGAGAACTTGGTAATATTCCGTGAATCTTTAAAATGTTCATATACTACAAAGATTTGGTATCTCTATCCTATATAGATAGTAGTTATAGCATAGAGAATAAAATTACCTATACAAACTTTATTTACGTCGTCGATGATGCAAAAACTCCTTACAAAATTCTGATCTCGTAACTTAACAGAAATGAATTTTTAACACTTGTGGCGTCACAGCATGGATTGCAATAAATTTACTTATAAATTTTGAATCCATTACAAATATCATAAAAAAATACGGGGAAGTACGACAGAAGGAGTTTCAACACACAATACAAGAACTTGGTAATATTCCGTGATTTTTTTAAACGTTCAAACTTACAAAAATAACATAAAGTTTAAAGTTTTCTATATAAATTTATTTACGTTGTCGTAATTTAAAAACTCCATAAAAATTCTGATCTCAGAACTTTATCGAAATAAATTTTTAACACTTGTGGCGTCATAACATCAACACGAACAAATTTCTCTCATAAATTTTTAATCGACTACAAATCCATAAAGAAAGGCGGGGAACAGAAGGAGTTTCAACACACAATATAAGAACTTGGTAATATTCCGCGATTTTTTAAAACGTTCAAACTTACAAAAATAATATAAAGTGTAAAGTTTTCTATAGAAATTTATTTACGTTGTCGATAGTTTAAAAACTCCATACAAAATTCTGATCTCAGAACTTTATCGAAATAAATTTTTAACACTTGTGACGTCATAACATCAACACGAACAAATTTCTCTCATAAATTTTTAATCGACTACAAATCCATAAAGAAAGGCGGGGAACAGAAGGAGTTTCAACATACAATATATGAACTTGGTAATATTCCGCGATTTTTTAAAACGTTCAAACTTACAAAAGTAATATAATGTGTAAAGTTTTCTATATAAATTTTTTTACGTTGTCAATAATTTAATAACTCCATACGAAATTCTGATCTCAGAACTTTATCGAAATAATTTTTTAACATTTGTGGCGTCATAACATCGACGCGAACAAATTTCTCTCATAAATTGTAAATCGACTACAAATCCATAAAGAAAGGCGGGGAACAGAAGGAGTTTCAACACACAATATAAGAACTTGGTAATATTCCGCGATTTTTTAAAACGTTCAAACTTACAAAAATAATATAAAGTGTAAAGTTTTCTATAGAAATTTATTTACGTTGTCGATAGTTTAAAAACTCCATACAAAATTCTGATCTCAGAACTTTATCGAAATAAATTTTTAACACTTGTGGCGTCATAACATCAACACGAACAAATTTCTCTCATAAATTTTTAATCGACTACAAATCCATAAAGAAAGGCGGGGAACAGAAGGAGTTTCAACACACAATATAAGAACTTGGTAATATTCCGCGATTTTTTAAAACGTTCAAACTTACAAAAATAATATAAAGTGTAAAGTTTTCTATAGAAATTTATTTACGTTGTCGATAGTTTAAAAACTCCATACAAAATTCTGATCTCAGAACTTTATCGAAATAAATTTTTAACATTTGTGACGTCATAACATCAACACGAACAAATTTCTCTCATAAATTTTTAATCGACTACAAATCCATAAAGAAAGGCGGGGAACAGAAGGAGTTTCAACATACAATATATGAACTTGGTAATATTCCGCGATTTTTTAAAACGTTCAAACTTACAAAAGTAATATAATGTGTAAAGTTTTCTATATAAATTTTTTTACGTTGTCAATAATTTAATAACTCCATACGAAATTCTGATCTCAGAACTTTATCGAAATAATTTTTTAACATTTGTGGCGTCATAACATCGACGCGAACAAATTTCTCTCATAAATTGAGAATCGACTACAAATCCATAAAGAAAGGCGGGGAACAGAAGGAGTTTCAACACACAATATAAGACCTTGGTAATATTCCGCGATTTTTTAAAACGTTCAAACTTACAAAAATAATATAAAGTGTAAAGTTTTCTATAGAAATTTATTTACGTTGTCGATAGTTTAAAAACTCCATACAAAATTCTGATCTCAGAACTTTATCGAAATAAATTTTTAACACTTGTGGCGACATAACATTGACTCGAACAGATTTCTCTCATAAATTTTGAATCCATTACAAGTACCATAAATAAATACGGGGAACAGAAGAAGTTTCAACACACAATATAAATATTTTGTGATATTCCTTGAATTTTTCAGATGTTCATATACTACAAAGATTTAGTATCGCTCTTCTATATAGATAGTAGTTATATTATAGAGAATAAAATTACCTATAAAAAAAATTATTTACGTCGTCGATGATGCAAAAACGCCTTACAAAATTCTGATCTCGTAACTTAACATAAATGAATTTTTAACACTTGTGGCGTCATAGCATGGATTGCAATAAATTTACTCATAAATTTTGAATCCATTACAAATATCATAAAGAAATACGGGGAACAGAAGGAGGTTCAACACACAATATAAACATTTGTGATATTCCTTGAATTTTTAAAATGTTCATATACTACAAAGATTTAGTATCTCTATCCTATATAGATAGTAGTTAGAGAATAAAATTACCTATATAAACTTTATTTACGTCGTCGATGATGCAAAAACTCCTTACAAAATTCTGATCTCGGAACTTGACAGAAATGAATTTTTAACACTTGTGGCGTCATAGCATGGATTAGAATAAATTTACACATAAATTTTGAATCCATTACAAGTATCATAAATAAATACGGGGAACAGAAGGAGTTTCAACACTCAATATGAGAACTTGGTAATATTCCGTGAATCTTTAAAATGTTCATATACTACAAAGATTTGGTATCTCTATCCTATATAGATAGTAGTTATAGCATAGAGAATAAAATTACCTATACAAACTTTATTTACGTCGTCGATGATGCAAAAACTCCTTACAAAATTCTGATCTCGTAACTTAACAGAAATGAATTTTTAACACTTGTGGCGTCACAGCATGGATTGCAATAAATTTACTTATAAATTTTGAATCCATTACAAATATCATAAAAAAATACGGGGAAGTACGACAGAAGGAGTTTCAACACACAATACAAGAACTTGGTAATATTCCGTGATTTTTTTAAACGTTCAAACTTACAAAAATAACATAAAGTTTAAAGTTTTCTATATAAATTTATTTACGTTGTCGTAATTTAAAAACTCCATAAAAATTCTGATCTCAGAACTTTATCGAAATAAATTTTTAACACTTGTGGCGTCATAACATTGACTCTAACAAATTTCTCTCATGAATTTTGAATCGTCTACAAATCCATAAAGAAAGACGGGAACAGAAGGAGTTTAAACAGACAATATAAACGTCTTGTGATATATCTTGATTTTTTAAAATGTTCATATACTACAAAGATATATTATAGAGCAGTGGTTCCCAACCTTTTATCAACCACGCCCCACCAAAACATCAGTAAAGTCACTATGTCCCTCCCCCTGATCTGTAAATTATGTCTCTTATTTATTTTTTTTTTTTTAAGTGAAATATTTTCACACAGGGCAAGCGCAATAAAGACTTAACAATAACTATTCATTTCACATTTCTTAACTTATCAAAGAGGTCAGTCTTCTGTGATAAATGTGTTTTTAACATCATTTTACAATTGCAATGACCAATGCTTTGTGCAAAAAAAATTTTGTTGTGCTTTCCTAACTTCCTCAATGTTAAAAGAAAAGTGTTATACAGACTGCATTTTTATCTTCACAAAATATCTTGAGCATAGACATACATTTAAGGTTAAAACTGATAGCATTCACACATTTTACAATTCATTTTTGTGACGTATTAAGAGTTGGTGGAAAAGTTTAGGACACTAAAATTTCTTTTTATAGATAAAACAATACACAAGTAGCATTTCAAAACTCTCATCTTTATCAACATTAAGTAGCCATTATTCCCCATCACAATACATTTTCTCTGTTTTTCCATTTCCCAATGACCCCACCAGTGGCCGAGAGGTTCTGCTCTCAAAGCTGGTAGACGGGAGGTGCTGGGTTCGATCCCAATCGCGACCGTCGGCCTATTCGTTCGGAGTTTACGTGGTTTTCTTCGAGCCGCGGATCTTCCATGCGTTAATACGGATTAGGTTCCCTTAGAAAGACCCCCACGGAGGGCACTCCCCCCGGGCCTATATCCCTCGTGTAGATAATTGGCCGTCAAAAATCAACCCAACCCAACCCATTTCCCAATATCGTTAATTGTCTTCCATGTATTACCTATTTTTAAAATTTAAATATGTATGTCATCATCTAAATTAATTTACTGTGCTGGATGCCTGCACTAGAGCCATATATATTTACGATCTACCTATTTCCTTTTCTAATGCTATTTAAATTTACAAGATTTTATAAAGTTCCTAGTACATCATTCAGATACTTCATATATATATTTAGGATAAATATGTTCAAGACAGTTAGATTTATACATACTTTTAAGTAGTTTCACGCGCAGAAGAATCTTCCAGTGACATACAGCAGAAAAGATAAAAGTAGAAAGCTCTTTCATTAAATATACGAAAGAGTTACGAAAAATTGTAAAATAGGGTTAAATAAATATTCAAATAGAGAGCATTTGTCAGATAAATCCATTTTAGTTTGCATTCTGTTAAAATTAACTGAGCATGGGCATGTATTAATTATTTTTCATTAAAGATAGAACACAATCACATTATTCTTTTAATTTCTAAAACATAATTGCTTCTATAATTATTACAGAGTAATACTTGTATGTATGTTACAGGGTTGTAGTGGGTAGCTACCCGGGTACCCGCCCAAATACCCACCCGGGCTGGGTTTTTTACAACTATAAGGGTTGTAGTGGGTAGCTGCCCGGGTACCTACCCAGCTACTCGCCCGGGCTGAGTTTTTTATAAAAAATCCGGGTTTTTTACAACCCTGGTATGTTATCCACTTTAGAAAAAATCTTAAGGCTATTCTCAAATCCAAAAGGTCAACTTTCTGACATAAGTTTTAATTAATTTTTGTTCGGAAATGTATAAAACTAGCAAGTATTGTTGTTCAGAAAATAGTGTCAAAGTAAGCGTTTTCAAACGAATTTTCGCGCGAAGGAAGAATACCCATCAAGAAAAGTTGAAAAACGTGTTTGTCACGTGATCAAAATCGCTTATAACTCAATAGGTAAATGATTGACCCAAAAATAGAAAGCACAGTTCGATCCCAAATCGTTTCTATGATCAGGCTTTCCAATTTTATATCTTTCCGATAAAAAAATTAATTTGTAAATGTGTCAAAATGTTTTGCGTTTATTAAGCAGGGCAGTCCTTAATAATTAATTTTCAAGCATTTTAGATTGTTTATTTTTCAATCCACTGAATTTGTTTTTTAGTTGGCACATCAAGGTCATGTAAAATATTTTTTTGAAAAAATTGGTACGCGACTAAAAAAAGGTTCGCCCACCCTGGTACAGGATCTATATATTTGTATGTATACATAGTATGCTAAATGTTAGCTCAATTAAACGCATAGCACTGTTGAAAAGTTCCATTCAGACATTTTGGTCCATAAACGGATGTTGCTGAAAATGCACTTTCAGCAATTATTATGGATTGACAGCACTGTAACCCAATTCTTTTGTGTGTCCCTGTTAATGACCGATGAATGCTCTTGTAGTGCACCTACGTGATCTGTATCCATTTCAATAGGTTTGAAATAGTGTAACATTACTAAAGCACACCGCAAAGGATTTTTTCCCATAGTAACGCAATTCTTTTGAGCCTCCCTGTCAAGGAACTATTAACGCCATGCACTTCATTTTCAATACCAAACAAACCATATCCTCAATTATACCTCTATGTCCATTGCATGGTAATCCGACTAAGAGCACGGACAGACGGCAGACAGACAAACCTAATCCGTAAACCCTTTTCAACTCTGTTGCAAAGTATTAAAACGAGAGATCGACCGAAAATTCGGTTTCGTTTTCGGGCCAAAATCTGAGTTTCGCCGAAAATACTGCTGAAAATGCAGCCCGACCGAAACTATCCGTTTTCCAAAAATCTCGTTTCTTCCTTCGGAAGTTTTCAACATCACTCATTCATTTCAGCTTTGATGCTCAATGAGTTCAAATGAGACACTCTTTATTGACTGCTATGAACTTCGCTGTTTAAAATGATCAGTCATGACAGACTCAAGATAGGAGTGCGCACTATAAAGCAAGAAATGTATATGTGACTCAACTTTGAAGACGCTTCTCACGGGCTCCTTCAAAGCTGCAGACTTAACAGTCATAGATTTTTTTTAGTTTGAAACCGTACAAGTGTTTCGAATACTCTTTGAGAAAGTTCTAGTAGTGGGTTGCCGAACCTAGTTGGCACGAAAGGCAATTTCTCAGGCACGCGAAAAAATTAAATTCAATATTCAACATACAGATACAATTCTTCTGTATGTATGTTCTGTATGATGTTGTCTGTAATTTTTTTCTGTTTTAACCCATTAACCGCCAAAACTACCAAGCAGAAATTTTCAAGTTTCTTGTCGAAAGTCATTGGCCACCACAAATTCAGAAAGGCAATTTTCGCTTTATTATAAGAGCAAAATTTCTGCCAACGAATAAAATATTTTTTAATTCTAAAATAGTGTTAGCAAAGTTATTAATTTAAGCATGAACAATTATTTTGACCGTTGCTCCAACGCAAAACCAGCGAGTAATGGGTTAATTAATAATTTTTTTCTCCATACGGATGGACTATCACAACGAATGCAATTATTTTTGCATAAATTGACGCATCAAAATAATTTTCTTTTTTCGTGATGCTATGCAGCGTTTGCGACATGTATTTTGCCTTTTTATGTGATTTTAAAAAGGCTATGTATCTTTTAAATAAATTTCATTGAGAGTCAGTGTAATAAAGTGGTAAATGGACCCAATTAACTTCTATGTATCTATCTATATTATAAAGGAAAAACATATCTGTGCGTAACGCATACGTCATTCTGCGAATGGCAACACTTTGAAATTTGAAATGAAATTTCGGTTTTGCAATTTTCGCTACTGCAATTTTTTAAGCTTCTAAACATTGCACAGTTTCAATTTTTACACCGTCGTGTAGGGAAAAAATGTACTTTTAAATGCAATTTGTTTGAAAGCTCTATCTCAATTTATTTTTGAGATATTAAATTTTTTATAGTTTTTAGTACCAAATTTGTAATTGTGGCAACTGAAGTACTCCATTTCTATTAAAAGTAAAGGGAAAATAGTTATGAGTTATTTATTTTTATGGATTATATCCTTATTGATGCCATTTTCACATTACAAATATAAGTAACTTTTTTCTAATTTTTGAACAGAAAATGACGTCACCCATTAAAAAAAACACGCATTCTTCTTCTTAAA
This sequence comes from Maratus speciosus, assembly GCA_963932465.1. Classification (NCBI taxonomy): domain Eukaryota; kingdom Metazoa; phylum Arthropoda; class Arachnida; order Araneae; family Salticidae; genus Maratus; species Maratus speciosus. The sequence continues at coordinate 610,976,690 of OZ010792.1, forward strand.
TCAAAAGATTGAAGAAGATATTTCAATATTTTTACATTACGCTGATACTGAGTTTCAAACGCTAGGCAAAATGATTCAGTGAGTAAAAATTATGTCATATTTAAAACAAAACGATCATTTCCTTTGATAAAACTAAGAATTGACCAATACTAAATGGCCAATACTATGGCGACTAAAGGCAAATTTCTCAATGGTAAATTTTCGCGGGTACTGAGATTAGAACTTAAATTTTATGCGAATGTTCACATGAAAAGTTGTATCGGACAAACGTGACTTTAAGTTTGGAAATACATTCATTAGTAATGTATTGCGAGTTAAAATACTTTTAAATTGTGAATTTGAGTGGTGCGTATGTAAATTGTGAGAATGTGAAAATAACGTACAGTTTAGATTTTATGGTGGAAAATTTTATGATGTGGCAAAGCGAAATCCTTTTTAATGATTTTTCATCCCGTAAAAACAAACGTAAATCGATAACTTCAACATAATTACTCATCTTAATTACGCATTCTAATACAGTTTAACTTTTCAATAATTTAAGCAGTTGAAGTTTTTGGAAATAATACTTTGGTAATTTTAGGTTAAAAACGTTATTTGTTTTAAGAGTTAGATAACCAATGCAAGATGAAATTTTTATTGTAATTATTTTTGTAGGTTTATTGTAAATTCAATCTAATAGTTCCATTCTAAACACTTTAATTCATCGGATTTCAACGGGTTCCAACTCGTATTTATAAAAATAACAAAATATGTATCAGGTTATGAAACACATTCTCCATCAAACGTACAAGAGTATTAAACTTTTGTGCATCATAATTTTATTGTTTAATGCAACTTGGGTAATTATAACTGAGATGTTGCATTAATAAGAAGTCAAAAATTATTAAAATAAAAAAATTTATTTTGTTTACTTATTAAAATGCGTACCATATAAATGAATCCTACTAGAAATTTCCTTATATTATTTACCCGGAATAGAAATTTCATTAATCGAATGGTTGAATCCAGTATACAGACTAATCGCATTTTGATATTTAATATTTTTTTAACTGGTAATTATTACTGCATGAAAGCAAATGATTTTCTAACTTGGTGTTTTGTATAAACATGAAACATCGTGCGCTGCAATTTGTTTTACGTAAAAGTTTGGCACGTTAAATTGTTGATAGAAATTGCTAGTGAATTTTTGGCACGCATTCGGTAAAAGATTCGCCGTGCCTGTAGTATAAAAGAGGATCATCTACAAAAATCATAAAAGATAAATCGAGGTATGTATACGTAAAACATTTCTTGATTCGACGAAATTCGAATCATTAGAAAATGATTCTGATGAATGAATGGCATTTTATTTTACATGAAAATAAAAAGTTTGGGTTAGAAGCACAGAGAGAGCGCACTTGGGCCACACGTGTAATTCATTAATAATTATGTATATTTATGTATGTATTAAATACTTTTAAAAAAACTGACATTGTCGTTTTTCGTTTTCGGCCGAAAATAAGAAGATGACCGAAATTTGGTTTCGGTCTTAAAAACTTTTTCGGTCGATCTGTAATTAAAACAGACACAGAAAATAATGACATCCATAAACTTCTAGGAGAAAAAGCGGTTCGAGTCAACGGACTCGTGAAATTTGAATTAGGACTCCACTCACCTCCGAAATGAGAAAATCCTGAGAGAGAGCAAAAGGGAGAAGAACTCCTTCGATCGGCTCGTTGTTTGGAAATAACTGGAGAATCTGTTTCGCGAATTGTGATAGGGGGATCCCGGTTGCTCGGAGCGCCGCGCTCTCTTTCGCACATTACTATTTTTTCAACTCGGTATCAGGGATTTCGGTGAAATAAACTGTTGAAAAGAAGCAACATGTGAATATTTCATTGGGTTTTAAAGGAATTCACAAGTCCTGCGTCGGGTCGGAGCATCCGATTTTATCCGAACCCGACCTGCGGTTCCGGTCGGGACGGGTTGACACTATCATTTTCTTTGTAGTTTCGAGTTCAAGTCGAGTGGACTCTACTTATTTCGGGTTCAAGTCGTTTTGCGTTTGGGGTTGGACTCTTGTGGGTCGGGTTTGGATGGATCCGTTTATTTCTATCAGGCGAGACTATTTTTTTCAGATGAAAATTATATATTTGAAGATTAATGATTATTGACATGCTTATTTTTCGACATAAAATATATAATTGATATTAGTGATATAGTGATTATGGACTATTTTCTTCATAATTGTATTAAAATATTTTTTTTTTTTTTTAGAAAATTTTGGGTTCAGGTTAGGAGCAAATTCTGATTGAAGTATCTCGGGTTTCAAGCTGACGTAATAAATTTGATTGCATTCTGGTCGTGTTTCAGTTTGACTTCAAATGGAATTTTCGGATAGGAGTCAGGGCTATACTTTAAATGAATTAGATAGCGTACTGCATCGGGTCGGCTAACCAATTTTATCCGGCCTACGGTTCAAATCGTTTGGCATTATAGCTAATCTTTTCTTTGAGGGTCCGGTGGATTTCATTGTCCCGGGTACTGTCGGTTTCGGGATGGAGTTTGACTCTTGCGTGTCGAATTTGAGTTCCCCTGCTTTTTCAAAAAAGTCTTTTTTTCTTTTTTCGATAAAATATATACAGAGTGTATCTGAAAAGGGGGACAAAACTTTACGAAATGATAGAATGCAGCTATACAAATTTCGTCATAGAATGTAGGGTCGAAACGCAAGCGGTGAGAAGTTAAAACGCAGTTTTCCACTGTCGCAGTTAAAGAATTAACACAAGAATGAAAGAAGTTATTTCAGAAAACATTTTATTAACAGGAATGTAATTAATGTACATGCTCAAAGAAATTGCTCAAAAGATCTTCCGCTAGCTGTCATGAACGTTTCACACCTACGGGATAGGGACTGATGCACATTTGCGAAGATAGCACGCATTTCTCAAATATCGCCGGCAACAACGGCAATCCTGATGACTCGATCCATATCGAATTCAATGGACACTCGTAGATTAGACTTTTCATATGGCCCCACATGAAAAAATCCAAGCACGAGAAATCCGGCGATCTTGGTGACCAAGCTATGGGACCACATCGACCCATCCATCGCCCTGGGACAGTAGAAAACTACCTTTTAACTTCTCACCGCTTTCGTTCCGACCACACATACTATGAGGAAATTGGCTCGTATAGCTGCGCCTTATCACCCCGTAAAGTTTTGTCCACTTTTTCAGATACATATACAGTTGTGTAAAAACTATAAGGACAGCAAAAATTTTGATAAATTGAAAATGCGACAAGTGAAAGGGTAATTTAATATTGACCATAAAGTGGAAATACTAATATAAAAGTCAACAGAATGTATCTGTGTCCTTTTTATTGCGAAAAAAATCATAATTATGCAAAAAAACGCTATTTTTGACTGTGTAAAAACTTTAAGGACACCTGTATTTTTTTTATAGAAATGGTATATATAATTATTATTAAGGATCGACCGAAAGAGGATTTTAAGGCTGAAACCGAAACCGAAACCGAATTTTGGAGATATTTCTATTTTCGACCGAAAACGAAAACGAATATGTCCAAAAACTTTTTTAAAGTAATTAAATTGTACGTATTGTGGTAATTAATAAATACATAAATATATGTGAGTTGTGGTTTTAGATTCCCATAAAACCCTACTCATAGCAACAGATATGGTCAGCTCTTTTCCATGAGAACTTGTTACCGCAGAACAGCAGATGTTACTGAATTTGCTGATATGCAGTTTGCATTCTCTTCGCTTGGAAACAAGTGACAACCGGGAGCAGATTGCATTCTGACGCGGCCGATGGTAGGCATATCTCGCTCTAGACGAGAGCAGAGGCCGAGCTCCGACGATTCTGCGGGCGCGTATGCTGCAGAAAAACCCCCTACCCTCCCGTACTTGTAAATATAATTTCTATTTAATATGTAAAACTATAACCTAGAATCATTAAACTCCTTTTTTCATTAACTAAGGCCTTATCCTTATATCATCCTTATATTACATGGGAGCTCTAGGCCGATTTGAATCCCAAAACGAATTTAAAAAGTAAAATCCCCTAGGCTTTCTTACCGATCTACGTTTAAAATCAGAGAACTGTTTCGTTCCGTTATCAACCCTTGCATTTCAGCTGATGTGATTCATCTACATCTGATGTGAGCCCATCTGTGTGAAGCTCAATCTCCCGTTTATTTTTATTTGTGCAAGATAGTTATCGCTGTACAAGGAATGAATCTTCGACTGCATATTTTTTTTTCTACGGATCATTAATTGGATTACTTCAATATATCGTGGCGAGGAATTTATTTTTCAATTGGATAACTCCTTTTTGAAGTAAGTTTTTATTTTTTTCTCTTTCCTTTCTTGCCTTTTAATATGGAATTACAAGAAATTGACTTTATTAAAAGCCAGTTGAAATCGGCTAAAACAGATAAAATCAAATTATTGCATGAATTTATATTTGGTTGCGATAAAAATCGCCAGAATAGAGCGAATTTAAGGAAATTTAAAGGTTTTTCTTTTACTGACAAAAGCGATGAGTATGAAAATAAACTCAAAGTAATTTTGAACGATTACGATCAGATACAATTGATTACTATTGCTAATATCTTATCCATTGACATCCATGGATCAAAACAAGATATAGGGCAACGTATTTTAAGTGCACTAGTTGATATTTCGGCTTTTAAAGACACGTTTACGGCAATTTCCGAATCGGATACAGAATTTAATGATAGTCACAATAGTAGTGGAAGCACTGGTTTATCTTCCCCTTTGACAGTACAGCCAGACCAGGCGCGTGTACACTGTACACACTCCGCGCCCAAACAGACAATTTCTTTCCATGACATTGATCATTTAATTACACCGTTTAGTGGTGATAAAACGGAAAACGTTCAAACATGGTTTCAGAGATTTGAATCTCTGGCCCATTCATTTCAACTGTCCGACATACAGAAATTTGTGTTTGCTGAGCGGGCATTAAAAAGTTTAGCATTATTGTATGTACGTACTGAAAATAACATTTCTTCATATACATCGCTCAAAGAAGCATTGTTTCGCGAATTTGGACAATCAGCTTCGTCCGCCCAGATACATCAATTACTAGCCGCTAGAGGCTGCCGCCCAAACGAAAAACTAATGGAATATTTTTTGAAAATGAAAGAAATAGCACAAAGAGGAAACATCGAGGATATATCTTTAATTCACTATATAATTAATGGGATTAACGATACACCACATAATAAAGCTATATTATTCGGGTGCGCCACGCTTGCCGAATTTAAAAACAAGCTCCAAATTTTCGAACGAATTTGTGAACAGAGTTCTAAAGTTTACCAATCAAAGTCACCGACAACACCCAACACTCCTAAGATTAACCAGAGGGAAAAAACTGCAAAATTAACTTGCTGGAATTGTTTAGCCCCAGGACACCTATCTACCCATTGTGTGCATTTGAATAAAGGGAAAAAGTGTATGAAATGTGCACGTTTTGGTCATGTTTCCAGCCAGTGTACAGAGCAAACGCCAGAACGCAAGCGTTCGACTCAAGGCACCTCCCCTTCACGCAAGACGTCACCACGCAGAGACGAACAAATCCACGTAGTAGAAATGGGTCATTCTCATCCACGCATGCAGAAACCTGTAAAAATTTTTAATTTACAAATCAATTCAATCTTGGACACTGGAAGCTCACTGACGATACTAAGAGAAGACATTTATGAACAAATTGGGTCTCCCCCCCTCACCGGAGCAACTGTGCAATTGTCGGGCATCGGTAACCGTGTTATTCAACCTATAGGATCGTTTTTTACCAATATACAAATAGACGATAATACTTTTTCTACTTCTGTTTACGTAGTTAAGTCTTCTCAGATGCCCATGCCACTTATCATAGGGACAGATGTCATATTTCAGGGTACTCTCACATGCGACAAAAATGGCGCTACTTTAACTAAATCTCCACCCACAAGCATTTTTATAAGCTGCATTACTGTGTCTGATAATGTATCTGCAACGAAATCTCAAGATAAATCCTATGTACCTCCATTTCCTGATGCAAGATGCACTATGGAAACACTTGTTTCAAATACTTTCCCCCAAGATCTAAAACCGCCGACAGTAAATAAAGATTTTTCGAATGAAAATATTCCTACTGACATCGAAGTTGACCCAGTATGTGACTCAGCACATCTGAAACATCTCGCAACATTATCGCCAGACTGTTTTTCCTACGATTTAAATTTCTTATCCTACAAGCTGTTCATGACTGTGCTCCTCTTATTGACCATCTATTTATTACTGTTTACGTCTGCCAACGGACTCATTTATCAGCATTCGGCGTTCCATACATCCCAACCATCTCGAGATTCGAGTGACGTTACTAATTGGACCGAAATTCTGCGTGTCCTTATCATTCCTTTTTTATTTTTTATACGCCGACATTTTGTGAAGTCAACAACGAGAAAGAGAAAAAGTAGACTTAAATTTCCAAAAAGAAATATGCTTCACGTATATAGGTCACTAGTGCAAGCAACGAATTTATCATAAATGTGTTTTCTATTATTACTACTATTTTTTTTAACTGTGTTTTTATATATTCTGTGTTTTACACCTATATCTGCTTATTCCTGAGAACATTTATATCGTACAGACTATAGACTGCTACTATCTCTGACTTTCTTAGTAACTTTATTTCAATATCTTCGTTTTTTGTTACGATTACAGCAAGCATCCATGATCAATTTTTTTTCTGGACGAAACATTAGAATGAGGTGTTTACCAGTGTAACTCACCATTTCAAGAGTCCAATCATTGATGGAAATCTTCAACACAGAACGTTTTTTTTTTCTTCTTCGTATTTTTGTGTGTCATGCCATTCTACAGTGCGATAAACTTCAAGTGCTTTTTTTTTAAGAAGTTATCGCGTACCAAGCATTTTTATCAACAGTTTTTTTTTTTTAAATTATTCTTAGTTTGTGGAATATGTAACAGATTCTTTATTTTTTCAGCTTATATTAACAGAATTTATGTGCTTTTTTTTTTTCGAAGTTCTGTTCAACATTTTTTTTAAATCTCTGAGCGATATATACCTGCTCAAAACATTTTTATTGAACCCATGCGGTGATTTTTTTTTTTTGCGCATGGCAAGTTATCTTTCTCTCGGACTGCAAATGGTGCATTATTTTTTTCATTTGCCTGTTTCGCAACACGTGCTTTTTTTTTATGTTGCGTAAACAACAACTTTATTTAAAATGACTATCTACACAGGACTTTATTTGTTTTTGAACACTCACATTTGACAAGAAGAAAAAGAATATTGTTGTATTTATACTTTTAAAACTGCATTTATATTTTTAAAACTGTATTTTATGTGTAAACTTTTTGTTGAATTGCTATATATATGTATGTGTCCCCCCCCCCCCCCATCGCATATTTTTTTTTACATAAGTAAGAGCTAGCTGTCGAAAAAAAAAAACCTTTTGGTGGGAAATCCTTTTTTTTTTTGCTTAGACGAGGCAAACCTCTTTTTTTATTTTTTATTCTCGAATGACGTTAGGATAAAGATGTTTTTTTTTTACGAAATTCTACCTAAGATGAGGCAGATTTCAGTATGTTTTCGTGATGATAATATAATGGGCAGACGGCCTTTCAAATTATATTTTTCATCCCTGATGATGGCTCATGAGAAACACGGTCTCATGACGCAAATTGATGTTATCCTGAGATTTTTTTTTATTCTTTTGTTTGTTTTTTTTGGAGATATCCCACGGCAGCTCAGCATCAATTTACATAAAATTTAGACTTAAATTTTTTTTTATTATTTAGCTCAATTTTCTTAATTATTTAATGACAATTTTTTTCCTTTGGATTTTAATTATTTTTAGATAGTTTGTTTTTGTTTTTTGACATATCTTTTTGCTTATTTAACGCGCTGTCGAGGTCGACAAGCGGACAAGATGGCCGAGTGTGAGTTGTGGTTTTAGATTCCCATAAAACCCTACTCATAGCAACAGATATGGTCAGCTCTTTTCCATGAGAACTTGTTACCGCAGAACAGCAGATGTTACTGAATTTGCTGATATGCAGTTTGCATTCTCTTCGCTTGGAAACAAGTGACAACCGGGAGCAGATTGCATTCTGACGCGGCCGATGGTAGGCATATCTCGCTCTAGACGAGAGCAGAGGCCGAGCTCCGACGATTCTGCGGGCGCGTATGCTGCAGAAAAACCCCCTACCCTCCCGTACTTGTAAATATAATTTCTATTTAATATGTAAAACTATAACCTAGAATCATTAAACTCCTTTTTTCATTAACTAAGGCCTTATCCTTATATCATCCTTATATTACATATATTATTAATTAATTACACGTACTTATTAAATATGCATAATAATTAATGAATTATGCGTATTTATGAAATATACATAATTATTAATTAATTATACGTGTGGCCCAAATCTCTGTGCCTTAGATTCAAAACTTTTTTTCATATAAAATAAAACGTAATTAATTCATGAACTACACAGAAATATTTTCTAATTATACAAATTTCAGTTAATAAAAAAATAGTTTAGTTTTATGTATACACACCTCGATTTATCTTTTATAATGATTTCTGTAAATGATCATCTGTTATACTTGAACTTTCTCAAAGAGTATTCGAAAGTCTTGAGTCAGTCATGACTGATAATTACAAACAACGAAGTTCGTAGCAATAAATAGTCTCATTTGAGCCGGCCGACAAAGCTCAAATCGATGAGAAATGTTAAAAATTTCCGACGGAAGAAACGAGATTTTCGGAATACTGATATTTTCGGTTGAGTTTCGGTCCAAACTCTGAGTTTTGTTTTCGACGAAACTCAGATTTTGGATCTAAGGCACAGAGAGACAATTTGGACCACACGTATAATTAATTAATAATTATGTATGTTTCCATAAATACTTATAATTCATATTATAATTCAAATTATTATGCATATTTAATAAATACGTATAATTAATTAATAATATATTTATGTATTTATTAATTACTATAATACATACAATTTAATTACTTTAAAAAAGTTTTTAGACATATTCATTTTCGTTTTCGGCCGAAAATAGGAAGATCTCCAAAATTCGGTTTCGGTTTCGGCATTAAAAACCTGTTTCGGTCGATCCTTAATAATAATTATATATACCATTTCTATAAAAAAAAAAAAAATACAGGTGTCCTTAAAGTTTTTACACAGTCCAAAATAGCGTTTTTTGCATAATTATGATTTTTTCGAAATAGAAAGGACACAAATACATTCTGTTGACTTTTATATTAGTATTTCTACTTTATGATCAACATTAAATTACCATTTCACTTGTCGCATTTTCAATTTATCAAAATTTTTGCTGTCCTTATAGTTTTTACACACACTGTTTATACCGGGTGATGCAAAAGTCAGGACGAACTTTAACAAGTGGGTAAGTGTGATCACAGATCGCACAGAGGGTTTCGTTTAATATTCTTTTCAAAACACTTTATCCTTTAGAAAAATCTGTTAGTTCCAAATTTCGCAACAAGGCGCGCACTCTATTCTAAACAAACCTCTATCCGAACGAAACTCCGTTTTACATGCTATCCATAAATATATTAGTCGAGGGGATTGGACCCATAGCACCCGAGATAAGAAGGCGCCCCTGGCAGTAGAAAGTGGAACTAAAATATGTAAGGTTATGGTGCATAATATGAAAGAATGGTCAAAGGGGTATCGGCAAAAGTTGGAAAAGTGCTCCCCGGGTGAAAAGGGTGGAGGTTAGAAAAATTGCTTAAAATATACAAGTTAGATCACGGAGTAGTAAATAATATAAGACTTTTTGAAATTTTTATGATTTGTCGTGTGGTCTGAGTATTCAGTTATACGTATGCAAAAATTCATGTCTCCAACTTAATTAGGGGCTCTCTTAGAAAGAATTGTTTAAAAGACATATGTGGTAGCTCAAAGGGTTAAACGTAAAACTTTTTCAAGATTTTATGATTTGTCGCCTGGCCTCAGGTATTCTGTTATAAGTCTGCAAAATTCCAAATCTCCAATTTAATAAGCGGCTCAGTTAGAAAGAATTGCTTAAAATACGCATGTGGGAGCCCAAAGGGTTAAATGTATGACTTTTTCAAATTTTTATGATTTGTCGCATGATGGTGTTCAGCTATAAGTATGCAAAAATTTCACGCCTCCAACCTAATTAGGGGCTTACTTAGAAGGAATTGTTTAAAATACACACGTGGGAGCCCAAAGGGTTAAATGTACGACTTTTTCAAAATTTTATGGTTTGTCATTTCATGTGAGGTGTTCAGCTATAAGTACGCAAAATTTCGCGCCTCCAACCCAATTAGAGTTCACTTAGAAAGAATTGTTTAAAATACACATGTGGGAGCTTAAAGGGTTAAATGTACATTTTCAAAATTTTATGATTTGTCGTTTGATAAGATGTTTAATCTATAACTAATTTTTGTTTGATCTATAACTATGCAAAATTTCACTCCTCCAACCTAATTAGGGGCTCACTTAGAAAGAATTGTTTAAAATGCACATGTGGGAGCCCAAAGGGTTAAATGTATGACTTTTTCAGAATTTTATAGTTTGTCGTTTGATGTGAGGTATTCAGCTATAAGCATGCAAAATTTCACGCCTCCAACCTAATTAGGGGCTCACATAGAAAGAATTGTTTAAAATACACATGTGGGAGCTCAAAGCGTTAAATTTACGACTTTATCAAAATTTTATGATTTGTCGTTTGATGTGAGGTGTCCGTCTATAAGTACGCAAAATTTCACGCCTGCAACCTAATTAGGTACTCACTTAGAAAGAATTGTTTAAAATACACATGTTGGAGCTCAAAGGGTTAATGTACGACTTTTTCAAAATTTTATGATTTGTCGTTTGATCTGAGGTGTTCAGCTATAAGTATGCAAAATTTCATACCTCCAACCTAAATAGGGTGTCACTTAGAAAGAATTGTTTAAAATACACATGTGGGAGCCCAAAGGGTTAAATGCACGACTTTTTCAAAATTTTATGGTTTGTCATTTGATGTGAAGTGTTCAGCTATAAGTATGCAAAATTACACACCTCCAACCTAATTAGGGTTCACTTAGAAAGAATTGTTTAAAATACACATGTGGGAGCCCAGAGGGTTAAGTGAGCGACTTTTTCAAAATTTTCTGGTTTGTCGTTTGATGTGAGGTATTCAGCTATAAGTATGCAAAATTTCACTCCTCCAACCTAATTAGGGGCTCACTTAGAAAGAATTGTTTAAAATACACATGTGGGAGCCCAAAGGGTTAAATGTACGACTTTTTAAAAATTTTATGATTTGTCGTTTGATGTGAGGTATTCAGCTATAAGTATGCAACATTTCACTCCTCCAATCTAATTAGAGGCTCGCATAGAAAGAACTGTTTAAAATATACATGTGGGAGCCCAAACGGTTAAATGTACGACTTTTTCAAAATTTTATGATTTGTCGTTTGATCTGAGGTGTCCATCTATAAGTACGCAAAATTTCACGCCTGCAACCTAATTAGGGACTCACTTAGAAATAATTGTCTAAAACACACATGTGGGAGCCCAAAGGGTTAAATGTACGACTTTTTCAAAATTTTATGATTTGTCATATGATGTGTGGTGTTCATCTATAAGTATGCAAAATTTCAAGTCTCCAACATGTATAGTTTCTGAGAACGGGCTCTGTGACAGACAGACAGACGGACAGACAGAGGAGCGAGACGAATAGGGTTTCGTCAGATGAATGAAACCCTAAAAATGAATAATTCGAAAACGAATAAAGATACAGTTTGCACCAAACGGATGGAAAAGAAACCGGGTTTTATGTGGCAATGAAAAAAATAGTTTTGTTAGCGACCAACAGATGGCGCTGTCGTGTTGCTGATGTCGGATTATGCAAAGCAATAAACGGTATAAAAATGAGCAACTGTAGCAGGTAACGGTAGTCGAAGCTTGTATGCATCGAAATGATGTCCATAGTTGAGAAAGTCCTCTTAGTTAAACTGTATTATAAGAATTCAGAAAGTGCCATTGTGAGCATATCCCTACATGAAGGGTATGCGAGACAGCAAAGGACCAATAACGTCTTCTGCATTGAACAAAATGATGAAGAAATTTGAAGCTACAGGTTCTTTGGCGTCACGCCAAAGAAGTGGACGTCCTTCAACAGCCGCTGCTGTTGCCACGAGAGTGAATTAGACGGTGCAATCCATGTCGACGGTTGCTGCACATGGGGGAGTGCAGTGCTCGAGAAGTTTCGAGGCAGACAGGAGTGTCATACGGAAGTGTCTGGAGAGCACTGCGATTAACTTTGCAACGGTATCCCTACAAGTTGCAACATAACTAAGAACTGAAACCTCCTGACTTCGACTCTCGCCGAGATTTTGCGAACTTGGTATTCAATAAAATGATAGAGCAGCACGACTGGCTTCACACTGTGCTTTGGACAGATGAGGCGCATTTCACACTATCTCGCTCTGTAACCACAGAAAATCCACTGCATTTGTTGAGGTACCCTTGCAACAGCCTAAAGTGACAGTCTGGTGTGGCTTCACTGCTGATTTCATAATTGGCCCTTTTTTTCCGAGGAAGTCACACAGACGGGTTTCAAAACAGTTTCTGTCACTGGTCAGCGATATGTAGCACTGTTACAGAACAACATTATTCTTGAACTGCAAGCGCGACAGGTACTCCAAACAGTCACCTTCATGCAAGATGGAGCACCGCCTCATATTGCTCTGCATGTGAAACGCCTGCTACGCTCAACATTTGTGGAGGATCCCATGATAAGTCGCTACTTTAATCACGCATGGCCTCCAAGATCTCCCTCTGACACCCTGTGAATTTTGGCTGTGGGGATTCTTGAAGTTAAAAGTGTACCGCGACCAACCGGCATCACTAGCAGCACTGAAAAATGTCATCCGCCAAAATGTGTCTGCCATAACGCAAGAAATGCTACTAAATGCTGTGAACGATGTGGTGCCTCGTCTCACAGCTGTACTTCTGAATGATGGACAGCACATTGAACATTTACCGTAGTACTGATAAACTGTAATTAAGCTGACTTGTAAGTTGTCAACATTTTTTCATTTGTAAATCATCTTTTGGTGGAATAAAACACAAGAGCGCCATCTCTTGGTCGCCAAAAGAACTATTTTTTTCGTTGCCACACAAAACCCGGTTTCTTTTCCATCCGTTTGGAGCAAATCGTATCTTTGTATCTTGATTCTATTTCGAATTATTCATTTTTAAAGTTCGTCCTGACTTTTGGATCACCCGGTATATATATATGTTATAAAATTGGTAAGATGCTCTATAAACTTTTTCAATTAGTATACCTTCCCCTTAGTTGCTAACTTAATTTCTATATCTGCCCCAAGTAGCACTTCAAATCGTTAGAACCCCAGAAGGATATTATCAAGTATAGCCTAGTTTCGATAATCATCACTACAGACATACGTTCGATGTCTTGGTACTTCTCAAGCATCATAATTTCCTGGCTACTTCAAATCCCAATTAAATTCGGAAGTAACTCGCAACACATGGCCCAATTATCAAGTATTAATAACTTTTAAATCTCGGGAGAACATGAACATGTAACGTCCACTAAATTGAAAGTCAATTATCCAAAATTACTCAGGAGCATCTATTATAAAACAGTCTAAGGCTATAAATTGTCATAAAGTAGTCTTCTAGTGGTGATCTTCTCTTAGAACTTAAAATTCACGCAGATTCCTACGACCCGCAATTGGGAACAGACATAGGCCCGGGGTTTCCCGAATTGACAACGGCGGGTGCCGCCTTTAGATGACTCCGGCTAAGATATATCTACGCTTAATAAAGAAAGCAGTGTGTTCTTTAAGTACAAATGCCACCAGCCACGACTCCAAAACCGAGTTATAACATATACATATATATGCATACATACATACATACATACAGACATATATATATTTGAACTAGGTTCAAACTATCTTTGACTGTATTTTCAATATAAAAGATAAAATTGATATTACAGATAGAAATGATAATTATTTTTTTATAATCACATTAAAATATGGATTAATTTTCTTCCGTTTCGGGTTCGAGTTGAAGCGTGTTGGATTCGGATTGATGCGTGTCGGGTTCAGGTCGGGTTTCGGGTTGACTTGAAATACAAATTTCGGTTTCGGGTCGGCCGTATCCTGACCCGCGCTGGACTTCAACACGGATACAAGAAAACGGCTCTATTATAAATTCTAATCACGATTTTTAGAAATTCTGCAGCTTAGTTATCGTATCATCTTATATATATTTTTTTCGTTCGTTTTCCTGCATATATATTAATTATAGCTACAATCCACTTTAATGTTGAAAGATTCGGCCTTTTTTTATTCGAAATATCTCTCATTTTTACAGCTTAGTCATTTTTGCTTCATTTAATGACGGAATAACGGCTATTAAATAAAGCGAAGATTATTTGTCTATGAAATAGTGGTAGATATTTGAATTAAAAGAATTCCCCGATCTAACAAGCACAAAAAAGATGTAGATAGAGTTCCAAAAAGGAGCAAACAACACAGGTTTAGGTAATTTTTTATTCAAAGATAATCTCTATATATAAATATATACTATATACATTTTGAAGGTATTGAGTATTTTAAACAGAAATTGGATAAAAGGATAAATTGTAAATAGTAACTGTAGAATATGTTTTACGAATTGTGATAAGAGTATCATGGTGGCTCAGAGCACCCCACTCTTCTTATACTTTTATTTATATACAGTATTTTATTTATTTATTTACTTTATTTTATTGTTTGGCTAGGAAGATTTCAGCGAAATAAAAATTTTTGTAAGGAAGCAGCATGGTGAATCCTAAATTGGAGGAAAGGATATAGCTCGAGTTTCGAAGAGTAGGGAAAAACAGGTTTATGTTTATGCATATAAATAAACTGTATTTTTTCGGATGACGTTTCTTGAAATGTATCAAAAGGCTATGTTCGTTTTAAGGGTATATTCAGATCGAAAATTCTTATTTTCTGATTCATTTTAAAATTCATTTTTTTTTTTCTGAAACGCATCCAATTTGCAGATTCTCTTATTCAGAAGCGATATAATGTGTCGTGCTTGTTGATTTCTTTTTTTATAAAAGGCAGAATGTATTGCAAAATATACTGTCAAAGTGGGCGTTTTGAACCAAATTTTCCGAAGCAAGAGAGTTGGGAACGGAAAAAATGGTCATACTGAGAAAATAATTGTTTATAAATCAAGTTCTAATTTAATTGAGCGAAAAATGGAGGCATCTCTTCAAAAATCACGTCAGCAAGTTTTATGTTTTTACTTTTAAAAATGAGTCTGGAAATGTGTCAGATAATTTCGAGCTGTTGAGAGTGAAAAAATATTTTTTTGAGTTCAGCCTTGGGGATTCGCTACTCTTTTTAGAATCCTTGTGGTTTAACTATTTTACGATACCATTTTGGTATTTTATTATTCCAACATAATTGAAAAGTGTTTAATGACTTCGATTTGTTTGTCCGTCTGTCCGCGCATACTCTCTTGACCCCTTATGTACTGAATTATGAATTCATGAAAATTTTATCTTCTAAGGCATATTTTGTGAATTTTCGAAACTACATTAGAAGATTTACATAAATTTTGGAAGGATTTTACAAGAATTGAAGGATTTAGAAGGATTAAAAAAATTTTAATTTATAGGGATTTTGTGCAATATTTATAGTCCTACTCAAATTCTTTAATTTAATTTTTTTTTTTTTTTTTTTTTTTTTTTTTTTTTTTTTTTTTGTAGTTTGTAGAATTAAGAAATGTACAAATATGAATTTCTTACAACAGAAATATAGAAATATTTCCGAATTGAAAAATCCCCCCCCCCCTCCCGCCGACGCCAAGAAAGCTGGAAATATGCAAAGGCAAAAGAAATCATCCTTTAAAAATATTTTTATAATTATATAATTAAAATTATTAAAATTATTATAATTAAAATTATAAAAAATAATTAAAATCATTATAATTAAAAATATTTTGTGTAACCAATAATGCTTTTGGAACAAGATAAAGTAATGCATCTATAACTCATTCTAAACTGTATTACTACACATCGATGTATTAAATGAATTTTATAACAAGTTATTTTAATGGTACTTATAAGTACCGACAGTAGATAAAGGGTTAACGAAAGTCAGATTGTCTTGTGCATTTTATATGTTATTGACGTTTACTCTAAGACGATCGCTATTGAAAATAAGGTGTATAGCGTTTACAGTTCGTTGACAGGGCCAATCAAAATTATTCCATTACAGGCAGTTCAATGGGGAAAAATCGTTTCAAGTGCATTTTAAGGATGTGGCACCCTTTGAAACAGAATGAAATTGCTGTGCATTTCTGAGGTGCACTAAAAAAAGGCTTGTTCTACAATATGGGGTGTAGAGCATTTATTATCTCTTCACAGGGTCACACAAAAGAACTCCTTTATATAATGGTATGTGGGGAAGAATAGTTTGCGGTGTATTTTAATAATGTTACACTATTTCAAACATGGAGACATTTATATCCATTACTCGTATGCACTATAAGTTTCTTACTGAAAATAGGGTATGTATTGCATTTAGGGTTCATTTTACACAAAAAATTTCGGTTACAGTGTTTTTGCTGGAAGTATGTTTTCAACTTTACTTTGCGCTTTCAAGTTTAACTAAATATTTGCGTAATTCGTGGTGTGTATAAATTCTACGGATCATGCACAGGTCTGCACAAAAGATCTTTACTGGCGGAAATTACTGAAGGGTAATTTTTAACCATGTGATGTGTTTCTTAACTGAACTAAATTTTTGCATACTATACAAATATACAGATCATTTACAACGCTGTAAAAGAAAAAAAAATCTGATATTTTTCGAATATAGAGGATAATTTCTGAAACTGGGTTTTTGAATGTGTTATGTGTTTTCATTCCATCCTCTTTCAGCTTATTAAAAGTTGAAGTTTTGTTATATTCTGAATGGTGTTAAATGCTTCCTAATCATGCATGATTTTTCTTTCTTGTATAATTTTAGGAAAGAAAATGCTTTTAATAAACATAAATAACAATAAATTAATCCTTTATGATTCAACATCTCCGATTCGAAAGATATTAGGGGTCACAGAGATCCCGAAAAATATGTTTTTACAAAATGTTGTCTGTGATTCTGTGACTCTGTAATGTGATGCAAATTTTGTGGGCGCTTTATCTCAAGAACTAATGCATGGAATTTAATAAAAATTTATATTCAGGTAGTCGATATATAAATCGATGCTGATGATATGTGCTGATGATACGATGATGATACGTAACGTTGGACAAACACAAAAAATATGCCTCATATAAAACATGACATTTACTGACTTTTAATACATGACTTTATTTTTTTTTATAAAATGTTTATAATATTGCAAATCTGATCCTTAATTTCTTAAAACACATCATAAGTTCCTTATGATCTGTAATTTTGAATCAATTTAAAAAGGAAATCAAGTAAACTGAAGAGTATATGTGAACATTAACATTTTAAGCATACTGATGTATTGTAAATACACAAAGAAAAAAAAATTATTTAAAGATCGTAACTCTGAATCATTTAAATTAAAATGGATCCAGTTAAGAAATCTTTTTTATATAGTTATAAGATATATGTTCAAGAAGGTATTCTCCTCTCTTCAAATAAGTAATAATTTTTCTATTTTAAAAGAGGCCAAAAAGTGGATTGAAAAGTTTCGGTCACTCACAGATAGAAAAAAAAAAGCAATTGAACAAATTACATCGATCATTTGGAAAATGATTTTTTCAAAGATTAAAATTGAAGACATAAAAAATCGCACCGAGTTGATCATACATTATGTACGCCATGGATTACATTTTTCGGTACTGTCAATTTTTAAACTTCTACGGAGTTGGTCATTCATTACGTACGCCATAGATTAAACATTAATATTCCTGGACCCATTTTAAATGAAATTTTATTCTTAAACTTCTAAACATCCCACACTATTACTTTTTACACCGTCGTATAGAGAAAGAAATGTACTTTTAAATGCAATTTGTTTGAAAGTTCAAATGCCATTTATCTCAATTTGTTTCTGAGTTATTAATTCTTTTTTTTTTTTTTTTTTTTTTTTTTTTTTGTAGTTTATATTACTTTTTTGTCATAGTGGCAACAGAAGTATCCATATCTATTGAAAGTAAAGGCAAAATACAGATTACTGTATAGACCCATCAGAAAACGAATAAAATGCGGATTCAACCAATGAAACGCTTCAGATATGTTTTTGATTTCCTACCCCGACAGAGGACAATAACCATGTTTGCAAATGGTTAAAAAATCAGCTTTAATATATTTTATGCTTAAAGCAATATAACGTATGAATGATGTATTTTTGTCTTAGCTATATTATCGTTATAAAGAAGTAATGTTTCTGTTTTTATTTGCAGGCGTAATCTCAGGAACTACCGAGGCAATCTTTTTTTAAATGGTTGTTTTTAAATGGCCTCTCAACTCCCATGAGGGTGCAGAAGCAAAAAACGTTCTAAAATTGCGGTTTCTGTGATGTAGTTTGAGCTAGAAACTTGAAATTGGGTGTGGTACTTTAAGATGTAAATGCTTGTCAACAACTGTTTCTAAAAGTGAAATATGTTCGAAATTACGTTTTATTTGAAACTGTTAAGGCTAAAAACTTGAAACTTGACATGGCTGTCAATTTTAAGACTCAAATACTCGCAACAGAACATTTTGTGCAGGAAAAGAATGTTCTAAAATTGGGATTTCTGCGATACTGCTGGGTCTATAAGCTTAAAATTGCGCTCGGTGGTGACTTATAAGTTGTCAATGCTCTCTAAGGATGTTTTCTAAAAATTTTGAATATTATAATAATACTGATATAGTGTAAACCAGTAAAAAAGTAAACACTTAACAAAAAACTTGAAAAGTAAAATGAGCGAAAAACATTCTAAAAATGTTCTACATTATGATTAATTTAAAATCGTTTTAGGGGTAAAAACTTTAGATATTTAAAATTTCTAGCTTTTATAATAAAACTAGATTCGTTTTCCGCCAAACAATGGAAAGACCTCATGTAATTTAAGTGCGACACAACTCAGCTCGTTTAGTAATGAAATAAAGGATTCAATGAACTTACACAGATGAAAAGTAAGATTAAAAACGCTCAGTATTCATTATTTTATAGAAACAGTATGAAGAGTCATTTTATAAACATAAAAGAAATTTTTAATGAAAATTCATGAAAGTCATAATGACCAAAGTAAAATTCTTTTGTATCCTCATGTTACTTATTCCATTAAAGCAACAAGTCGAAAGATGTGTTTGGAGATTAAATGCAATTAAAATGATAATGTGATTTTGTCGCAATTGTCTACAAACGCCCCTATAGCTTTAAAGGTTTTTTTTATTTTGACACAGAGAAATATATATAAAAAAAAAATTAACAACATTTTATTTTTTAGCGTATAAAATTTACACTGTAAACAAAGATAAATGTTTCTTAGTCATTGTAAATATATTACAAGCGGCTGTACATATATAACATTATCACTTTAGGAGGGAGGGGGGGGGGTCTAGCAGATGATATCGTAAGATATCTCTAGGGGGGAGGGAAGGGGGTTAGTCTTTTGATATCGTTATCATTTTTGATGGAACCAAAGTTTCCTCTTTCTATTTGTAAACTTGTTCTTTATAGTCTATTAGCTTTTTTTAGACTGTTATTTATTTTTATGAAAATACAAGGTTCATATTAAAATCATTAAATGGTTATAAAATTATTTATTTCCAAAATGTGGAATACCCTACCTTTGACATTCCTATTCGTCTGCCATACGTGTCCGCTGTTTGACAAACCAGGTCCGAAGTATGACTGAAACCCAATCCACGTCGAAAGTTATGAAAAATAATCGCACGAAAATGTTATGAGTCTATTCCATTTTTTGCACAAGATGAATTTTTCAATTTACTGTAAATAACACAAATCAAGCTAAAATGGCAAGTCGTTCGGAAGAATTGATGGTTAAAAATATCAAACTTTCAATTGAAATCGTCTGCGGTCGCCTAGTATAACACTTCCTGTTGCCAAGGCCAGAAATATAAATAGCAATATAAGCTCAATGAAGCAGAGGAAAATGGATAGCATCCTAAAATCCGATATCCATGTTTGAGAAAACGGATGAATAGACTGAAAAAACGATTCGGAAACATTTCCGTAGATCAGCAAAAGGAAATTTCTTTTTATTTGATGATTCTTTAAATCTCGTAAATACGTTAGTTCCTGAGGTTTGTAGAAATAAAGAACGCTTTTCGTTGGTCACCGGTAAGAGATTATTGTACGTTTTTGTTCCTGGTTATATTATATTTCCAATGACTAAGAAACATTTATTTATTTATTCATTTTATTATTTTATTTTTTTACAATGCATAAAAAAACTAAATGAAAATTGAGAAACAGAAATTCCGTTAAAATGTTTTGAATAGTCAGATACTTACGCAATTTCTGGCTCATTAATGACTGAATACATTTTAAGTGGACCAGAAATAATTGAAACTGACTGAATTTCGATCGTGAATAATTTATACTATTACCTCTTTTTTGCATTTATATATATATATATATATATATATATATATATATATATCTTGGGCTGTTTAATAGCCTCTGCTTATTAACCAGGAGAAGACCCTTTAATTGCCTTCGAGGAGGACTTAAAGGAATCGACTGGGAGCGGAGACTTAATGTCCAATCCGCACCTTCCACCGGTACAGCCTGTTAGTACCCTTGCCTAGTGCATGGGGAACGAACGCGGATGGGCTTCCTCCAACCCGCTTGGCCAGCGTGGAGGAATTTGGCCACCTACCCCCCTTATTTTACCATGAATTCACAAAATAAATCACGGCCCTTAATTCCCGGCTGTCTGAATGTTCCTGGTTACGGCAGCGATCAGAAAGACATGAAGACAGAGGGTGCTAAGCATAACCGGGATCGGCTAGGCTGCCATAAGTTGATGACCTTGGCTACGTATAATGGACTATCCCTATCTTCGGAAAATCGTTTTCAGGAACTTGAAGAAGAATTAGAAAGAATCAACTGGGACATCCTAGGATTATGTGAAGTAAGAAGAAAAGGAGAAGAGAAGATAGATCTTGCCAGCGGACATGTATTATGCTACAGAGGCACAGAAGATGGAAGAACAAGCGGTGTAGGATTTCTGATTCATAAAAGGTGGAAGAATCACATCGTAGAATATGATAGTGCATCAGATAGAGTTGCAAGGTTAGTAATACAAGTGTCCAGAAGATACAAGCTGCAAATTACCCAAGTTTATGCACCAACAGTAAGCTATACTGATGAAGAAGTTGAGGATTTCTATGAAGAAGTAGCTTCAATGCATCAAAAGGGAAAATGCTACATAAAATTAATAATGGGAGACTGGAATGCTAGAATTGGGGAAAAAGAGAAAGGTGAGTTATCAGTAGGAAATCATGGATATGGGGTGCGAAATGAAAGAGGAAACAGATTGATTGAGTTTTCAGAATGTGAACAGTTGTATATCATGAATTCATTTTTCAAGAAAAAGCCACAAAGAAAATGGACATGGCGTTGTGCAAATGGCTCAACAAGTGAAATCGACTACATCTTAACAAACAAAAAGCATATTATTCAGGATTGCAGCGTTCTCAATAACTTCAATACAGGAAGTGATCACAGGTTGGTTAGATGCAAACTGCTGTTAAATACTAAAGTGGAAAGAATGAAGTTTTTGCAACACTCAAAGAAATCAATAGATATAATAAATCTCCAGAAACATAAAGAAGAATTCCATTTGGAACTTAAAAACCGTTTCCAAGTACTTCAATCAGCTTTAGAAGAAGAGCAAGATGTTACAGTAGTGAACAAGAAACTAACCAGTACTCTACAAGATATTGCAAAGAAGATAGCCGGCGATGCACAAGTAAAGCAGACAAAGAAAATAACAGAAGAAACAAGAAGATTGATGAAGAAACGCAGAGAATTTAAAATGAAGAAAAACGATCCTAAATCAAGAGTTGAATATGCTGAATTATGTAAAACGGTAAGAAAATGTGTTACAGAAGATATCAGAAAATTTAACTCTGATCTTGTCAAGAAAATTCTAGAAGATAACAAAAGTTTAAAATCAGCTAGGCGAAAACTTTGTGTTGGAAGAAAAGGTATTTTTGCACTAAAGAGGGCAGATGGAACAATCATAATCCCAGTCGATGCCATAATCCCAGTGACGTCAGACGAAGTTTTACAAGCCATTAAATTTATGAAAAAAGGTAAATGCCCCGGAGAAGATGGAATTACAATCGACCTTATCAAAGAAGCAGGAGAAGAATTTGCAAAAATGCTATCCTTACTGTTTTCCAAATGTCTCCAGAAGTCAGATGTACCAGAAGATTGGAATAATGCTGTGATGGTGCTACTTTACAAGAAAGGAGAGAAGGAAAACATTAAAAACTACCGTCCAATCAGCTTACTGTCAGTGATTTATAAAATTTTCACCAAAGTTTTAACGACAAGACTTGAATCAGCTCTGGACTCAGCTCAACCTAGAGAACAAGCAGGATTCCGAAGTGGATTCAGCACAATGGATCATATCCAAACGGTAAGGGAACTCATAGAAAAACATAAGGAATATAATTTACCTCTTTGCCTTGCCTTTATTGATTATGAAAAAGTATTTGATTCGGTCTACACATCAGCAGTAGTAGAATCTCTGGAGGACATTGGTATAGACAAACCTTACATCAATATTATAAAGAAGATTTACAAGAAAGCAACAGCAACCATCCGCTTGGACAAAGGAAAAGCAAAGATCAAGCTTGGAAGAGGGGTAAGACAAGGAGACACCATTTCGCCTAAGCTTTTTACTGTCGTCTTAGAAAATATTTTCAAGAAGCTGGATTGGGAAAACAAAGGAATTAGAATAAATGGGGAATATTTAAGTCATCTCCGATTCGCTGACGACATTTTAATTTTCAGTAACAGTCCTGAAGAATTGGAAAATATGCTAAAAGATTTGGCAGAAGCTAGCATTAATGTGGGATTAAAAATAAACTTGGAAAAGACTAAGGTGATGTTCAATTCATTTGCATCAAAAAAGAAAATCATCTACAACAACACTGAAATTAAAGAAGTGCAAAGTTATGTGTACCTTGGGCAAGAAATATCATCTGATAATAGTATCATGAATGAAATCAATAGAAGAATAAGAAATGGATGGAGTGCTTTTGGGAAGAACAATATTATTCTGAAGAGTAGCATGCCCCTGTGTTTGAAAAGAAAGGTATTTAACCAATGTGTTTTGCCTGTCCTAACTTATGGAGCAGAAACATGGACGCTAACAAAACGGATGGTACAAAGATTACAAACAACACAGAGAAGTATGGAAAGATGTATGCTAGGTATAACTAGAAGAGACAGAAAAAGAATAACCTGGATAAGAAGTCAGACGAAAGTTTTTGACATCATTGAAAGAATTAAACGGCTAAAATGGAAATGAGCTGGGCACATCGCAAGAAGACAAGACAATAGATGGAGCACAAACACCCTACAGTGGTATCCCAGAGATGTAAAACGGCCAAGAAGACGACCTCAAGTAAGATGGAGTGATGAAATCAGAAAAGTAGCCGGTGTAAATTGGATGACTAAAGCACTAGACAGGAAACATTGGAAAAATCTGGGGGAGACCTACATCCAGCAGTGGATTGAAAACGGTTGATGATAATGATGATATATATATCTTATAAAAATAAAAATCTGTTAATTGCGAGTTTTACTTGCGCAAAAAGGATTCCGTGCAGCAAAGAACTTGTACAAAGTTTAAACTTGGCATTGTGCCAAGAGCGCTTCGAAAGGAGATTGCGAAATGGCAACGTCGCCTGGGCCCATGCCGCTGTTTTTTAGATAGGTTTTTAATTAACATTTCGGCTAATGACAGATTATTATCATTTATTTAATCATTATCAACAATCCCTGGATGATTTCGCATTGATAGGTACCTCAAGTGCCCCTCAGTCCTCCCGCTGAGAGCCTGTAAACAGGAAAATGAGATTTTCTCTTTTAAAAAAACTCCCCCCGACCCCCTAATTTTGGAATAATAAGTTACAGTATTTTCCAAAATGGGGGTGGGGGGTGACATATTTTTGGCGGTACATTTTCGATGATATCTCTGAGATTATAATACCTAAAGTTAAAACAAATATATTTTTGAGTTCGATGTCACGAGATCGGTAGAACGATTGCCTACACGATATACAAAAGAAAGAAAAAATAAATTATGAATGTCAAACATAGATTATGAAACACTTTCCAACACATTCAGAATTATGTAACATAACTGCACCGTTTACAAAATTAAAATATTACGTCTCATTCAACCCTATGGAAACGCATAACACATTTCAAAGCCGATTTTCAGCTGTTCCCACCTACAATCGTAAAATGATCCGAATTTTTTCAGCAGCCCTGTATCGGATATAGAGATTTGTATCTATTAACTACATGCATGCAAAAATTGAGTTCACTTAAGAAATACATGTACTTTAGTTGAAAATTCCCCTTTAGGCATTTCATCTTATAAGGGGAATGGTACTTTTGTGCAGCCCTGTATGTGAGGTGTAGAATTTATACATAAAGAGTAACATGTAAAAAATTAATTAAATTTAAAGTAAATACCGAATTTTAAACAGTACACTCCTGCAATTATGACTCAAAGACACTACTGTAACCGATTTCTTTTGTGTGTCCCTGTAAATGAATAAAAAATGCTAGTAATGCCTTGTTCTAATGTGATCGTAGTGAAATTTAGTGATTGATATCAGTTTCCATACATTTGAAATAACATCATTTCAATGTTCATCATTAAAATACTCTGCAAACGATTTTTCCCCATATACCATAATGTAATGAGTGTCAATGAACTATTAATCCTACATACTTCATATACAATACCAAACATGCTTTGGTGACCCTAAATAACCTTTATCCATTGCATGAAAATCCCGGTATATTTACGGGAGTTAGAGCGTGGACAGACGCACTGACGGACAGACAAACCGAATGCATAAACACTTTTCAACTTTGTTGGAAAGTGTTAATAAAAAAGAAGTAACTTAATTAGCTCTCTAAATGTTTCCTAAAGATATTTTTGAATGGCTGATACTCTGTAAATAGGTGGGTCAAAAGCCTTGGCAAGTTTGAACTTTCCACATTCCGGAATTTTTGAGAAAAACGACTGTGACAGACGGACAGAAAAACGCACGAGTGATTTTATTATGGTTCAGTTTTTACTTTTAAAGTACGGGAACACTAAAAAATAGTTGTTAAATTGTAAAAAACATAATAAAAATTTTAATAGTGTACAATAAAATTAATCTTGCAAAACTAGTTTTGCAACAATTTTGAAGTCCAGATTTTTGATTCGCCATTTCTTCTTCATACTGCTTATTATTACGTTGTATCTCGACTATAGTTGGAAAACAAAGCAAAAAATAAATAATAATTAAGGTATAACAAAAGAAATATAATCAATTTTTCTGGATTTTTTTTTTTTTTTTAACTAGGTGGGCTCCGCCCCCCTGCCCGCTACGCTCACCAACCCCCCCCCCCCCCCCCCCCCCCGCGTAATCGCTTCGCGATTCCATTCGGTATCGCGAACCAGTCCCTATTTTCTAGCCAACCCCAGATTATTGTTTGTGCCTAAACCTAATGTAAATAACATAATAGTGATGTAAGCTCTATTCATAAGCTAATATTAGTTTTCGTTTCATTGAAATATCTCAATTTGTTGATTTATTGCAAGCAAGTAAATCAATCCTATTGTATTTCAATGGGAGTCTATGGAAATTTGGCGAAATACTGGAAATAGTGCCAAGTTCGCGTCACTTTTGGCGACCGATTTTGGTCGCCCAATTTGGCGATATATCGCGAAGTTGGCGACAAACTTGGCAACGTTTGGTGATAGAGCCGGGTCCCTCTCCTCTTGGTAACCTCCTTATAGCGTCAGAAAGCTTTGACCCATCAGATGAGTTTCGCGGTATCTACGTAGATTTTCATTGGTCCATTTCCAAAGCGTTACTTTTTTTTATATATATAGAAGGATTATACAGGGTATCCACTCTCAGCGGTGTCCAATGGCTAATTTCTAAACCGTTAGTCATAGACACAGAGTTGGGTTTTTGACATGACAAGCGTCAAAAACTGGTTTAAACTGTCATAAACTGGTTTAAACCGTCAAAAACTGTCAAAAACATGTAACTCACTGAAACATTTTAATAACAATAAATATACATTAAATAAGTCAATGATTTATGTAATCTTTTACTTAAAATTATAGTAATTTAATAATTAAAAAATTTTAAATTATTAAGTGCAATGAAATATTTTTATTTTTTGGAATTTCAAATCAGAAGATCATTTTGTACAATTAATAATACGGATCAATTTTACCCTGCAGCATACTGTAGCACATAACCAGTTTAGTACATTTATTTACACCCAAATGATTTCTGAGTTTAGAGTCTATGAAACGTTAGAAAATAGTCTGTCTCTTAATTGATGCTGAGCTAGCAAGACTTGATAGCAGAAGCATAGCTAGATGAGCAAGTTTTGAAGCAGGCTCAGCTGAAAAGCATCTAATGATCCCTCACCCCCAAGTAATGGGGTCCGTCCCATAGCACAGAAATAAGAAGACGGGATTCTTGAGCTTCATACACAATCAGTACAGGTAAGCATCCATCAATACTCTCTGTAGCCCAAGTGCGAGGTGAATCAACTTGTACATCAGTCAACCCTTGCCCCTTATGGTTGGGATGCAAAATATAAGCCAAAAAATGGTTTCATGATTTGATCTCTTCTTTTATTCACTTTTTCAATATGGGGATTAATTGAACTTTCTTTTAGAAGACTGAGCCAATTTTATTCACTTTTAAAGTCGAAAAATTATTTTTATATGTTTAAAGAAAGGATGTTTTAAGAAGATTTTGACTTTAAGCTTGAAAAAAATAATAATAATAATAATTACCTCTCTTATTTTGTGAATGTTCAAGATTAGTAATCCAATTTCAATTTTGATGGAATGCTTATTGCCTAGATTAGAATAAAATTGATGCACATTATCTTGTTATATATACATCAAAAAAATCTGCACTTTTCTAAGTTTTTTTTTTCTTTTCCCTTAAAAAAAATCTACGCAATGCTTTAAGATCTCATATATAAGTAATAGAGAAATTAAAATGATTTTAAGAGAAATTATGTGCAGTTCATGTGAGCTTATCGCTACTTTTTAGAAAAGCACAATTTTACCACAAATTTAAATAAAAATTTATCCTGTAAAAAAGTTGCACTTAACAATAATATTTTACTATGTGTTAATTATTGATGTATAGAGTAATAGTGAATTTTAAATATTACGTGTAATGTTGTATATGTGTGACATTTAATGCGCAATTTTACAGTTCAATGTAGTATTTGAGGTTTTTGACGAGGTTTTTGACAGATGGTTTTTGGCAAGAGGTTTTTGACATGACGGTTTAAACCATGGTTTAAACCTGTCATAAACTGACACATGTCGCACCCTGCCAATCCTTCATAGACATAGAGTTCCAATTACAAAAATGTTTTAAATGAGGTAAAGAAATATTTTAAAAGTGATTTGGATCAATAAAAACATTTCTTAAAAAATTATGAAATTTAAATTTTTATACTGTCCCCTGGTCCTATCTGTACTAATATTATAAAGAAGTAAAGTTTGTTTGTTTGTTTGTAGAAGGTAATCTCTGGAACTACTGAACCGATTTCAAAGGTACTGTTATCAAAATGGTGGTGTTAGCGTCCCTGTTAGAACATAGGCTATATCTTATGTCCATGCCACTACCCCAAAGGGAGTGCAGTAGCAAAAAACGTTCTAAAAATGCGAATTTTTGTGTTACTGAAGGACCTAGAAACACGAAATTTGGCATGGTAGTTACTTATAGAAATAAATGATCTGTAAGAACATTTCTTAAAAAAAATCGAAATTTAAAAGGGGTGATAAGGCTCAAAAAGCGTTCTAAATGGCGATTTCTACGCAACCTCAGGAAATATCAAACCGATTTTAAAAGTAATGATATCAAAATGATGGTGTTAGTCCCTGTTCCAACATAGGCTAAGTCTTATGTTCATTCTACTACCCCAAAGGGGATGCAGGGAAAAAAAAAACGTTCTAAAAAAATGCGATTTTTGTGTTACTAAAGGGATGATATTTTTGCAATTCCTTTAGGAATTGCAGTTGTGTAAGTGGCACTACTTTTGCTTTTGTGAAAACAATGAACTAAAGAGAATTTCATGTTTTCATTAAACATTGTTTTTTGAAAAAATCAAGTACACTCCAAACCCAAGAGCGCGATTTCCAGCATTAAGGGCTGTTGGAAGTAAAATTTTAGAAAAAAGTTGTTTTTTTATTCTTTTAATATTTTGAGTCCTTTATTTTCCCCCTTTTGAATGGTATATTAATTTTGTTTCTATGACAACAAGGAGTTAAAGAAATTTAAGTAATTCAGTTTATTAACAACATACGTAAACATTACATGCGTAAACTTTAAACTGAATTTTCTCAAAATATTGCTTTTTGGACTTCGATGTACCTTTTTATAGAAACTACTAGATATTATTATTTGCAATCTTGACAGAATATTTCTCACATATCTTTGATCAATCTGAAGTGAACTTTTGTTACAAACATTTGTACAATTTTTTTATAAAAAAACTTTTCTTCAGAAAAATGAAATTTTTTTGTAATTTAAAAGTGGTTTTTATTACGCATTTAAAAAAATATGTAAAGCATATCTGTTTATAAAGTTAGCTTCACTTTATTAGGAATTATTTATATTATGTATATAAAAAATTTCAGGTGAATATCTTTGGTAGTTTCTGAGAAAAAGTACATTAATTTAACATAGTAGGTATAGGGCTGCCCTTAAGTTACATCTGCTCTGTCAAAAACAAACATTTCTGACTGGTTTAATGACTTTATATGCGATTTGGTAATTTAATGTTAGCCGGGAGCAGGTGATAAATCGCCAAATATTGTTCCATCGCAATCATGTCAACAGTATTATAATAGTCCATTTCATGCGACAGTCATGAACAATTTTTCGTGTGGTAAATTAAAACAAGGCTTAGATGTTGAAATTAAATTTCATGGTTTATGATATTATTTATTACTTTTCTTTTTACTTTTCTTTTTTTTAAGAAATAATTGAGAATACTAAATTTTAAGTATTTCAGTTTTAAATTAAAGTTATATAAAATGAGTGAAAGTATTATATTTTTAATGAAATACGAAAAAATACAACGGTAACAATGTTTAGCGATTTATCACCTGCTCCCGGCTAACATAAAAATACTGAGTTCATGATTCCTGTATCTGTTCTTCCGATTTGATTGAGCAAGGATTGAGCCAGTAAATTAAATTATGAATAAATTAACATGATACAATGTTTAGTATACATTTAAGGGAGACCAAACTGGTCGCCAAGGGCGGCTAGTAAAGATATAGACAAGATGCGAGAGGAATATTTTGCGTGAATATTTGCATCTGAAAAAGCTTTGTTCGAGATGGGTGCCGCACTTCCTAAAAAAAGACCAAAACCAATAGCGTGTCGACGATTCAGAGCGCAATTTGGCGTTATTTCAGCGTAATCCAAATGAGTTTTTTCGTCGATTTGCGAACCTGGATAAAACATGAGTCCATCAATACACACCTGACTCCAATAAGCTATCACCTGAGTGGTTAAAACCGAGCGAAAGTCGCCCAAAGCGACCTAGGGCGCAACAATCAGCTGGAAATATCGGTACTTGTCTATTATCCCGTCGACCATTTTTTGTAATAAAAACGATTGCCAAACTACAGGGTTTAACGCCAGAAATGGACGATTGTGATGTTACATTCAATTGACATCAGATGCATTTAAACGTATTTTTTATGTGATCAAGAGATTTTTAATTCCATATTTTATCTATATTTTAAATGATGTTTTGCTAATTTATTAATTAAAAAATACATAAAATATTTATATTTGATACATAAAAACATGTTTGTTATTTTAACTCTAATTTCATTAATATTTTTAAGTATAAGAAATTGGAATGGGAACATTTTGCAATTTGTTTATTTGGCAGTATAACTTGGCGATCATTTTTTTATGGAAAGTGGTAATAGACAAGTACCGAAATACCTTACCCAGTATTTTTTGGATGCACGAAGCATAATATTTATCTACTTTCTTGAGAAGCGAAAAAAAATTCAATCCTTTTATAGTTGCCAAAATATTTTTAAAATATACGGTTAATTTAATATTTTAGGTGTAAAAAACTGACGAGATATGAGTGAGACTTTACATTGTAGCGATCTCATCTCACATGATCAGTATAAAGCTAGTTACTAGCTTAGAGTAACTGGCTTGGCCTTTTGCTCGACGTTAGCGTTCTCGCCTCCTGATCATGGGATCCGTGGTTCGTTTCGTATCCCATCGGCGTCACTCTCTCCAAAACATATTAAGTATGCATTTTAAGAAATAATTTGTCAACTAAAAAAAGAAAGGGGTCACCTTTAACTCTTTTCGGCGCGGAGTCATTCTGTTTGTAAAATGGGGAGATGATGGACAAACACCAGAATTTACAAATGAATTCATTAGAAAATAGATATATGCTTACTTTCACAAAAGGAAAATTTTATTTAGATCATCTGCGTGCCAGAAAACTTAAGTGTCCTTTTTTGTGACCACCACGCGCGAAAGGGTTAAGAAGAGTACACAGAAAAAAAAGACTAAAAGTATTAATTTCCTGGGGAGATAAAATGATACTTTAAAAATAACAAAATCTCAGAAGTGTACTCCATGTTTTCTACAGAGTGCATAACCCTCTATCGCCACACAAAAGAATTCAATTAAAACACTGCTTAATTAGGTATCTTATTTCATCCTAAGAAAAAAAAATAAAGCGTCTTGGTTGAAGCTTCTTTTTTTGTTCTTGTTTTCTTTTATTGAAAATATTAAAAAAAGGGGCTCTTAGAAACTCTTTTATGCCACACACAAAAAAAAAAGTCAGATTACTTTCAACAGAAATACTTAATGGACTCTAAAGGCTTCAATATGAAAATAATCAGATTCATGTGGAATTATTTCCATGAACAAACCATACTGCAAAATCTGATTGACATCTAAAGTAAAAAATCTGTTATCGTCCATAGATGGCAGCACCAAACAATTAAAAAAACAATATTCCTTTACGCCATTCCTTTAAATTTTTAATACATTCCTTCCCACCGAGAACAGAACTACTGCATTTTATAATTCTTTAGACTTATTTAAGACATTTAATTTTTATAATGATGTAGCATTAAGAATGGAAAAAATAATCGCATTTTATGGATTCGAAATTTAAATATTTATTCAGAAACCTACAATCGTCGATAAATTGGCTAATTCTTAATTTATTTAGATATATGGGGTCTAATTCTTAATTTACTTGCATATATATGTAGACCCTTACATAATTCCTTACATAATACATTAATACATCAGAATTTTTTTCTAACTATATGTAAAACAAGGCTCTAAAACGAAATGCCTTTCTAACTTTTAGAGATGTCGGTAGATGGAAGCACCAAAACAAATTTCTATAATTCCATTGAAGTATTCCAGTTTCATTTTCTTCGAAACTCCAGCGCCCTCCGAAATGGTTCATTATTTTCTGGTTTCTGTCCATTCAGTAGTTGTTCAATGACCTATTTTTGCAAAAATTCTTTGCAAAGTGCAACAGGGGGATTATTAAAAAAAAAAAAAAACTTGCATCTGGCGACATTCATATGGCATGGTCTCGAGAATAAGTTAAAAAACAACATTCGAGACAGAATGAGTTAAAAATCAACAGTTGACAAAATTTCGGAATTTTCAAATGACAAAGCTCATTTTTTTTTTTTTTTTTTTTTTTTTTCATTGCAAAATGATCTTCACCGCGAAAAAACCTTAATAGAGTTTAAAAGAAACTAATTTTAGGGTAGAACTGCCGACATAAAACAAATGCATACTCATTCTTGGATAGGTCGTAGGCTAATTGAGAAATCAGGCTATTGGCAAGAAGCCGGGCTAATTAGAGAATCAACTCCCTTTTTCCAATCCCCCTGATATTTTTCAGGCTTATTGAAAGAGCCTAAGCAACATTAGGTAATTAATAAATGACCACTTGTTTCTCAATCCGCCTGATTTATTCATGCTCATTGCAATTTTAGGCTTATTAGAAAATGACCAGTCCAAATATCCAGCTAGAATCCTGCATGAGTACACGACCGGAACCTGAAAATTCCATTTGAAGTCAACCCGAACCCAACAACAACAAAAAATCCCTGGAAATGCAAACCGATAATATAATTTCCGTTGACAGGCAATCCGACCCGAACCCGAACACTAAAAGGTGTGTTCGTGTTGTTTATGATGGCCAATTATTTACACGAGGGATATGGGCCCAAAGGGCGGGAGAAGCCCTCCGTGGGGTCTTTCAAAGGGAACCTAACCCGTATTTACTCAAGGAAATCCAAGGTTCGAAGAAAACCACGGAAAACTCCGAACGATTAGGTCGACGGGCGCGATTGGTTGATGATTTTTGATTTTTTTGACGGCCGATTATCTACGCTAGGGATATAGGCGGCGCGATTGGATTCGAGCCCAGAACCTTTCGTCTACCAGCTTTTGAGAGCAGCACCTCCCGGCTTAAATCAAAGGAAATTAATTCATCTTTTAGTGAAATTATGAAAAGTAGCCTAAAATTATATCACCCATACCAATTTTATCTTTTATATTAAAAAATGGTCAGTCTATATACTTTAAGTTTCAAATATAGTAAAATGTCTAAATAGCGAGCACCTCTTGATTGTTGAATAGTGCCTTGCATTGGTTCGCGGTGACACATTTTCTTTCTGTGCGTCGGGTTCACTCTAGTCGGGTTTAGATTTTTGCCTTTCGGGTTGTCGGGATTTTTACAAACAAATTATTGAAAATAAGCAGAACTTGTTTCAGAGGAATTGAGTTTATTGTATTAAATTTTTTAAACGTTTGCTATAATTACCGTTTTAAATTTTCTTCGTATAGATTAGTAGATATTTTATTAATTATTAAAAATTATACTGTCCGACTTTAAACGACAGATTAAGTGGAACTCCTGAAAATGGCCATGACCTATAATGCGTGAGTTCTGAAATTTTTTTCCCCATGATTTATCGTTATTAATAAGTTTTAGAAATGAATGAAAATTGTCAAGAATTATTGTTTACATGCAGTAGATACCAAAACATTAAAACAGCCTATATGTGTCTTATTGGAGAACTTGAATAACTAAAAATATTGAAACAAGGACGAAAAATCAAGCGTCAAGCTTAGATTATGAAACACTTTCCAACACATCCAGAAAACTCTAACGAAATTTCGCCGCTGAATGAGGTGACAGAAAGAGGCAAACCAGAGTTGCAAAAGCATTTCCAGCCACGATCGTTCATGAAACTATAACCAAATTATTTTGTGTGCTCCAATTAATGAACTATAAATGCAATGTATGCCCTAATTTTCAGTAAGCCACTTATAGTGCACCTCATTAATGCATGTAAATTTCATTATGTTTTAAACAGTGTCAGATCATTAGTATACTGCAAACAATTTTTCGCCTTAGACCATTATATAAGAGAATTTTTTTTGTGTGACCCTGTAAATGAATGCTTTGCACACCCTGTTCTACAGAAAAGGATGTTTTAGTGCACCTCATAAGTTCATGTCCATTTCATTATGTTTGAAATGGTGTAACATCCTCAAAATGCACTTGAAACGATTTTTTCCCCCATTGACCGGGATGCATTTTATTGTCCCTGTAAACGAACTACGGTGAAACCTCCTTGTGCGGCCACTTTCCAGAACAACCATTTTTTCCTGAAACGAAATTTATTCCCATAGGCTCAATACTCCTTTTACCTCCATTAAGAGACCCTCCCAGTGGCACTCCCTCCATGAGCGACCCATTTCTTTGAAGAAAATGAAACCAATTCCGTTTTTTCCGGGTCGCTTGAAGAAGGTTTTTATTAGAAAAATAATTCCGGAGAGCGCATTATTCATCCAACTTCTAAACTAAGCTTAGGTTTTTTTTAATTGCGGTAACTTTTAAGTGTTTAAACCTCTTTATACCTTTTTAAGCAATGAATTTAACTCTGATGACACATTAAGAATGATGGTTCATAAACTGCCCTGCTCTATTCTGTCAGGAAACTCTCAAAGAAATAGATAAATGAATGAAATCGTCATTTTTTGTTCCCGTCCAAAAGAAAAAAAAAAAAAAAATGCATTTATTGACAGAACTTTGAAAGGACTTGGAAACAAAAGTTCAAAAGATAAAATCCCCGTAAAATCAAAGCAAACGTCAATGTATTCATTTTTTAATCTCTGCAGTCATTAACGTATGTAGTTAACATTTGTTTTGATACTTAAATTTTTATAAAAGTAAATTTTTGTAACGTTAATTGCTACCTTTTTTCAACAATTAACCCTTTGGACTCCGACGTCTCTTACACAAATTTTATTCGGTTGGCAACACTTTTTTTAAAGAAGTTTCCTTCAGGTACACAATTTCAAAAAAGCTCTGATTAAATAAGGCAAATTTTAATTTCCTTTATTACTGCTGCCAAAAACAAATTTTACAAAAAAAGATGATGTCGCCGCAGCGGCGACAACGGAGTGCAAAGGGTTAAAATCTAATTTAAACGTGACCTCCATTAAGAGACTACCTCATTTTTATTGGAACAGAACATGGTCGCTTTAGGGAGGTTTTACTGTACTTCATTTGAGCTTCCAGTCCACTTCTGCTTATCGCCGGAAATGGTTGAAGGGGAATTTTAAACTGTTTGAGTGAACTCAATTTTTGCATACTTTGTAGTGTATATACATATCTATAGATCCAATACTATGGACTCCTTTTTTATTGAGAAAATCTAAATTCACACCAGAATTTCCTAATAATAATTTGTACTGTATTTAATAGACCGTGCGGCGCCTGCACAAACCATCACCTCATCGAGAGGACGGCTGAAATTCTAGGATTAGTTAAAACTCGATTCGCATATTAAAATGCAACTGGTCTGTCAAGTCCTATTTAGGTGGAAAACACCTGCAAAACTCATTTTTGGGGTTGACTAGTAGGCTTATCATTGTGTTTTCTTGCTCCCAATCCTCCATACTTTCGTACTTTTGGGTGAAGGAAAACACAATGAATATCAATTTTGTCAGAATTTTCTGAAGATTCCTGTCAACCTCAAAAAAATTATCTAAACACAAGAAAACGGGAATTGTGCTTTTTCAGAATTGATGACAAAAAATGATGAGTCGCCCCCGATGAAATATATATGTAGATAAATATAAATAGTACAAAACATATTTCAGTTTTAAGACTTAAAACACACGCTTTTATTTTATATAAAATAACGTCATCCGCATCCGCTGAAATTTTTTTCATTTACGATCCAGTCTTAAACAACATCTACTGTAAAGTACGCATAGGATATCACTTATCGCTGAATAATACACAAATCCAAAAAAAGAGATGTCGTCATTTAAGAAACTCGAAAAAAAAATTGGCTATCTCATGATTCATATGATTTCATTTGTTTGTAATATGAATATAGATACTTAAAATTAAGTATAGTTTATAATAGCTCCCTGTTTTATCAGAAATCATTCCTTTATATTTTTTCAAAATAGCACGTATTTTAATTACATTGTTTTTTAAATATATAATTGTTATGGGAAAATGACAACCAAAAGATATAATTGCTATTTTCCATTTACTTTCTACAGAAATGGAGTACCTGAGTTGCTAAAATGAAACAAATGGCGCTAAAAACTATAAAGAAAATGAATATCTCAAAAATAAATGGAGATGCAGTTTTCAGACACATTATACTTAAAAGTACTTTTTTTTCTCCGAATACGACGGTATAAAAATTGAAAATGTACGACGCTTAGAAGTTTAAAAAATAGCTGTAGAGTAATTAATCGTACAATGATACATCTGTTTTGTTTTACGGCCGGCAACGGAACGTTATTTTTTGGGGACGACACTTTAATAGCTGGGAGAAAGAAATAGCATACCGGAGCTAATAAATCTACTGATCCACTACTAAAATCGAGTCTGCAGGTGGTTTTCACCAAGATAGGACTTGGCATACCTGTTGCATATTAATATGCTAAATGAGTTCCGTCTAATCCGGGAATTTCAGACATCAACTCGATGAGGTGGTGGTTTATGCAGCTGTCTCTCAATCTATAATGACAAACATTTTAGAATTACTTAAAGTAAAAAAAAAAAAAAAAAAAAAAAAATCAATTTCCGGTATGACTTTGGAATTTCTGAATAAAAAAGGAGGCCCAAAGAAGAAACGATATTTTAGTTTGGGAGGGGAGTGTGTGTGTGTGTGTGGGGGGGGGGGGGGTAAGACAAGTTTTAAAGGATTTTTTTTAGCTTTATTTTTTAGCTTTTAATTTATATAAAAAACAATCGGATGGCTGGTCAATATAGATTCTAAATTATATTAATCCATACACACGTGCCTATTTTTGTAATATTAACGCATGCATGGGATAAACCTCATCCCATTTTGTCTCCCGTTATATTTTTGTCTAAATATACATTTTAAAAACAAATCTACTGCTGTATTTGTAAAATGCATCCATTCTACTTCTTTTTAGGTAAAACATGTTTTTTATATTTAATTCCAGATTTTGTAGCCCTTTCTGTAAAAATCACCTTTTTTTTAAAGAAAAAATGCTATACATTTACAAACGATTTATTTTCTACCTTAAGGGTGCACTCCAATCCAAACTGCTTATTTTCTGATTTATTTTTAAATTCATTTTTACTCTCAAACGCATCAAAATGGTAAATTCTCTTATGCAAAAACTACATAATGGGCCGTGCTTGTCAATTTTTTGATAAATGCAGAAAAGATAGCAAAAAATGCTGTCCAAATTGGCATTTTGAACTGAATTTTCCGAAGCGGGAGATCTGGGAATGATAAAAAATTATCATACCGAGAAAATAATTGTTTAAAACTCAAATTGTAATGAATTGAGCGAAAAATGAAATCGCACGGCCTCTTATACATACATCTCTTCAAAAATCACCTCAGCCAGTTTCATGTTTTTACTTTTAAAAATGAGTTTGAAAATGTCTCAGAAAATTTCGAGCTGTTGAGGGTGGGAAAATATTTTTTCGAATACACCCTTAAAAGATGAATTATTTCACGAAATTGATATTAAATAAATTTAATGCCCTTTTATCAATTTATACAAGTAGCTTTTATGTTACTTTTTAGTAAAATTATTTGAGTTTGTGTTATCTTAGAGGAAATGAATGTATCGAAATGAAACGTTTGTACACATGCATGCAGGATTATTCACTTCCAAGAGGTATCTTTCTCCTTTCCTAACAAACAAAGAAACAACATTCCAACACCCACCCATTCTCGACCTTGGCCTTGAAATGTACAAGGAAGGTCAGAACAGTTTATCCCTTTTTTCAAAGAAAAAATATGACTCGAGTGAGATCTACCGTGGCGCATGTGCTTATGGATTAAGGTCCTGGCCACTCAGCTTCGGAATTCTCCTTCGTCATGTTAAGTCTATGGACTTTTGATGCATTTGTGTATTTAAAATATCTCGGGAAATTCATATTTTTAACATATTTTTTTCTGTGTACTCTACTTAAAGGAGGTCTCTTTTTTTTAGTTCTCAAACTATTTCTAAAATCTATGCTCAATTTAATATTTTATGCGTTAAAAGTGGACGAACTGTGAGTAAGATAATCATATAACATTAAGTCTATACTTTAGAAATAGTTTGAGAACTAAGAAAAAAAAGAGACATCTTTTAGGAAGCGTACACAAAAAATAGAAGTTAAAAATATGAATTTCCCGAGGAGATATTTTAAATAGACGAATGCATCCAATGCCCATAGACTTTACATAAGGGAGGGGAAATCGGAAGCTGAGTGACCAGCCCCCTTAAAACAAAATCTGATGTGAAAATAAATGCTTATCTGCCAATCTCTCAGCATTTGAAATTTAAAAAATATTCAAAAAACTGCCAATTTTTGCACTCTTTAATACATAAACAATCACAACAGAGAAAAGTACAGAAGATGTTTCACACATGTTTGAAGTGATTTTGGTGGAGTTTTTTTAATGTTTAAAATAGGATGAATTTATTTTAACAATTTTTCACACTTTCCTTATTTTTAATTTCTCATTGTAAGAGACACCTGTGACAATTCTAAAGTCTTAACTGAAACTTTCTTTATATTCTCGGAATATAATAGTATCATAGTTTTTACATAAATGTTACTTCTTTTTTCACCTATTAACACAAGTAAAAAAAAAAAAATACAGTTGATACAACGGATATACATCATAGTTTGCTCAATAAATAAGTTTTTCTGATTTTGTATATAACGCATTTAAACAACCTTCAGACAAAAACCAACCAGAAAAGCAAATTTTTAAGGTTCCATACTTAAAAAGTAAAAACAGAACCATTATACGATCTGTTAGCCATTTTCTTCGAAAATTATGGAACGTGGAAAGTTCAAACTTGGAAAAGGTATCAAGGCTGTGGACTCACATATTTATACATTACTAGCTGTTTAACCCATTCTATGCACAGGAGTTTATGAATTTAATTCTAAAAACAAAATTAAAAATAACTATTTGATTTAGTAAAATATTTTTCTACTACTATGCCTTTTTTTTAAATGAATTTTTATTTTTTATGCCACTACGGCAGCAGACGATAAAACGATATCTCTGGAATAAGTGAATCAATAGAATAAAAAGTTTTGTTGATGTTTGTGATAAAATGTGTTCCTTTATTTTTTAAAATTTGTAATAATTAAGTGGAATTAAATAATCTCTAATTATTTGCATGTGAGGTAAAAGAATTGTCATAATACCCACTACAGTTTTTTAATATTACAGCGTGGTGTACGTAATGCATCTTGCAATAGAAAGGGAATTGTTGTGGTAAGAATTTTTTTGAGAATTTTAGTTGTTGGGCCTCAAAAGACATTTTTTTTTTACCCTTTCATCTCATTACAAAAACAAATACAACAGACAAAAATAGATTGAGATATTAAATATCTATGTAATAAAAACACTTTTTCATTTCTGGCACTTTGAATAGAATGAATAGAACGAAACTTAGCAGTAAAGATTAAAATGGAAGAAAAAAAAGAGAAATACTAAAATTGAACAGGTTTTAGGAGCAGATAGTCTTAAAATACAATCTTTCTTTTGACTGCACCAAGAAGTATAAAAACTATACAATGCACACATGTTCTGTAAATCATTCAAAAATACTGTTTCAAATAAATGTCAACAAGTTAAATATAACATCACATACAGAATAAGATTTAAAAAAAAAAAAAAAAAAAGAAAAAGAAAAGGCTAGTTCAGTTTTTTTCTTATTGCAGTATTTTTTTTAAAGTTCATTTATACTATAAAATATGATTTTTGATTAGATTTATGTAATAATTACAACACTAAGTCATATTAACAATTTATGAAAAGAAAACTTGTTTTAAAAAGCAGTAAACCAACGTTTAAAAATCTCAGCCTTGCTTTTTCTAGCACGCTGTTCCTTTTTCCCTACCTTGCACTGAAGAAGAATCTTGCTGTAGATTCGAAACAGCTGTTTGCTGCTTTTTCACACATTATTTGTGCATTTTAAACATTGGTTTACTGCTTTTTAATATTCCTGCACAAAGGCTTTAATTTCTATTTTAAAACTTGTTTTGTCTTTTGAAAAATATTATTGTACAGTAGTGTGTCATCAAAAAGAATGACATCAAGAGATCAAACAACAAATGAAAGCTGCACAGAAAATATAAAAATAGCCATTGTCCGTTTCAAATCAATGTCTCAATCTTTCATCTTTTGATTCTTTTACATCATGTTAATCTATAGTTCTTTTTCAAAGTTTTATAACTAGACTCATTTTACTTACCCATCATACATAGTATAGGGTAAGTCTTGTAATCGTTTTGAAAATCGGAAAAAATTTTTGACGG
Source organism: Maratus speciosus (assembly GCA_963932465.1). Lineage (NCBI taxonomy): Eukaryota > Metazoa > Arthropoda > Arachnida > Araneae > Salticidae > Maratus > Maratus speciosus. The sequence continues at coordinate 611,016,927 of OZ010792.1, forward strand.
ATTTACACGTTTCAGACATTGGAGATTCTGAAAAACGTATTTTTAGAAAAAAAATTTGCTGTGTGTGTGTGTCTGTAAACACTATATCTCCCGAAATTGAGATAGAGACTTGAAATTCGGTGTGTACTTAGGGAGTAACAATGGGAAGAAGCCTATTGAATATCAGTAACCTCGATTATCTGGAACTATTTTTTTCGGACTCTCGAAATATTCGTTCTGATAAAAGGTATACAAAAATTTTCGAAATGGTTTATTTGAAGGAGTGAATATAAAATACAACAAAAGAAACATAAATTTTGCATCATGAATAAACTCGATCGGATAATGACAGGATTCCTGCACAATTCTGGTAAAAAAAAATTCCTTTTCCAGGTTTTCCCTGACTTTATTCAAAAATTTCCCTGACCTTTCTCAGTAAAAATTCGGCTTATATATTATTGTAAAACCCTTCACAATGGACTTTAATTTAGATAAATGCTAGAAAAAAGTATGTGCTTTATGAATTTCCGATTTTTTAATTATTATTCATATAGTTATGTAGTTTGCATAAATTGTATATAAAAATTTTAGATTGGATGAATAATTAATTCAAAATTTCTTCATTCACGATAATAGAAATTCTGATGGAAGTAGTATATCAAAAATTCCCTGACCTTTTCAAATATTTAAAAAATTCCCTGGCATTTCCCTGACTTTTTGCCTAAATTTTCAAATTCCCTGACTTTTCCCTGACCCATAGGAGCCCTGTAATGAGTTGTTGAGATATTTGTAATTCTATTTTTCACACTCTTTGATTTTTCATGACCTGTATTTCAATCAAATTTCAGTTCAAAGATATATTTTAATTGGAAATGAGACACTTAATCTGACGCAGTAAACTGTTAGTGAATAGGATTATAATTTTTCAAGTTATAAGGATGTTTCTTTTATGCAATTCGGTTCTACACGATTATCCCGCCAACAAAAAAACTACTGCCAAACTATCGCCAATAATGGCTTATCGTAAATGTCAAGCATTTAATGCATCTCCATACCTATAAGGGGGGTTACCATAGGGGGATCCAGTGCTGTCGCCAAATGCCACCAAGTTTGTCGCCAACTTGGCGATATATCGCCAACTTGGCGATATATCGCCAAATTTGGCGACCAAAATGAGTCACCAAAAGTGAAGCCAAATTGGTGGTAGCTCTAATATTCTGCCAAATTCCCATAGACTTCCATTGTAAACCTATAGTGTTTACTTGCTTACAGAAAATCAACCAATTGAGATATTTTAATGCAACAAAAAGTAATATTAGCTTAAGGGATTCTATTAATTATATTTAAGGGAGTCTAAGTAAATTAAATTATGAATAAAGTAACATGATACAATGCTTAGCATGTATCACATGTTTTATTTTCATATTTTATATTATGTATATCCATGATTGAATAAGTATTACGGTGGCTCCCAACGACTAGTTTATATTTGAACTAAAAAGCAACACATTATAATCTTTGAAAATGTAAGTATTTTTTCTTGTAAATTTATAAAGTTTAAATTTTAATAGTTGTCCCCTCTACATCTCAAGAGTGTTATTGTACTTACTTTACATAGGTTTTGTGTTTTGCAATTCACGTCGAATGGAGTTAGAATACTCTTTTTAATTGAGTGAAAAAACAGAAAATGACTGTATTCTTTATTTATTGAACCATCCCTATAACCATAAGCCTTTTTATGACCTCTGAAGGTCTATGCATTTTATCAATTATTCATTTCAGTATTATGTCTTTTTGTTTTATGAATCATCTTATTTTCCTGTTAATGGCAGCATTTTTACAAGGTCAAAATATTTTTTTTTTAAATGAGTGTGTCCTATATAAGCTTTTAAAAGCAGTTTAATCAAAATCATACATTGTCAAATACAGTAGGACCTCTTTTGTCTGAAACTCTCGGTTAACCGAAATCCATTTTTAAAGATTTTTTTTTTTTTTTTTGCTATCACATTTCTCATGTGCAAAATTCATTTTTAAAGCTTTTTTTTTTTTTTTACTATCTTTTTTTTTTTTACTATCTTTTTTTTTTTACTTTTTTTTCCTTGTATGCAAAATCAATTTTAAAGCTTCATTTAAATAAAGAAGATAAATACTACATAGCTTTGTTAATCATGGGGAAAAAAATACACATTTGAAGTCCCCTTTTTTTGTTGTTGTTTATGGCTGCTATGTTTATATCAATAGCAAAATACACTTAAGAATTTTTAATAAGTGACTAACTTTCAAAAAAATTCACATACTATTAAAAAAAACTTCGTGATAGAGCTGCAAAGCAAAGGCAATCGAAACTGCGACAAACAAAACTTTGTTTCAAACCCTTGTGAAATACGTAAAAGGTATTTAATTTCAAAATTAAAATTCAAGTAATTTATTATTGTTTCTATTTTGCTATTACTTTATTTTTATTAAGTACTTGTTACCAAAAATGAAACAGCATATATATTTGTCCATCTTCTTAAAATTAAAGCATTCTCGATTATCCGAAAATTTCGATTTTCCGAAAGAGGGTCGATCCCAATGACTTCGGATAATCGAGGTTCTACTGTATATACTTTTTAATTTAAGGCTCCTCTCCCTGCCGGCGAAGACACTCACGAGCTAATGCTAATTCTATGGGGAAGGATTTTTCTAATATCTCATTTGCATTTCGACATTTTAAAATATTTTTTTTTTGCATTGAATAGGTAAGGTCCGTCTCTACAGCGCACCTTTTTTACTTTTTCGATTTTGATCGCAGATATTTTTTATAAAGTTACTTTCACTTTCAAAACTGGTTCTGAAAATGAAAGTGTCATTCTAAAAAATATCTGCAACTAAAATCGGAAAAGTAAAAAAAGGTGCGATGTAGAGACGGACCTTACCTATTCAATGCAAAAAAAATTATTTAAAAATGTCGAAATGCAAATGAGATATTAGAAAAATGCCTTCCCATATGATTAGCATTAGCTCGTGAGTGCCTTCGTTGGCAGGGACAGGAGCCTTAAACTTCTGAGGATGAAGGGTCATCCATTCTTAAAACACTTATATCTATTTCAAACTCTCAGAATTATTGTTAAACATGTTACTCTAAAGAAAAAGTAAAGATTAAATGTAGGAAAAAGATGCATTTGTTAAATTTTAAGATAATCACTGTCTTCTGGATTCGATATTTAAAACACCTGTTCTGAAAATGTTAGGACAGAAACTCATAAATAATCACTTTCTTATATGTGTTAAACTGTAAAAAAGATAATAATAATAATAATAAAATCAATATAGCTTTTTTTTTTTTTAAAAACTTTCCAACATAGTTGAAAATTGCTTATGACTTTGGCTTATCTGTGCTCTAATTCTCATAAATAGACTTGGATTTCTGTGTAATTTTAATATGCGATTGCCATTTTCTATAGCACAATCACTATAGAAAATGAAGACATTTATCTATCTTTAGCACCTACAGTGACAGCCAAAAGTATTCCATTACATTAGGTTCTATGAGAAAAAAATCGTTTCAAATGCATAGGTTTTTTTTTTCTTGGGGCCCATTTTGTGAAATTTATTAATTTTCTTGTGAAAAACAACATTTTATCAAGAAAGATGAAATACAGTTTCTCAAATTCAAACTAAATGTTTTATTAATAATAACTTCTTTAAATACAGCGAAACAGCACCGAAAACTGGCGATATGAAGCAATTAAAATAATAAAACTTTGTAAAAAATCACCATAAAATTAAAACAAAACACAGGACGCGTTTCGAGCTAAAAACATAACAGCTCGTCATCAGCTAAGCATACACGTGTCCGTAAACGAACAAGTTCAAAAATGAACTGAAGAAAAAGAATGTTGCGAAGAATGCGACAGATGGCGCTACCTGATAGAGGGAAATGCAAAAGGGAAATGTGTAGAAAAAGATAGAAGAGAAAATGAAATGGAAAAAATGGAAATAAAAGAAAAAATAAAAATAAAAGAAGTAAATTAAAAATATAAATAAAAATAATAAATAAAGAACTATAAAAGAACAAGAAAAAAAATCCAAATTATTATTATTATTATTATTATTTTTTTTTTTTTACACATTTCCCTTTTGCATTTCCCTCTATCAGGTAGCGCCATCTGTCGCATTCTTCGCAACATTCTTTTTCTTCAGTTCATTTTTGAACTTGTTCGTTTACGGACACGTGTATGCTTAGCTGATGACGAGCTGTTATGTTTTTAGCTCGAAACGCGTCCTGTGTTTTGTTTTAATTTTATGGTGATTTTTTACAAAGTTTTATTATTTTAATAACTTCTTTAAATCCTTCAGCTAAAGTTTTTCTTTTTGCTGAGCTTATTTTGTTGAATTATTAAAAATTTTAATAAAAATAATGAATGAAAAGCATGTTTTTATTAAATGAAATTTTGTGAAAGGGCCTGTTTTATTCAATTTTGTGAAGGGGCCTGTTTTATTAAATGGGTTTTTGTGAAGGGGTCTGTTTTATTAAATGGATTTTTGTGTAAATAGGCCCCAAATTTTGCCTGGATCGATCCCTGAAGAGATGTTCCTAGAATATGATAAAATCATATACAGGGCCACACAAAAAACTGGATAGAAGACCGCTTATGGGGGATCATTTCTAAAAGTGTGATTTCAGTCATTTTAAGCATGTTTTGTGACTGATGTGGCATGCATAAAAAATCTGTAGGTAATTACAAGATCGTTCAAAATAATTCAGATATTTTTCCACACAAGAATTGAAGTGCTTCTCTGGTTAAAAACGGTCACTGCTGAATCTTGTTTTACAAATACGTAAGGTTTTTTCTAAAGCGATTACTTATGTGTCTTATTTACCTTGTGAGTGAAGGATTGTTTAAGTATTCTGGAAGTATTTAATAGTCTATGCCTGATTAATCTTTCTTGTTTTACATTAAAACCAAATTATCTTTTTTTGTGTGTGTGTTTTTAATCTTAAAGTAGTAGTTCCTATGAAAATGACTCTCCAACATTCTAATAAAGTTTTGCATCTTACATATGTACAGATTTGCCAAGTTCTAAAACACAAAAATCAGGAGACTTTTTGGAATGACTTTTTTTTTTTTTAATGTAAACAAAATAACAATAATAATTTAATTCATTTTAAATAATACTATAGTCATATATACTTAATAAATTTTTAAATGCTTTTAATTAAGGTCTTCAAAATGCTTTTAATCGAGCAAATGACCTAAAATGTTTTAAAACAATTTAAAATTCATTATAAATACCATAAATGGATTTTGCCTCATCATAAAAATATACAATTATAAAAGTTATGAATGATAATTCTTTATTTTAAAAAAATTATTAATAACAAAAAAAAAATCACACATGATGATTACATTAAAAAAGGAATTTACAGTTTCCAACGTAAAGTTACAATTTATTCATTATAGAAAATAAAGTTAATTACATCCTATTTTGCATTTAAGAATGAAGATTAAAAAATTTCTCCTAGCAAGAGTCACAAAGTTTTAACCCTCCGAATGTCTTGGAAAAAGGCAAAATTGTAATGTTGTTTTCTCTGCATTTTGTTTTAACTGCTAAAAAAAATTATTCTTTGAACATTTTACAAAAAAACTTAATAAAGAATATGAATGCAATCCTTGAAAGTATGAATCATTATTCAATGTATCAAAAATACATTAAATGGATAGAATTATATTACTTTAAATATTGCTTGTATTGCAGTGAAACCTGGAGCTTAGTGAACGTATTAACGCGGGCTTGTCAGTGAGGGGGTTATTAAAGAGCCATCCTATATATTTGCCTGAACTTCTCTCATATCAAATAGCAATAATCAAACACAGCGATATAAAATAAGAATAAGAAAAATTGGGTTAGAAAATCAGGAGAAATATGTCAAAAATCAGGAGACTTGGCAAGTCTGTATGTATCTAAATTATTTTGCATGGACACACAAACACAGCACACACTTTATACATACTTTCTTAAAAAATCAAACTAAAACAATATACTCCAATAGCAATACAGAACTGTTTTATTTATTTTTTAATCTCCAGTTTTTAAGGGAGTAAGTATGGCAGGAATGCTGTTGTGGGTGGAGAGGAGTTGAGCAAGTCATGACACCCTTTTAATGCATATTGTTACCAAAAATTTAAGAATCAGTAGAAATATAGCATACAGCAAGAAGAAGGCAGGCAAGAGTTGGGAGGAAAATTGGGCAGAGGAGTTGCTGTCTCTTTTTCTACTTTAACCTGTGAAATTGTTAGAGAAGTTGCAGGTGGAAAATAAATACAAATGCTAAAATGCGAAATGCAGTCTACGCTTGTTATAACGACTGCCCATTATAGCGACCATTCCATTACAACGACCAATGCAAAATGTCTAGAAATATATCCCCTTTATGAATATGTTACTTTTGCATTCAATATAATGTCCGGCCAGCAGTGCATTTCCCAATACAGCGACCAAATTGAGCTCCCCTCCAAATTTTTTTCCCAAAAAAAGATTACCATTTTCTTTGCTGACTGCACGTTGATGTCTATTGTAAAATGTCTTTAAATGACACTTTAAAACATTTTTTTCTTATATAACCGAGATAAAAAATTTTGTTTAAAGAAAATCAAATGCACAAAAATAAACAACTATTTCGAATTATTTTTGTAGAAAATAAATGTTAATACATAAAGAACTATTTTTGTTGTGTGTGATTAAACCTTTACTTTAAATTTTATTTTAGAAATATGTAACCATTCTCTTAAATTGATTTTTTATAAATGTTGTATTATAAAATTTCCCTTGAAAGATTAATTTTCATGCACATGATTAGAGTTTTTTCAGATTTTTTTTGTTTACTTTCGTTATAGCAACCTTCCATTATAACCACCCTCATCTTTGGCACTCACAGGGTCGTTATAACAAGCGTCAACTGTATTGTAAATCTACAGGTGATTGTAGGAATATTAATTGAGGTTTGTGGTATTTCAGCTCGCAGGTTTTCGTTTCTAAAAAGGCTCATTAAAAATGTCAAAAGGCTGGTTCTGTTCTTGAAGACTTGTTAATACAACTTAGTATCCCATAGTGTCCTATATATTTAAACAAAGATTTTCATCATGAACAATAATAATAAAGCTTTAATAGAAAGTTTTTATTTTAACAACTGTGACAGGCAAAAAAATTGACTGAACTTTATCAAATTTCTTTTATTAAAAGAAATAAAAATTGTTGCAAAGTAAGGACAGACAATGAAAAATAACAAGGTTCAACTTGGATAAAAAAAAAAGTAGAAAAACAACAACTGTACAAATAGAAAGCTAAAATCAAAGAGAGACATTTTGGTATAAAAAATAATGCTGTACAATTTGTAAAAAATATATTCCACTTTCATTTGATGAGTCGATAGAAGATGTAACAGGACACAGCGACCCAGTGACTGCTAAAACCCAACTGATACCACTTTTCCAGGGTATGGTACGTGCTGTAGCCCTGGGAACAAAATGAAAAGAAATTATTAATCTACAAACAAAATCTACCATACAAAAATGATCACCATAAGCACAATAAAATCAGTTATTTGGAATTTTGTGAGAATTACACAATGACAACACACACATCACACTATAAGAGGGTAAACACCGTTTAAGTGTAAACTTGACACATTCAAAAAAAGAGGAAAATAGGCGAAGGTTTAAAAAATGTAGTACAACAGTAGAGGAAAATATACATATTATCACACTGTGCCAGATTTTTTTTATACCAATTTCTCCATTTACAACATGAATTAATCAACTAACTATACAAATAATGAAAGGATCAGGGTCCAAAATAAGCCGAATTTTTGGCCCATGATATAGGCTAAAATTGGATTATGTTATATTGACTTAATCATTTCACTTTTTAATATTAGAAGGTATATATTGTATGATTTTAAAAATCGTTTTTACATTTTGTTCGGATTTATAGGACTTACATAAGCTCAAATTTCGTATAATTCATAGTTGTGATGAAAAATATGCAATTTCTGCTATTTTTACCTCAGTTATTTATAGGAGCGCAATCGTGCAACACATTCTTCTTGACATAGATTGTAAAACACATCAAAATATACAAAATATGTTAAAATAAAAGTGTTACAAAGCTGCGCTCATAGTAAAATATTAAAGATAGGGAGTAAATTTTTTCTCTGCACATACCAAAAGGCACAGCGATGAATGGGGTATTTTTCTAAAGGTTCTAAAAGCTGTTTTTAAGGTAGTATATTTGTATATCATTAAAACACGTTGTTTGAATTTTAAATAATGCAATTAATCAAAAATTAATGGAAAAACGTATCAGCAAATAATCTCAAATTGCTGTGACAAAGCATCGCACGGGTCAATTTTTTTTTTTTTTTAATTGATAACTTTAATATATTTTGTACAATTAATATATTTTTTAGCACCCACTTACAATACTATAACTCATATTTATATGAAAAATAGCAACAATGTTTTGAAACCTAGTTTTGAACTAAAATTTCTAAACTTATAAAAAGAGATACTTTTTTATTGGCCTAGAGGGAGAGTTTAACAGCTGAAGAAATCACCAAAGATCACTATTTACAATAATCCCTTCTGATTCTGTCAATTTCAGTGGTTTACGCGAGTAATTTGATTACATGTCTGAAAATTTTTATTTATATTTTATTGTTTTAGCTATTGGGTGATGAATGTTTTAATTTCTTTATGGAACATAAGCTGGAGACAAATACTGAACTACTTAAATTAATTTAAGAGTATATGGATTTATCTTTAGTAAATCGTTGTCATCTACACACGATAGAGAGAAAATTTGAAAAAAAAAATCATGCTTTAAAATTATTTAAAAACAATAAAACTTGGATATTGCATAACATTGCTGGGAGATGAATCATAATTTTGACTTCAATTCGGTTAAAATAAATCTCTAAACGTACTTCTATACACGAACTTAACTTCCTTGAAGCATTTCATATTTATAAAAACATAAAAAATATTGTTAATTGTGAATCCGCTATTCCCCCATTATCAGACTGTTGGAAATATTACATAAAAACTTCTTTCTCTTAATTCCCCCCCCCCCCTCACTACTTCGGTTCTATTTCCCATCTTTTTTCCGATTGGCTGTTGCCTGCAATCCTCTGTTTTCCTATTGGTCAATAAACCTTTAACTGGAATCCCCATCTCTCCTATATATGTGAGCAAATTTCCGCCATCCTTAGCACTGAGGAAGGTATGCTATATGCTACCGAAACCGGTATGTTTAGAATTTTAAATTTTGGTGCTTTCAACGTTGCTATTTTTTACGCCTAATAAAACTTGGGTTAATTTCTATACTGTTTTCAAACAAATTGCATTTGAAAGTACATTTCTTTTTTTCTATTGAACGGTGTAAAAACTGAAAACGTGTGATATTTAGAGTTTAAAAAATTGCAATAAAAATAAAAGTTAAATTTAATTATCTGCTGTTGCCATCAAAATGACATCAGAGTTACTCACAGACATGTTTGTCCTATTATAATATAGACAAGTGATTCATCCTTCACTTGCAAAACATGTTATAATGGTACAGTGCAGGTGCAAATGGTGGTGGAGATGTTGGGATGAAAACTCTTCCCAGAATGTTTGTAAGAAGATGCCTAGAAAACCTTTTAAGTTAAAACAAAAATAGGATGTGTAAAAACCAAAATAAAGAAAAGCATAAAAATTTTACTATTCAATTGTTCCGATGCTTCATAATAGAAGCCTCTATTTACACAAAACTAATGAAATAAAAAACTAAGAACAATACCAGAAAAGTAGAACATATATTGCTGCTAATGATCTTTCTCCTTCTCTTCTTTCTTTTTTTTTTCGAAGACTAGGGGGCTCTGCCCCCTACGAGCTATGCTCGCCAACCCCCGTTCAGACACCCCAGATTCTAAAAGCATGCTAATTTCATCGGCCTTAAAAAGATTGAATAAAATAAAAAAAAAAAGTGACGGTCTCCCTGTAAACGGGTTTTCATTCATTTTTCTTTGATTGGAGATTTTTAAGATGAAATCAGCCGCTGCTAAGAGATACAATGGCTGTTTTCGTCTTTCTTTAAAAACATGAAAGAAAAATTATGCATACAGCATAGATTATGAAACACTTTCCAACACTCCCTGCAAGCTTTAACCAAATTTCGTTATTTAGAGAAATAAGGTAACTAACTAAACATTTAAAAAACTGATTTCAGCAGTTACCATCCATAGCCAAATATTTATTCCAATTCTTCGGAAAAGCCCTATATTTGATCTGTAGGTAGATATTTATCTATATAATAGAAAATTTAATTTAGCAAGAAAACGCATAACATGTTGAAATTTCTCTTTCAGCAATTTATACTAATAGATGGAAACATACTGGAATACTTTTGTTCAGCCCTGTTGTTTACCTAGTACCTTTATTACACGTCACTATTTAGCTAAACTTTAATTCTTTTTAAATCACTCTTAAAACTACTGAAATCGCATTTCCAGAATTTATCATCTATAGACGGCCATGTATCCAATTCTTTGCGTGGCCCTGTATATCATTTTATCTATATTCTACAAACATTTCATAGAAAACTATATGCAGTTCAGCATAACACATTTTAAACCCGCCTTTTCAGCAATTTACGGTCATACTCAGTAACTTTTACGAATTCTTTGCGCGGCCTTGTATATCATTTTATCTATATTCTACAAACATTTCATAGAAAACTATATGCAGTTCAGCATAACACATTTTAAACCCGCCTTTTCAGCAATTTACGGTCATACTCAGTAACTTTTACGAATTCTTTGCGCGGCCTTGTATATCATTTTATCTATATTCTACAAACATTTCATAGAAAACTACATGCAGTTCAGCATAACACATTTTAAACCCACCTTTTCAGCAATTTACGGTCATACTCAGTAACCTTTACGAATTCTTTTGCCTAGCCCTGTATATCAACTACAACCTTTACACACACCATATAGTATGCATAAATATAGTGAAACTTAAAAATGCATTCCCTGCCATCGCCGCTAATATACAGTACTTCGGATAGAAAATACTTGTCTGAAATGTTTTCTATGTTCCTGTAAATGCTATGCACTTCGTATTGTACATGAAATAACTTAAGTAAACCTCACCGACGTATATCAATTTTATTATATATGAATTTGTATAATTAAAATACGCCGCAAACAATTTCCCCCTATACCATTTGTAATGGAATTCTTTTGTGTAACCCTGTAAATGAATAGTAACTATTCGTTGCACTGCATATCCTACAGAATATTCTGCATATTTTAGTGCACTTCGTAAATGCATATATTTTTTATTATGTTTGAAAGGGTATAACATCTTTAAAATTCATTTGAAATGATTTTTTCCCATTGGCCGTAAAGTAACGGAATACTTTTGACTGTCCCTGTAAATGAACTAACTAAACATGCTACAAACTTCATTTGAAATAGGGTTCGTGCTAGGCTAAACGTCAATAACCAAAAATTTCAGTGCGATCCGAGTATATTTATGTGGGAGTTAGAGCGCGAACAGACAAACCGAAATCAATAACACTTTTCAACTGTGTTGAAAGTTTTGAAAATTAGTTAAAAATTTGAAAGTAAGCTAATGTAAACTGAATTAAGTACACAGAGTCTTTGTTTCTCGGTACTTTTTAACAACGCTATGAGAAAGTTCTTTTAAATGTATCGTTTTAAATCTGATGTAATTTTCACCAAAGTTTCCTTTCTCTTTTTAATATTCACATGAAAATACTTTAGTTGTTAGAAAGGCAATATTATTTGCTCTGTCTTAGAATTCACGATAATAGTTGAAAAGATAATCTCAAAATATGAAATAAATGTCTCGTGCAAATATATTTTTTAATTTAAAATGTTTTGCCAACTTTTATTTATTTGGCCTTTTTAAATATGATGTAATTTTCTTCATTTGTGACTTTTAACACATAATAATGAATTTAGTATTTAAAAATTTTCTTTCCCTTCTAAAATTCACGTGCAACTGTAGTTTTTATGATGTAATTTTCAATATTTTCCTGATTTTTAACACGTAATCACTTAATTCTAATTTGAAAGTTTTTTTCTGTTGATAATAGCCACGTGTAAATAATTTTTTTATTTGAAGGAAATATTATTCTTTGTGCTGTTTTTAAAATTGGCAACAGTTTAAAATAATTGCTTTTTTCTAAAATGTGAAAAAAATATCTCTCGAAATGCTGAAAATTTGAATTTAAAATGGAAATAAATCCTCAAAAAATGAGTCAAATTAAAAAGATAATTGCAGTCTGCACATCGGGAACTTCTAATGTATAAAATAATCTAAAAATGTTTAAATTCCTATGTATAGTTTTTCTCCTATAAAACTTTTTTAATGGAACAATTCTGACCATCTTTAACATTAAATATCTCTTAAAATAATTATTCGATTCAAAAATTGTCTGCATCAGCGTGTTTATCAAACATGTCTCTATAATACCACCGATTTTCATATTTTTGTATGAAGCAGTTTTCTTAATATTAACGAAGAAAGACCCCCGGTTATAAAAAATATGGATGCCGATCTAGTAGGAGTATACCCGGATGATCTACACAGATTTTTATTGGTCCATTTCCAAATCAAAACTTTTTTTTATATAGAGAGGGATTGAAGGCCATGCTCTTTTATGAAACTTTTAATCACAGAAACACTAAATTTATTAGAGTTGTTCATGCTGTTTGTTATGTTGGATTTTATGAGTCACAATCTTTTGGATATGTAGCAATACAAAATTGTTCATGTTATGAACAGCAATGGTTGAAACACCCTCCAAGATAAATGATCTGGTACATTAAATTATTTCATATGAGGGTACAAAAGAAATGGGCAGCTATGACCTCCCCATAAATGTCTAGGTGCTGAAGGTTAAAATCTAATATTGCAGCTTTTTACCTTCATGAATTTTCAAAATTTTATATAAAATATGCAATCCATTTCAATTAGCAAACAATTCTCTACTGAATAAGTGAGATTACAAGGAGAAATCAGAAAGGTTTTAGGGGCTACATTAATGATGAGATGTTTTTATAGATAATCTCAATTATGTGGATTTCTTGGTTGTTGTTGATTGTTTTTCCAGGACTCCACACAACCAATTTTGCTATCCCTAGCCAATCTTATCAAGAACCCTCTGCGATGGATGAAAACAGATTACAGTAGACTCTCTCAAATCCGCAAAGATTGGGACCAGAGGTTGTGTGGATTTTAGAATTTTGAAGAGTTCTGGTCATTGCTTTGTTTACATTTTTCAAACAGTCATTTGAATGTAATAATGCAATCAAAATTATAATGAGTGCTTGCAGTATAGTAAAATATTGCAATAATTAAGTAAAGCAATAAACTAATCATAAAAATTAAGATAATTTTAAAAATGATTAAATTTTCAAAACTGCAGGTCAAGTAAATAATAATATATAATTAAATATGCATAATAAAGGTACGATGCATTTTCCTTGAACTATTCAATCAAACTTTCCCCATAAAGGTACCCTATTCATTCACATCAAAATCATAAAGTAAGGAAAATTTATTTCAGGTAACCCAGTCTTAATAACCAAAAAAGCTTGATCAGTACATTAAATATATTGGGTAGAAAGATTGTGATGACCAATGATATAAGCAATATCTGGATTTTTTTCAAAAATAAATTTATACTTCTTTCATGAAAAATTACAAGTTCAGTCATATTATTGAGAAGTTACCTATTAAAATACATACGGAATGATATAAAACTAAAAATTTCTGTAATTTTGTCTTTACATCTGAACTGAAAGTTTCATTGTTTACATCTGCAATGATGTGTGGATTTTAGGCATTTGTGGATTTTAGAGTTGTGGATTTGAGGGAGTCTACTGTATCTATGAATTCATTGGAGTCAGATACAGACTGCTGCCCCCCTTTTCTGCTTCTTTCCATTCTGTGAATAAAATCTAAACACAATCCTATTGGCCATTTCAATTTCCTTAAAGCCTCTTGAGAGTTTTCCCAAATCTAAAAGTGTGATAGGAGTGAAATTATTTTGGCTCAGTAACAATTTTTCAGAAATGCATTTTTAATTACTCTAATGACTACTAAAATGTACATTTCGCAAACATTTTTGCAACTACATATTGGTCACCAAACACTTCAGTCATAAGCTATAGCTGTCACTACTCTATAAGGGTCAATATCTAAAATTGAACAATTTGCGTCCACTGCCAATACCAGAAATTATTATAATATTTCATTAATTATAGTAAAACCAAAAGCTGAAAAATGTAATATATTGTAACATATAACAATATCTAATGATAAATGGACATATAATGATGTATAAATAATTCATTTTGAGCTTTAAACAAACGAAATCATCATTTCAGCCCCTGTCCCAAGGTACAAATATCCAATATTAAATGTATGCTGTAAAAATTTCTGTAAATATTATCAATGCAAAAACCCTTAACGGGTTAAAAGTTTGTGACGCAGCACTTTATCTTATGCTCTAAGAATTTCAAATATGGAACTTAAAAATATTGATATCAAATTTTGAGTGACGCTATGCTATTAATTATAATCTCTCTATATATTATTTATTTCATCTTTTTATTTTTTTATAATCGCATGTGCAAAAATTATGTTCAATTTAAAAAAATGTATAAAAGTTTATTCATTGATGCTTTAACATTTACACCTCTCATAAATTCCAAGTATGAGTTTTAAAAGATATGATATCAAAATTTTAGTGACGCTTTGATGTGGCTTTAAACGATTTGTTTTAAAATTAAATTTAAATTATTTATGTTTTGGCTAAGATATATTCACACATCTAAATAATAGTTTTAATTTTCCAGTATGCTTTAAATATGTCACTTTCACTGAATTTATATAATGCATTTAAATGTATTTATTTGAATAAATTGATTTATCCTTTGTCCAATGCTATTAAAAATTTAAAATAAGATTTGCGTAAATAATTTTTTTGCCTCATAGTATCCATTTGAATGCATTTCCCTTAGTTTGGATACAATGACGCAAAAAAATTATTTACGCAAATCTTATTTTAAATTTTTAATAGCATTGGACAAAGGATAAATCAATTTATTCAAATAAATACATTTAAATGCATTATATAAATTCAGTGAAAGTGACATATTTAAAGCATACTGGAAAATTAAAACTATTATTTAGATGTGTGAATATATCTTAGCCAAAACATAAATAATTTAAATTTAATTTTAAAACAAATCGTTTAAAGCCACATCAAAGCGTCACTAAAATTTTGATATCATATCTTTTAAAACTCATACTTGGAATTTATGAGAGGTGTAAATGTTAAAGCATCAATGAATAAACTTTTATACATTTTTTTAAATTGAACATAATTTTTGCACATGCGATTATAAAAAAATAAAAAGATGAAATAAATAATATATAGAGAGATTATAATTAATAGCATAGCGTCACTCAAAATTTGATATCAATATTTTTAAGTTCCATATTTGAAATTCTTAGAGCATAAGATAAAGTGCTGCGTCACAAACTTTTAACCCGTTAAGGGTTTTTGCATTGGTATCATTACTTTTTTGAGGTTATTGAAAAAAAAATAAAACAATAAACACACACAAAAAAAAATTAAAGACCAATACAAAGAATTCATAGTCAGGATTTCAATTCACCTTCAATCTCTCCCCCCTCCCTCTCCGCAAAAAAGGATGACCATACTTCAATTTTAAAGAGCATCGTGCAATGAGATTTTTATAAGAACTCTTTGGTAAGATATGGAGGTAATATACAACATGCATGTTTAGAGGGTATTTCTGTTGGTTTGCTTCAGAGATATAAAAAGCTATGTTAAATTTTACTATATAAAAAAATTACTTTGTTAAGAAAAATAGCAAGAAATATTACTCTTTAAACCTTTATATATATATATATATATATATAACAATCATCGCTCACTTATAAAAGTAATTCCATACATTTATATTAAATCCAAAACTACAAATTTCTGCTTCTCCCTTTTCTCATTCCTAGTGCAAAAAAATTAAACATTCTTTAATTTTATATAAAATAATCTTTCACCATCCCTATTTAAAATTCTTTATTAACAATAATAATAAATCATATAAAATAATCCCCTGAGCTCCGAAGATTCCACTTCTGCTTTTGCACCCACCTCTCCAGCTTACCTAAATAATAAAATCTTTCAAAAATTAGTTTGAAAAAAAAAAAAAAATCTGCAACATTTGTTGCTCACTAACATAAATAAATAAATAAGCTCTAACTTCCCTAATGTACAGTCATGGAAAAAAAAAAGTAAACACCCCCTACTAACTCCTCAACAAATTACCGTAGAAGAAAGTTACTGGTACCGAACGATTGGAAATAAAGTCTACTTTTAAATGATGTATATAAAATTTGCTTAAGGGGTTATCTACATATTAAAACGAACCATAACTTTGTTTTTTTTCAATAGCAGTACACAATTTTTACAGCATAAATGAATTCTACACAATTTAATTAGCCTAAAAACAAATTTTTATGCAATTCGTACTATAAGTTCCCGAGAAATTAATTATTTTAAAAGAAGCTTATTTTAAGGGCTGTATCCAAATTGAAGTTCGGTACTCGATTGTTAACCGAGAGAGCCCCCTTCTTGATCAAGGCACCTTAAGCGAGGCACCAACTATTTGGAAGAAAAATGTGAAATTTTGGATTTTCATAAAGCAGGACTTAATAAATCTAAATCCATCAAAGAAATTTTAGGTTACAATTCATAATTTTTTCGAATATTAATTTCATAATTCATATCATAAAATTATAAGTAATTGCAAATTCAACGTATTTATGTTTGGGTATGTTAGTATTACTGCTACACAAAAAATTAGCACATTAGGAGCATAATTTCAGGAGATATGAATAAAAATATGAAAATATAATTTAACATTAGAAGCACTAAATTTTGAATGTTTATAATTCAAAAACTTATTATTCAAATTACTTGAAATTTGGTGCCTAGGCATAGTTTGAACCGGAGATTTGAAATATCTCGTTAAAATTGGGTATTGCCATTGAAAAAAATGAAGTTTGTATTTGTTTTAATATGTAGATGGCCCCCTAAGCAAATTTTATATACATCATTTAAAAATAGACTTTATTTCCAATCGTTCGGTACCAATAACTTTTGTCTACGATAATAATTTGTTAAGGAGTCAGAGGGTGTTTACTTTTTTTTTTCCCACGACTGTACATTTCACCTCTTCTCCCTCCCCCTACTCCCCAACATTAAAAAAATTTAAATCTTTATTTTTATACAGAAAATTCTTCTATATAAATTATCCTCCTATTCCTCAAAATTACCACTTTCCCACTCCAGCCTAGAGATTTCAATCTTTAAAGCTTTTTAGAAAATCTGATCTGCAAAGTCTGTTGCTTAATAATAAAATTTTTTAATCATGTACACTTTTAATTATTTTTCACACAATCAATTGATGTCATGATAATAGTTGTTCTGAGAGAATATTGTGTTGGCTGGGCTGTCGTACAGATAGCTCAATTGGAAGAGTACTGGCAATTAAAGCCTAGGGTTATTAAAGTTAACTGTAATTCAAGATGTTTAACCCCTTCGCGACAAGAGCCCTTTGGTTAATTTTTAACCTTTTACTACAGGTTTTTAAAAACAGAAAATTTTCTGTAATTGAATCATAGAAATGCTCCCATTAAAGAAGGTAAATTTTACAATTAAAAATAAGTGGTGAGAATAATGAAGGATTCTGAACACCTTAAGTGGCCAAGTATACCGGTCGCTCATTCCCAAGGGCTTAAAGATGCTTTTTTGCTATTATAACCTTTAGGATTTACAATATAAAAAAATCTTAATCACTTCTGAGGTAAATAAAGATAGTGGAAAAAAATCAAGATGGCAATGTTTTGATTGGCAAATTCTAATCTGAGTAATTTGTGCTACAGAATGAAAAAAATATAAAGTTGTAATAATGTCCTCTTACAGATACTAAATCTTTAAGGTTTTTGATGTGTGAACTACATATGAATACAGTAGAAGATCTTTATAATGCACACCTTGGTATGAGAAGTTGTGCGTATTATAGAATTTTACATTATATAGATCATATTTCATACATCATTAAATTTACTTCGTATACATGCTTTAAATTACATTCCTTGGAACCAGAAAATGTGCAAATTATGAAATTTTACATAATAGGTATAGATCACACATTATTAAATTACCTTAAAGATATTACCTTGAAATATAACATTCAAATATGCCTGGGCAAAATCATTATAAATAGTGGTAACTCATGACTGACAGTTTTGGGAACACAAAATGCATGGCTGGTCAATTTATTCTTTTTCACTATTTTTAATAATGAAATCTTTGCCTTATTTTTAGCAGAATTTTCTTCCCTTAAATAAGGCAAAAATTTATAAAAAAAACACCAAAAAACTTTTGGAAAGCATGCATTTTAGTGCTGGAAGAAAAACCTGTCATGAGCTGCTCTGATTATAACACTCATTTACAAAAAAATTTAATGTAATAACAATGTTTTCCTTACTCCAAAATAATGTGTTAAAGGCGATAATGTATCATATTTAGTGTTCCAAGAAATAGCAATATTTGCAAAATACATGTGCTTCTTAACTGAAAAATTCATTGTTTATATCTGAGAAATACATTACATCTTCTGCATTAAAATTTTTTAGTGGCAGGCTTTTGTTATTGAACAAGAACTGCTTGCAGAGTGCTTTTAAGGATTTTACAATATAAAATTATGGCTCTTGAACTACTATTAATCAAATACAGTAATAGGGATAAAAAAAAAAAAATCATTAAATAGTTTATTTTAAAAAATTACTTGTATTTTCATCAGATATACTGATTATTACTACCATATGTTATATGTAACATATTTATTAGAAAAGTTACAACTATTTTCATGAAGTTTTGGATCCCCCCCCCCCCCCCCTCTGACATACTGTCAAATTTCGCGAGGTTTTTTTTTCTTGTGATGTTCCTTCCCCGACCGAGAATGGAGCGGGTTTTTTACAATCAACTTATTAATTTTGTTTTTCTTTTATTACTACTTTTTTATGTTAGTGTGGTGATCTTTCAAATGCTATTGCACAACGAGGCGATAAACGCGCTACTCTGTAAGTGGCACGGCAACCCTCCAGTGTACAGGTGGAATTGATAAAAAGAGTTTTTGTAGTCGGAATATGCGGAATGTTACATAATAGTGAATGGTTTAATGAAAGCAGAATAAAAACTTAATATTTAATTTAAGATGCGAGTCAGATTTATATATTAATTGAAATGGTTACTGAGTAATCACTTTATTAGTTTATACAAAGTCTAATTATCATGACAGCTACAATGCAGCTGCTAATGAAATTTTGTGAAACCAATCTTTTCTAAATAGTAACATGTTCTGAATTGTTCTTATTTACATAATACTTCATTACCACAAATACCATATAAGGGGGCTACTTTTATATTTTTTAAAAGTAAATTATTTAAAGCTTTCTTTTAAGCATATTAACTTTAAAATTAAATAAAAACAAGTATCTTACTTTTGCAAAAAAGCTGTTTTATCTTATTTATCTATAAACTTTAATTACTAAATAAGAAAAGTATCATGATGAAAATTTTTACTTTTAGGAGCTCAAAACAACCAGTCAGGATAAAATGGTTCATTTTGAGATAATCGTGATAATTTAAGTATATAAAGTAGAATTTACTATCAGTAAAAAATATGTCCAAGACTGAAATCAGTCCTGAGACTGAAGGTCTTGCACCCATGGCTGTAATCAATTAGCCTAAAAGAAATGCTTCAGGTGTGTTTTTTTTTTTTTTTTTTCCTTCTGTTTTTCTTTTGTTACAGAGATAAACGGCAATAAGAATTTTTTTCCCCTTTAGGTTAAATTTTATAAAAATAAAATACTACGATGCTTTAATTTTTGAAGCTGAAAAGAGTTATATTAAAAAAAAATAAATAAATAAACGAAAGATGTCATTTTAAGTCAATTTTCGTTTATAATATTATTAGAAACGATTCGCAAATGAATCATTTTATAAACGGGATTGGAAATCTTAATTTTGATTTCGTCATACCTTTTATTTAAATTGTGCGTTCTTTAAAAATGAAAGATTTTGTTTAATTTCTTTAAAAGAAAACTCAAAATTAAATTAGTAATCTATCTGTATTACACTCACATATCACAAGAAATACCTATGCCACATATGAACGTTATTTTGTAAGGAAAACAGTTATAAGTATTGTTGAAAATAAAAACTATTCAGAACATTATACTAATTAGAAAGGATCGGTTGCAAAGAATGCTGTCTGGATAATTAGAAATTGTACTCACTTTCTCCCCTTGGAATACCATTTCAAGATCTTTGATATTTCTCATTTCTTCAGTCAACTTCGCGTATCGCGTAGTGATACATGGCGAAGTCCTATGGCGAACGCGATGAATTTTCATTTCGATACGAGAATTTTTTTAAAAATGTGAAATATTTTCTCCTTAAAAAATGTTTACTTACTATGAATAACAATGAAATAAAATACCTATAATTACAAAATACTGCTCCATTTTAAAAAATCAGTCTAAGTATTTTAAAGCACATAATAAACTCTTTTCGTAGTTTAAAAAAAGATTTATTGCCAATATTCAGATTTTTAACTGTGACCTAAACCGCGAAAAACCGATGTGCAACGTTCTGTCTGCTAGCCAATAGAATAACATGTAATCCGCGATCCTAAGAAGTCCATTTTTTCATGCGGATTATATAAAAATTAAGAGTTTTCCTAGATACTAGGTTAGTCTTATCCACTTCGTCAAAAACAGATTCATTTTATATATTAATGTTTTTAAAAAAATCTAGACCGTTTCGGAGAAAAAAAAAAGACAAACTTACACCATCGAAATTGCTTTCAAAATGGGTTTACAGATCTGAAAATATACTGCACGTAGAATTGTAAAAAATTCAGAATAGGATTAGACTGCAGATATAAGACTGTTTTTAAAAAATCAGAACAATAGGACCTATATTTGATGAGTTATTAACAGGCGGCTTTTCGCATAATTTTTGATGTCGAGTTAGCTGTATATATGAGTTCCGCCATCTACGAATTCTACGATACGATACGATACGATTTTAGGCTTAAGGCTGCGTCACTCGGAATACTACCGTCTTCCATGATTAACTTTTGCTATTATATATTTATATCTATATGTATATATATACAGTATGGGAAAATATAATTCTCCTCCATTAGTATAGATTGTATAGTAAAATATTGTAGTAAATACATTTGTTTCTGAGGTTGACCATTATCTCAGTCCCTCTAAACACACATTTAGATTAACAGATACTAGATGGCACAGGCAGAATTATTTCCATTGCAACAGCAACTAAAGTGCAACTAGCCACCATGGATGAAGGTAAGTTACTCTGCTCTTTGTTTCATATTTAGAAATATTCAGTTTGTGTTCTGAATAGGGATATTTTTTTATAGCATTAATTTTATTATGCATCCTTATTTATGAAAATAAAAGCTTATTGCAACTTTATTTATGTAACATACAAATGTCACATGGCATATTTAATAATTTAAATGATTCAACAAAATGTCTGTGCAGCTGTTAAAGACAAAAACATCACCTCAGTCCCAATTATTAGACACTGATTATGATGTTAACAGACACTTTCTTCCATAAATATTTATCCTATGCATAAAATATACATCCTTGATCTCAAAACACTACAGCATTTAAATGGCAAAACATTATCAAAGTATATAATTGCATGTGGTAGTTGGTACATTAATTTAAAAAAATAAAAGTTTTGGAATGAAATTATCTGTTTTTCAGATATTGGCCCACAAACTTTAAAAAATCCCCAAGTCCACCCACAAAATATTTTAACTTTCTGACTTGCTACCAAAGTAATAGGACAATGATGGTGGATTTAAAAAAAAAAAAAAAAAAAAAAAAAAAAAAAAAAAATTGTACAAACAACAACCCTGATTAAAAAGTTAAAATACATATACATATGCTGATTAGAAATTACAGTGAATTCTCTATATAACAAATTTCCATTCAGTGAATTTTTCTATAGAACTCATGTTTTTGCATAACTTTGAATACAGAGTCTTTTGAATTGAATAAAACTTCCATTTAACAGATCAATTTTCTATTGAGCAAACTTTTTCAATCAAGGATTTTTCCTGTAATTCTAAGAAACTTTTCTCTTTTCCTTCCTGTGAACTACTTGTTTTATGGCCAGTGAAAGAATATGTGTTTGCAATCTCACAGGAAATCCTTGAAACTAAAAAATCTGTCATCCTTATATTAAAAAGCATATCTGACATCTTTTGAAAATGGCAAAGTGTAAAATAACACGTAAAGATTATTTCACAATACTCTTAACAACAAAGACCCATGTAACCCACTTTTTAAATAACACATAAATGACATTTTTACTTTTTTTTTAAGTGCATAATAGATGAATATTATTGAATAATACATTGAAAACCATTATAAAGGTAATTTGGTGATAAAAATATAAAAACTTTATAACACCAGAGTTTCCCCTAGACAGATTCATCAGGGTGCTGCGCTCTGCCTGCCCTTTGGTTTACAAATTAGCACCATTATTGCCCCTCAGTAAAAAAAAAAAGAACCTTTTAAACTTTTTTTTCCTTAAAATATTTGCTTGCATAGTAAAAACCGACTCAATGGTGTTTAGAAAAGAGTGCTATGACATCTAAAGATTAAAAATGACTTACAAAATTAAAAGATTGTCTTTAAAAATCAAAAAAGGCCCTTAAGAATCTGAAAAGTGCCCTTAAGTATCCAAGACATGTCCTTAAGAATAAAAAAGTGCCATTTTCTCAACAGTAGCATCCTAACCTTTTTTGAATCTGGGGAAAACTAACACTCACTAAGAAACCGATTTTAAAGACATAGGTTTTGCTACTTCATTTTTGCTTTTTATAGAATGTCTGAGAAAATTTATTCAAAATATGACTTCTTTTTACATACAATGAAAGTTAAAAGTGTCCCTCTGGTTATTTTTAACAATGAAACCTCAACTCTTTCCTTTAACAATACTAAATATATTTCTTGCATTCACCACTTAGTTATTAAAAACAACTAGAAAGTAATTTATAATTTAAGGGAAGAAAAAATAAACTTTTCAAAAAAGTGTAAAAATAAGTATCCTACGTGTAAAAGTGTAAAAAAAGGTCAAAAAGTATACATTTTACACCTAAAGTGTAAAAGTTGGCAAGTATGGAAAAGTGATTTCATTTTTAGCTCTGATCATAACCTATTACTGCCAAAAGAAAATGTTTGAGGATGCAACAAAAACTAGAAATGGATCCAAGTTTCAGGAAAAACGATACTGTTTTAACGACGCTGTTCTAAAATGAAATCGAAAGGAGTTACTTTCTGACACATTTCTGAATTCATTTTTCATTGCACCTGCAATGAACCTATGAAATCATATGATTACCTTATTTAAACACTATGTCATCGAACAGTGTTTTCTATTTTTTGGCAAATGCAGAAGATCGTTCAGAAAATACTGTCAAAGTGGTCATTTTAAACCGAGTTTCCAGATGCAGCAGCATGAGAAAGGAGAAAAAGCTGTCTTCCTATGACATCACTCCCATTTATCAAACAATGATTTATTAATAAAATCAAACAATATTTCATTTATCAAACAATGGAAACAATTGCTACAACAGTCAAGCATTTAAGTTTAAAAATGAGTCAGAAAGTTTCATGTGGTTGTGCAGGGAATTTGAGAACCACCTAAAGCTTGGAATTCCCAGCAACAGTTAGATGACAGTCCTAAAAAACATAGTTGACATTTTAAATGGGAGTATCCAAATCTAATTTCAAAACTCATGAAATTTAATACTTATAATAAATTTTATAACGAATTCTATTCATTTTTTGTAGCCCACATTCTTTCGCAGAGTTCATTCATTGGAAACTTGGCTCTAATTGGGCTTAACTGTAAATTTATTTTTGAAAAAGACATTTAAAAAAAAAAAGGCATGAAAGCACAACATGAATGAATGAAATACAAAACAAATGATACTCATTTTCTGCAGGGTTGTAAAAAGGCTTACCTCTTCTTCTATGTCAGAGGAACTGTCAAACATGACACCCAAGTAAGCCAGGTGGAACATGGCCAGCAAACCGAAGCAAATATTGGTGGCCACCACATAAGGGTGATTCTAGAGAGATACAAGAAAAGAAGAAATTAAAACCTTATTAAAATGCAAAATTTAAAACTCTACATTTAAAAGTCTCAATTTTTTTTTCCTAACTTCTAAATCCAATAATTAAAAACTAGTTTGCTTCTCCCTGTTAAACTTGTTTCTTGACACAACATTCATTGCATTCAAACATTAAGATTAACAAGAAAAAACACTGTGCACCCAGCATAGATTTTGAAACACTTTCCAACGCATTCAGAATATTATAACAAAGCTTCACAGTTTATTAAAGTAAAGTTCTCAATGAAAAATTTGGAAAATGCATAGCGCATTTCCAAATGCAATTTCTGCAATGACCGCTCATAGTCGGAAAAATATCCTATTTGTTTTGTGTAGCCCTGTATAAGAACAATAGATTTGTATCTGTACTACATAGTATGCTAAAAATGAGTTCGGTTAAACACATAGCACAGGTTGAAAATTCCCATTTAGCCTTTTACCCCAATAAACGGAAAAGCACTTGAGAACTTTTGTGCAGCCCTGTATAGAATTTATAAAGGGGTGCACATTAGTTGCTAGCAAATAATGAAGGGGGCCATTATTCACATGATTGGAAACATACAATGTTATATAAAGTCGGTAGTGTTAGTGAAATATACTCGCCTTCGGCAATGCACATACATCTTGCAGCAATAACTATGCCCATGTAAAAATAAATTGCAGCAGAAATATAAATCATAGAAAATGCACAATTACATTGCCTTGAGAAGAGATTATCTCAAAAACTTTTGTAGGATAATGACTAAAACCTTAATGCTCCCTAAAATAGTAAAACAGTTCAAAATAGAAAAAAAAATTAAGGGATTTTAAATTTAAAATAAAGCTAGTAAGAGGAAACATTAGGAAAAGGAAACATTATCAATACATATATATCTCATACGGATAGTCATACCCATGTAAAAATTGCAGAAAATGTATAAATATAGTAAATTTAGAATTATATTTCTCTTAAGGGGGCTCATCTCAAAAATTTTGGTAGGATAAAGAGCCAAAAACCTGGATGCTACCTACAAAATAAAAAGCATGCAAATATTAATGATTTAAAACCTTTAAGGATTTTTTAAAAGTTTATTATTTTATGATTACGATTTTATATTTTTAAAAAGTTAGTAAAAGTAAGCATTCAGAATGGCGGCAAGAAATCATCCAAACGGCGACATGATGCCCGCGGGCACTGGGTTGAACAGCCTTGTTCTACAGTTAGCACCATATAGTACATCTCAGTGATCTATATAAATTTCAATAGATTTAAAATAGTATAATATTATTAAAATACACCACACGTGATTTTTCCCCACAGACCATCCTGTAACGGAACACTTTTGAGTGTCCCTGTAAATAAACCGTTAATGCACTTCATTTTCAATACCGAACATGTCATTGTACACTCCAATAATATAGATCCATTTCATGGCAATCGAGAGTTAGAGCACAGACAGACAGACAAACCGAATTCATAAATTTAAAAAGGCTAAGCTTAGTGCAACTCTGTTATTTGTAGTCAGTGGTGCACTTGGGTCTCGATCCGACCCTAGGTGGGTCACAGATAGTGTTGCCAGGTGCCTTATTTATGCCGGACATGCTAACTTTCTGAGGTTACACCACCTTTTTCCACATAATCACTGTGTGGGATGCCAAATGTCCTGATTTTTCATGATGCACAAATTCTTTTAAATTACTTTTGTCGTAAAATGCATTTTATTCGCCTGCATCAAGTGGAATTTAAAAGAACACACGTGAAGACTGCACCTGTCTATAACGAAAAAATTTTTATAGTCCTTTTGAAAGCTACAAGCACCTTAAGTATCTACTTGGCTAGGTGGAAATCTGTATTTTATTATGTTTCATAGTGATTCTGTTATGCATCCTAGTTTAAAAATCATGCACAAGCACACATTATAGAGGCAAGACCCATAAATTATTCGGCATATTACTTACATTTTTGAAAAGGTGGTCACAATGAGGTCGACATCGCCTGGCAAGAATGCATGCTTTGAAAATGTCAGACAGTTTCTTGCGGAGATCTACAAACAGATAGAGTAATGCACATAGAAGCCAAAATATCAAAAACAAGTCATTTACATTACGCAAACAATCAGGCATAAAAGTAGGAAATAAGAAAAAAGGAGGAAAATTTTTTCCATCTATACAAGGGTGCCAAACTCGTATAATTTAGATACATTTTAAGAGTGATTTATACAATAAAATAAAACGTAACTGCATGTATCCTATATTCCATCATCACATGCTGTGCAATTGCTGGCAGATGACAATCCCCAACATGGATTATTAGTGAGAAATTGCTGGCTAGGATTTCGGCCAGGGTAGCTTAGTGGTAAAGCAACAGCACGGTACACTGTGAACCCAGGTTCGAGTACTGGACCCGGCTAATTTTTCACTCCTGTTGTGTTACTGTATTAATTGCATTCAAGTCTGTCTTAATATATGCTATGTACCTTTAATAACTGTATGTATGATTGTTATTTTCTTTTCATAATTTAAAAAGTATTAAAAACAAATTTAAATTAACAATAAGTGTTCAGTAAATCAAAAAAGAAAATTGAACAGTTTGTCAAAGGTGTAGAAACAAATACATCTGATGAACTTATGTGAAATACAGTAGTTAATTTTTAAAAACAGATTTTATTCTGAGTGATTTGTCTGTTTAAGATTTTTGCCCTTCTTCCAAAAATAATATAAAATAAAAATTCTCCATACTAAAATACAGTGAAACCTATCTTTTCCCAGCTTTACATTTGAAGCTGAATGTTTAAATGCAGAATGTAGAACCAATAATTATGTGGGACAATATTTACTTAAAACAGCTATTGAAAGATAAACTGTCTAATTTCGAGAAGTTATTTACTGCTTCATAGAATCTTTTCTGGTTTTGGTTTCCTTTGGTTTAAACTACACAACAGGTTAGAGAATGAAAAAGGACACAAGCTTACATTTATATTCACGTTTTTCAATAAAAACGAAGTATATTGTATGTAATTTTGTTGTATAAAACACAAAATTTCCTGGAAACTTGATAATTAATCCCTTAGTTTGTTTTTTGTGAGTGTAAAGTGCAAATTGTGTCAGTTTTCAGTTCGTTGATATTCAATTTTGTTACATAAGTGAAAAAAAAAAAACCATTTAGAATATTGTTTTATTAAGTTTTCATGCTAAATGCAATATGTTTTAGTTTCTAATTGATATTAGCCTGAAAATATTTATAATTATCAATAAGTTGACTATTTTGAAAATATCGGATATATATCGAAAATATTGGATATACAGTCGGTCCCGTTTAATTGCATACAATTGGTCCCACTGAATTATATGCAATTAAGCAGGGTATGCATTTAAGTGAGGCAGCAATTAATGTTATCAGTACAGGTTATAAGTTGATTATATACCACAGATATTAATGGACAATAACAATTTACACGATAATTTAAAAATTATTGTAATAATAATCTTAATCAATAATTTATTATTAATCTGTATATAATAATATTTATTTTAAAGTATAATGTATTATATCACTATTTACGTTACACTGTTTATTTTTTTATTATAATTTATGAGATTTAAGCGAAAATTAGCATTAAAGTAAAATAACAAATTTTTGTTTTTAAATCATTCCTTTGAAAATAAATAAATTTCTGCATAAATTCATTTTAATTTTCATTATTTGCCAATTTATCCTTTATTTGTTGCCTACAAAAAAATCCTTTATAGAAGTTTGTTTTTTCCTGCTTCGAACACTGTATTTCTCCACTCTCGGTACTAAATATTGTTCTTTTATTCTCTTGACCATCCCTATTGTATTTTCCCCCAATTCTAGGATTTTCAACAAAGTGTCATCAGCATCTTGAGTCTCTATATGTATCACAAGCTTTAAATGAAAATCACACCTGTTTAAAATCAACTCCCATGCACTTCCAAGAATTAAGAGAATAAAGTCTATTCTTTCACAACGATTTCTGCTTTTCGATTTTATAGATAAAAAACAATTATTACAAAAGAAAATATTTCCGTTCTTAATTTTTTCTCATTCATCGCTTTCACAGGAATTCATAAAATCTGAATTACTAGATTGAGGATATTTTATGCGATTAGCCAGATATTGTTTTGCGATAAAATGATTAATGCACATTAACCTTACGTGAGCCGTTTCTGTTCCACAGTATTCTATGCATATAATGTTATTGCAATTATCCGTTACCCGATTAAGTGGGGCTGACTGTATATCAAAATATCAGATATTTTTGATATTTTCAAAAATATCATGAAATTTACGAACCCTGATTGCAGTGCAAATGTAGCCACGAGATTTTCATTGTGACATTCTCAAATGTTACACACACAATAGTTATTGTATTGTAGTTTCTCATTGAAGGTAAAGAATGATATTTGTTAAAAAGGGCTTTTTTCACTGAGCTTTCTAGTTTGTACCATTTATTTTATGAAACAGGAGTGGAGTCAATTTTCCACTGTGACGTTCAAGAGAAAGAAAATTTATAAAATGAACAAGCTTCTGTTTATGAAATTGAAATCCCTTGTCTAATGTCCAAGACAAAAAAGGATTGTGTTGTTCTTTTCTCAATAGAAAAACATGCTTTGCTGTTACACTTTTAAAAATGAGAATCTAAAACAGAACTTTCCCAGCTTCTAATCCCTGTATCTCATTTCTAGACTTCCGATTTGTCCCTAATTTTTACAGATGTTTTATCTAATGACATGTCAAAGCAAAAAGCAGATGGTAAATGGGTTTCTGAATCATTCGATCCTTTACTGACATTCTGATTCTGTAAAGCCCTGTCTATCAGATCTTTTCACTAAATTTCCTTTTACAGTAAAGCCTCCCTAAAGCGACCACGTTCCGTTGCAAAAAAAAAAGGTCGCTCCGAGAGGTTGTCTCTTAATAGAGATCATGTTTAAATCTACATTTTAATTGTGGGAAAAAAAGGTAACAATTAATGTTACTAAAATTTATTTTTCACATTAGGAAAAAATAGGAAAATTTAAGTATTAAAACAAAAGTTAATTACATAAGTTAATGACTGCAGAGATTAAAAATTGAATACATTGACGTTTGCTTAGATTTTGCAGTTTTATCTTTTATAACTTTTATTTCCAAGTCCTTTCGAAGTTCAGTCAATAAATGCAATTTTTTTTGGGACAGGACCAATAAATGGCGATTTCATTAATTTATCTATTTCTTTGAGAGTTTCCTGATGGAATAGAGCACGGGAGTTTATGGACTGTTATTCTTAATTGATCATCAGAGCCAATTCATTGCCTAAAAAGGCACAAAGGGGTTTAAACAATTAAAAGTTACCGGTATAAAATAAAAATTCTAAACTTAGTTTAGAAGTTTGATGAATAATGCGCTTTCCAGAATTATTTTTCTAATAAAACTTTCTTCAAGCGACCAGGAAAAAATGGAATTTGTTTCATTTTCTTCGAAGAAATGGGTCGCACATGGAGGGAGTTCAACGTTGGTTCAGCTCAGATGGTCTTTGAATGGAGGTAAAATTAGTATTGAGCCTATGGGAATAAATTTCATTCCGTGAAAAAATGGTCGTTCAAGGAGGTGGTCGCACAGGGAGGTTTCACTGTACATATTGGAGCATGAATTTTTCCTCTCTTTTGTGTTATTTCCCTAATCACACCTTAAATTCTTATAACGGATAGAGTAATTCCTGCAACTGAAAAATTACAATGATTTAAAAAGCACTTACATTTATTTGAGATTTCAACTTTTAAAGATGCAGTACCATATCTTTCCAGTTTCTGCTCATAACATTTAGCAATTCAGTTTTTTTTTTTTTTTTTTTTTTTTTTTTTTAGGAATATTCAAATAGAAATAGTTTAAATAAAAATATGGCTTATGTTTAACAGTCCTTTTATGAACAATGAATTTTTAAAGTATTTAAAAGTATTTGCAAAATTAATCCCAAATTGTGGGTAAAACAATACAATTCTCCCTCAAAGAAAAATCAGAAAAGATTTGTGTACGAATTTGAAAAATATCTACCCTATATATATAAAATCCTAATGAAACGAATTTACGAAACGAATATATGAAACAGCTGAAATGTAATGATTCTTTGAATCGACTGATTAAACAACTGATTATGTTTCACGGCGATTTCTCCTAAAATATGGAATACTTTGTGATGAAATTAACACCAAAAATCAATATTGATCTGCAGATTTCAAAACTGGTATTATAATTTTTAAATTCGAATTAGTTTTCGAAATATTATTTTTTTTCTAATTTTATATACATTTTTCTAATGATGGCAACTCAAATTTTAATCGAACAGATATATTTTTTTTTTTTCAGATTTTAGAAAAGGTTACTATTTTAAACTAATTTGGCGAGAAGTTTGGCCTCCCTTATATGTATGCTAAGAAATGTATCATGTTACTTTTATTCATAATTCAATTTGTATTTCATTATCATTTTATTTAATACAAACAGAAACATTTAAAATAAATGGCTT
Organism: Maratus speciosus; assembly: GCA_963932465.1. Taxonomy (NCBI): domain Eukaryota; kingdom Metazoa; phylum Arthropoda; class Arachnida; order Araneae; family Salticidae; genus Maratus; species Maratus speciosus. The sequence continues at coordinate 611,047,797 of OZ010792.1, forward strand.
TCACTTCTTTATTTTTTTAGAAACAAAATGAAAAGAAAAATATTAGGCACAGATGTCATATACGCACCGGGGTACCTAATTGGCGCAAAAATGGCATTATTTTGGTTGACATGGTAACCCGGCTGTTGTTGTTTATTTAATAATAAGTGTTTATTTACTTTTTTTTCTTTTTTTAAATTACATAAATTGTTTTGTTCTATAGTTAATTATTTTTTTGGTTATTTTCCTTTAAAAATAAAAAATAATAGAAAATAATTGAAAAATACGGAACCTACTTAGTTATTCCATTGACCCATTTCGCCAAATTATATAAATCGCCAAACCACTTGCCAAATTATACAAATTGACATAATTTTTATTTTAAATAACGAAAGAACAAAGAAAATAGTATAACATTAATAAATATACAAATAAAACGTCGAAATGAAAATCACTTGATGACGTAAACACGTGTAACTTACTTAAAGTCAAGTGAATGTGACATTTATCAACCATTATTGGCATTTAATCTTATAGTTTGGTGATAGATTTTTGTTCGACGGGATAACTAAGTAGTACCAAAAATACATATGTAACTGGTATTCGAAAACGAGGATTTCGCCAAATTTTCATTAAAAAAATCACGCCAAACCGGGTGCGTATATGGCATCTGGCCAAATATTAAATGATGTAACAAACGATGACATTTAATTTCAACTTCAAAGCAATGTTTTAATTTACCACTCGAAAAATTAAAAAAAATGCTAACTGGCAAGTTGAAAAATAGTTATTGGCGAGATATGCACCCGGCTAGCGTAACAGTAACAAGAATTCTTTGCGACAATGCTTTTATGTAGAATTATTCGAAAAAAAAAATTTTGATTTTTTTTAATCGAGACAGAAAACTTTCGGCACAGATGCCACATACGGTCTCATATTGGCGCTATTTTTTTCTGATGCCAATGTCATATATGCAACGGGTACTTAACTGGCACCATAGTATCGTTATTTTGCTTGATTTGATAAGCTGGATGTTGTTGTTTATGCTGTTGATCTTTTCCCAAAAATTAGCGTCGGAAAAAAATCGCGCCAATATGGGGCCGTATATGATATCTGGGCCAAACTTTCATATGAAAAGCGAAGGGATCATAGCGTATTTATTTATAGCAGTTACATGACTTGGACTATTATAATATAGATGAAATGATGGCAATAGAATAATATTTGGCGAGTTATCACCTGTACCTGGCTAAGATTAAAGTACCAAAATGGCACCAGGAATTTAAAAAGCGAAGTGGTTTGACGGAACTCTTGATGATAGTCACATGACTTAGATTATTGTTATAGAAATTGTTTTAAAATACTGGGAGACAAAGACTCTGTACACTTAATTCCTTTTATTTTTAGCTCCTTTTCAAACGTTTAACTGATCTTATTTAATCAAACACGAAAACAACCATTGGATGTCTTAACAGCAACTGATTCGGCCTTAAATTTTTGAAATCAAAGGGAATTGAATGGAAACCCGTTTACAGGTAGATCTGCACAGCTTTTTTCAGTCTAATTCAATCTTCTATAATATTTTTTATACCGATCAGATTAGTGTGTTTTTAGATTCTGCGGTGTCTGAACGGGGGTTGGCGAGTGTAGCTTGCAGGGGGCAGAGCCCCCTAGTTTATTATATCAATTCTTTCTTTTTCATTCTGACAAGAAAAAGGGTACTTTTTCACTATAAAGGTCTTAGCCTTTAAAAAGCTTTGTGCAATTTTGGCTTCAGAAAGCAAGATTTGTAGCCAAATAATATAAGCAGCTATAAAAACAAACTAAAAGAACTTTTATGGATGTATATTAGAGATGAGTTTGGGCTCACTTTTTAAAGCCCAGGCCCGAACGAACGAAAATTATGCAACCCCCTAGCTAAACCTAGTGTTTACTTGCTTACAGAAAATCACAAATTGAGATATTTTAATGCAACAAAAATTAATATTAGCTTAAGGGATTATATTAATTATATTTAAGGGAGTCCAAGTAAATTAAATTATGTAACATGATACAATGCTTAGCATGTATCACATGTTTTATTTTCATATTTCAAATTATGTATATCCATGATGGGTAAGTATTACGGTGGCCTCTAACGACTAGTTTAAAAAGAGTTAAATTTGAGAATGCATCTAGATACGCTCCTAAAAGTATAGAATAAAGGAATACTATATTTTAGCAGTCTAAGAAGTTGGTTACCCGTGTAAATAAAGCTTGTAAGAATTTTTTCTTTTAAGTATCATTGAATATGTTTAAAAATAGTTTAAGCTTCTTTGGTTTTACATAATTACACAGTTTTAAAACATTTAATTAAAAAAAAAAAAGCCTTATTAGAAACGTAAAAAAGTTTACCAATTTAATGGAAATTTATTAATTTTTTTTAGCCTCAATTACTAATGATTTTTCAACATGAAATGTGATTCGACCTATACACGAAAATTAATTTTTTTTCCAAATTTTGATAAAGAATTAGGGGTATTGACTTATGCACGAGTCGACTTATACACAAGTATATACGGTATTATCTCAAAGAGTTTTCACTCAAAACCTTATTATGTTGAATATTTTCCGAAGTAAAAAATGAATTTTTCCAGAAAAATAGCCCTTCATTTGTGTTGAAGCCAATAGATGTAGGTTTCCAAGAGTCTCTCACACCCTTCATTATCTCTCTGATGGGTCAGGGACAACACTTGTAAGTTTATCTGGTCATTTGAATGGCAAACAAAGCAGGAAAAGCAGGTGTTTTCTTGTCATAGGGATAGCATTTTTGGAGGAAAGAGGGGGGGGGGGGAAGATGTATGCGCCAGCTACTCTTGCAAATACACATATCTTGCCGATGGTATTTCAATCATTTGTTACTTATGTTTGTTTCTTAGGTGTGTAGTGCTAAATTATTTAGAATTTACGAAATATGATTCAGGGGCTACTTCAGTCATGCGAAAAGACCCACTCGCTAATGCTAATCCTATGGAAGAAATTTATAAAAATATCTCGTTTGTATTTTAATATTTTAAAATAAGATTAATATGAGATTAAATGAGATTAAGCTAAATTAATATTAGTGAGTGGTCCTTTCGCTTGACTGAAGTAACCTCTTAAGTCAGCCGGCGAAAAAGGTTAGTGAAGTGATAAAACGTGTAAGTGAATCGCCAGTTCTAGTCTCATATTAGAAAGTTCGAAAGAAAACAAAACAGTGAGCTTTAAGTGAAAGTTGAACATGTTGACAATCGAAAAAGGTATAGATTTTAGATGCTGTAGATAAAGATGGATAAAAGGGACAAATTGATAGGGGTTTCAAAATTTCAGCAACGATTTTATCACCAATATGGAAAGACCAAAATTGAGAAATTTTTCGAGCAAGATAAAGCAGCTGTGAAGAAGATTAAAATGGTTGGATATCCCGATTTAGAAGAATGCGTCATAAAATGTTTAAACAGTGCAGAGATCATAATGTTCCTCTTGGAGGTAATGTGTTACAAGAAAAAGCCGAACAGTTTGCAGAAAAACTGGGGCAAAAGGACTTCAAATGCCGTAATGGATGGATGGAGAACCTTAAAAAACGGCGCAACACTGTTTTTTGAAAGTTGTGTGGCGAGAGCCAATCAGAGAACAGTGAACGAAGGATTAAAATCTCCCGATCTTGTGAAAGAATAGTCCCCTGACATCATTTACAATGTAGATGAGATGGGGCTTTTCTTTAAAGTACTGCTGGACAAAATTGCAGTTTTCAAAGGAGAAACATATCATGGAGGAAAACAGAGGAAAGAAAAAGTAACATTACTGTTAGTTGACAACATGAGTTTGACAAAGAAGTTAACTCCTTTGAGATTGGGAAACCCAGAAGCCCAAGATGCTAGAAATAAAGTCCTTTCCTCTTCATCATAATGTGAATAAAAATGCTTGGATGAGATGCAAATTTTTTGAAGACTGGCTGAAGCAAATAAATAAGAACATGTGCAAAAAGCAGAACATAATCCTTTTCATCAACATTTGCAAGGCTCACGGAATTATCCCAGAAATGAAAGCAGTTAAAGTAATTTTCCTCCCACCAAACACCACTTCAAAGCTGCAACCTCTCAATCTGGGGTTAATCAAGTTTCAAAGTTGAATACAGGAAGGATGAAGTGAAGAAGATCCTACATGCTATTGACAGAAAAGAGTAAATTATGCCATTAAACATTCTAGATTGCGAGAGGATGGCTAACCGAACTTGGATTGACGTGGCACAAAAGTCTTATCATAAACTGTTTTAGAAAAGCTGGCCTTATGAAAGAAGAAGAAAATGAATGGGATGAGGAACAGAAAACAAGAGCTGAACCCAAAAATGAAATAGAGTGTGAAAAATGCAGGAAATTTCCTGAAAACATATATTTCAAAGATTACACTGAATTAGACACTGATGTTGAAGTATGTGGGACTGGCGATGAAATCATTTCTCAATCAATTTCTTCTCTGCCGTTTGATAATGAAGAATAACTGGATGTTCCAGAACCATCACCTAGCATCAGTGCGGCCCAAGCTAAAGCTCCTGAACACATACTACGATGCTTCATTGAATGTTCGGAAAACGTGGAAAATGATAACTTTCACAACACTTGGCCTTTTTTAAGAAATTGTAGCAATTTAAGTTCATTTATATATTTACTAATTCTTTTCAATTTAATTTAATTTAATTATTTTACACTATCTTAAAAATTAAAATTATCATTGCTGTATTTACACTTATTGTCAACTATCATTTACATTTTTTTACTTATTCTCAACCTATCATGACTCTAATTTGTATAATACAGTCGAGCCCTGATTTAACGAATTTCTCGATTTAGTGAATTTTTTTATGGTCCTGGTGAAAATGGAACAAAAATGCTTCAATTTAGCGAATATATAATCCTGATTTAACAAATAACTTTCTATGTAAAAAAAGTGAAAAATTGAAATGCAAACAAACAAGCATAAAAGATATCTTATACTTTATCAACAAAATTTGAATAAATGAGATTTTTTTTTTTTAATTAAAATTATTGTAATTTATAGCGGTGCATAAAAAAATAATGAATTTTTATACAACGTATTTTCGTAAAGCAACAAATGTTTAAAATCATTATTAAGGTAAGTGAGCAATGTTCTTTTTATTTACAGCCATTTTTTAACTTGTGCTATTATATAAAAAAATTCCTTTGATTATCCTGATTTAACGAACAAAGTTGCTAGTCCCAAATGATTCGTTAAATCGAGCATCGACTGTACTATTCTGTATTTTGTGTTTTTACATGAATTTCTTTGATTTCGTTATGACCCTGTTATCTCGAAATTCTTTTAGCGTCTCCTTGACTTCGAGATATCGAGAGAATTCTGTATCACAAATTTTCTTTTAAAATAGCATTCTATTGCTACATAAAAAGCATGATTTTTGTTTGCCCTTCATTCTGATCAAAACAGCATTAATTAACTTTGAATGGAATAAGTAATTTTTAAGATGGAAAAAAGTTATTTTTTTTTCTAAATGAGAATAAATATAATTTTCAATTTCAGAAAGAATGTGCCTGAGCCCTAAGATTGCTATAAAAATCAAACCTGTGCCTGTCTCATCTCTAGTATGTATGCATATACATATATATAAAAGCATAATACAACACAGGTAATACATTCTATACATAATATATAATAAATCTACATAATATAGAAGTATTATGTTATATACAGGGTGCCCCCAAATTCATGGGTCAAACTGTAAGAGAAGGTAAACTACACATAAAGAAGCCATTTTGGTATAGCAATGTTGGGTCGGAAATGAAAAGTTTTGGTGAAAAACAAGAAATGCAGAGAAAAGGAAAACAAGCATTTTATTGGCATAACCATTACAGTAGGTGCTCAAATGTGTCACCACCAACATCGATACATATCTGGCAGCGTCTAGCAAGCAATAGGCATACCTTTTTGAAGGTTCCAGTGTTTCAGATGCCTCATCTGTAAGACACTTGTTGACTCTGATGGGGACCTCATTGCAAGACTTTTGGTCTTTGCTGCAAATGTTCATAAAACACTTGGTATCTGTGAAAAGGTACACCAGTCACTTGCTAGATACTGCCAGCGGCACATTTGAGTACTTACTGTCATTGTTAAAACACTCATTTTCATTTCATCTGCATTTCTTGTTTTTTGCCAAAACTTTTCATTTCCGACGCCACATTGCTCTACCAAAATTGTTTCTTTATGCGTACTTTACCTTCTCTTACAGTTTGACCCATGAATTCAGATACACCTTGTATATACCAAATGAGCCAAAATATCGTTAAAACTTTAAAAAATCATAAAAAAGGAAGAAATTATGATAAAAGAGTGCGGTTTGCAAGAAACGACTCACAAGGTAGTTAGATATACTTTTTAGCAGCAGCAAAAAAAAAAAAAAAAAAAAAAAAAAAATGTTAAAAAATCCTACGTAGAGGGTGCTGACGACCCAAAACATAATGAACAGGTATACAACACAACCTGGTTGTGTCGTAGAATGTTCTGGAGGTCATGTTGAACATTTGTTATCAGAAGAACAAATGATTGGAGCATATTGTTGTCCTGTTGATTGCGTTTCAGGTCGTCAGTGCCCTCTACATGTGATTTTTTAACTAAATCTTTTTTTAGCTGCTAAAAAAAATTTTGACAATCTTAGGAACTCTTTCTTGCCAACTGCACTCCTTTATCATAATTTCTTCCTTTTTTATGAGTTTTTAAAGTTTTAACGAACTTTTGGCTCAACTGGTATATATATTTTATATATATATGTATACAGTTTACTTCTGCATGTATATAAAAAAATAGCTAATGGCTTTTTTAGATTAAATAAATTGTATAAATATTGAAAATACTACTTGAGTATATGAAACACTGAATCTATTGCCAAATTTCCATCACATGCCAAGGCCTCTAAACAGAAAAAGTATTCAAAATTTTAAAAGTTGTCTTTTAAATTTTTGAAGCCATCACCATGCTTTAAATTCAGTACGTAAAATAAACCTTTTTTAAAAATTCTTTCTTTCACAGAGTGATTTGGAAAAAAAACTATTCTTATTTAAACTCATTCAATATCATTTTAACTAATGTCTTAAAGTAAGAAAAGAACAATTGTAACATACCATGCTCAATGTACGTATAGATTCCCAAGGATAGCAGAACGGCCGATATCTGGAAATTCAAACCCTATAAAACAGAATTACACATCAAATCAGTGATTTGGATCAAAAGGCTTTTAATACAGTAGATTCCTGATTGTCTGACATTCAATTACATGATACACTGAATTAACTGCCCCTCATATTTCATCACAAGGGTCTGTTTGTGACTATAATGAGCGACCAATTTACAAATTTGGGAACCCTGGGCACAAATGTTTACAGGGAAGGCGGGCGGGCGGTCCTTGCACCAATTACTTATAGAAGTAAAAAAAAAAAAATGAAAAAAAATTTTTTTGAAAAAAGGTACTTACTAAAATACCCATTACTGACTTTAATAATCACTTTAAAATATCCATTAAAAATTAAATATGACAATCATTAATTTACTTTTAAATAAATATTTCTCAATTATGAAATTTAAATGAGTACACGTTTTATAATAAATTGTGTGGTGTTGATTATCTTTTCCTGTACAAGTCTATATAGCTGGAATAATAAAGTATGCAACAACTAATAATAAATTTTCGACAACACCAAATTACAATTATTTAAAATATGAGAGGGTTCTACTGCCTGCAAGCTACACTCACAAACCCTCAAATAATCTGATGAAAATAGGAACAGGATTCAATAAGAATTTAAAATACAATGCCTTTATAAAGTGACAAAGATAAAAGATAATATTCACTATAATAAAGTAATTATAAATGGATGTTTCAGACAAAATATATTATGTTATAAAAATACAATATGAACACAATAGAATGTAGAATGAAATGTAAAATTTCATTAGATATTAAAACTGCATCAGATTTTGAACAATAATTGAAAAACTTTCAGCAGCATTAGGGGCCTCCTGAAAATCAGGCGCCCTAGGCCCATGCCCCGAATGTCCTGCCGTAAATCAAGCACTGACTGTAATTTGAAAATCTCGATGAAAATTATTACTGTTTAATTATTATTAGAAGCAAAGGTTTAAACACGGTAATAAATGCTAATAAATGATTAAAACTACGCTTAAATAATACTAATAACTCAATTTTGTCGTAAGAATTATTTAACAAAGATTGAAATATTTTGGAAATCCAGTGGAATTTCCACCTGGAAACAAGCAGGTTGATTTTATTAAGTAAAATTCAAAATCACAATGAAACAAGTCGGAAATTTCATGTCAAACGTGGCCAATGAAGTGCATTCGTACTATAACTCGTTTTATAAATATTCAGACCTTGGTGCTATAGCTGTTGCAATCTTATGCAAAAATGCATGAATATATTTTTTTTTTTTTTTTTTATAGATTAAATTCTGTAATACAGAAATAATAGGACTCCCTCTTCAATAAGACACCATCACCATGGCAATCTAGAATCATTACCTATCAGGGTATAGCATTGAGTTAATTACATAGAATATAATTTAATAAAATAGAGAAAACTTATTAATAGCTTTTTAAGTTTTGATTTAATTTTCATAAAATTTGAAAGGACTTGACAAAATTCCGCAACGATTCTATATATTAAATTTCAAATCATTTGGTTGGGTAGTTTTTGTACAGTTGCATGTGGAGGGACCAGATGACGACTATAGGGGTTACCTATTTGTATAATTACAAACACACCTAAAAACAGAAATGTATCACACTGATTTTTTATATATATATATATATTTTTTATATATATATTATTTATATATATATATGAATTGTCTTATAACATAAAAAAAGTACATCATTACCCTTTTGTGATAACATTTATTTTTTCTTTAGGATGGTAGCTATTTTACTTAGTAAATTATGACTCTTTTAATTACAATTTAATACAGGCACAATTAGAAAATTCATTTGATAATGTTTGCCTGATTAACTGGCAATTTCAATTTTCTTGAATGTACCCCGTGCGTGAGGATGGTCAGAAAAATCTATTGCACAAATAAAACAAACATAGGAAACATACATGAAGCAACGAGCTGGCTGCATAGGTCAAGATGACTGCAATAAAGGTCCCCAGTGGTCTAGCTGTTTTAAAGACATCTGAAAGATAAAATGATAAACATCAAAAATACAGATATCTGCACAGAGAAAAAACGAGTCATTAAGTCAATATAAAACAGTAGCATTGATGCTTATTCATTTAAAAAAATTTCAACAACTTTTTACATATAAGAAACACAATGTTCTCATGCAACTATGCCAATGAACTGTCGTCTATTCACTCATTGATATTTAGCTGTTTCTTGCACCATTTTATCGATATTAAATCTTTTCTCCAACGGTACATAAACCACGCATAAAAGTGGGAAATAATAAAAAAAAGGGTGGAAATTTTTTTTCTATCTATACAATAAGACTAAACTTGTATAATTTAGATGCATTTCAACAGTTATTCATACAATAAAATGAATTACAGTACAGAACCATTTATCCGAAATGCTTGGGGTCAGATGTATTCTGGATAATTGGTTTTTCCTGTTAACTGGTTGTGCATGAAAGCAGCATCCATTTGATAAGTTTTGTGGAATATGTGTGGTTGTGGCATTATTTCTCATTTTAAATTATTAGATTACTTGGATTAAAAATCAATGCAAGAAAGATCAAAAGTTAACCAGAGTTTAAAAGAAGGTCATTTATGGGAATCCCTTAGGAACAAAAATTCTCCTGTTCCCTCTGCATAAAAATTAAAACATCTAAAATAAAACTAAATATGTTTTCTTTTCAAATACTAGATGTTGTCATCAAATTATACAATTGTTTCAAGCAAAGCCTATGTCAAACTGGCAGTGTATGACACCTTTTTCTGCAAAGATTCTGAAATCAGTCTATCAGAAATATCATTCCGGTTCACTGGTTTCCGGATAAATGGTTCCATACTGTATAACTGTACATATGATTGTTTGGTTGGTTGTTTTTATTTATTTTTTGTAACTTAGAAAGTATCAAAAGAAAAATAAATAAATAATAATAAATGTATAAATTCATTAAATCAAAAAAGAAAATTGGAAACAGTTTGCTAAAAGTATAAATCCACCCTAATGTATCTGATGAACTTATGTGAAGTAGAGAAATTAATTTTTCAAAATAAATGTAAGTTTATGCATTATTTTGAATGATTTGAATGTTTAAGACTTTACTTAAAAGAAAAAAATATATATCTACGCTAAATATAGGCACGCCAAATTGATCTTTACTCCAGAAGTACATTTCCAAAAATGCATCACTGACATGACCCAGGTGTGTTTTATAAATAGAATAAAATATTCTATTCCAAAAACACCTTATGGAAACTTCCTTTCCCTAGTTAAAGAACTTAATTTACATGACTTTCAGATGCTTATAATAAAAGCTTGCCTTTGATCTGATAGTACAGCCATTCAGAAACAAACTCCAAGGACTTGAGTAGACAAAATGTCTAATTATTAAGTTTTTTAGATCCCTCCCCCCAAATATGCTTCTAATATTTTCTTTGCATCCATCCAGAGAATGTCCAAAGTTGCTTTTAAAAAGGTGAGGAGGAACTCTTTCATGCCTGATAAACCTTAAAGCAGTTACGAATAGCATTGTCGAACCAATAAACACATTTCCAACATGGAGGCTTTATTTTTTTGCAACCTCTTACGTTGAACATCCCTATAGCTTCATCAATGGTACTTGGTAAATCCAAGATTGTTCACATATTTATAAAAATAAATGCAGGCAATTAAAAAAAAACAAACAATACAACATACAAAAAAGTCAAATAAGTTCTGTAACATCAAAGAAAAATTAATAGGATGATAGCATAAACACAAGCAGCTTTTTTAGGACTGCAAATATTTGATGAGATTTTACACCTAACATAGCAATGTATCTCTGTCATGTGGAAATTCAATGTCGAGGGCCACTACCATAACCAATGGTGAAATTCAGCTGGTTTGCACCAATTCGGTAGAACCGGTTGCTAATTTGTGTTGAGTTTGGCAAATTAGTTGTAAAAATGACACTTCAAATGTGAAAATTGCATTCACATTAATTTACTTTCTTTAAATGTTTATCTGCATAACTCAGCATTTTCTAAACATAACACGGCATGTTCTAATTTCTTTCATTGAATAAAATAATGTTTCGTTTGCAAAAAATATTTTTTTTTTTCATCAGTCCAGTTAAAAATGAATTTAACTTTAAACAAAAAAAAAAAATAAAAATAAATAAATAATTGAAATTGAAATTTTGAAGAATTTTGAGATCCAAATTGGCAGACTAGGTCAACCCTAGTTCTATGGCATGTTTATTCAACACTACATAACTACTTATATTCAAATAAAAGGTACTCTGGTTTGGTTGCTTCTTTTGAAAATATAAAGAATTTTCCCTGTTATCACTGATCAAAAGATAATAAATAAATCATTAGATTTAGTGGCATACTCCCAAGTGCATTTTTTAAGATATTGTTCTTCATATCTTAGAAGTAATTTAAATCTAAATAGTTATTTTCTTAAATGTAGCAAATTTAATTTTTTAAAAACCTTTCTCATGCTCTAACAAATGAAAAAACACTGTATGGTCTAAACTTGCCGAGTCATGATACTTTGTATTTTATGAATTTCCAGGGTTGTCAAGCTTGTTTTTGTACCAAAAAATGATAAAAAAAATTTAATGCTAATTATTATAACTCAAGAAAAATTCAAATCATACAAAAATTTGTTTCACTTGGAAAATGTTTTTCTAAATATGTTACAGTACTCGAAAAACCGAATATTTTTTTTTATTTTGTAACTTTTTCTAAAATAAAAATAGTTTCTAAGATGATGAACAATTTTTGTAATTAGAAGTAATTAAATCTAACGATTTAGGAATTAACTCTTGGTCAGCGATAAGAAGGAACACACATATTTTATAACTGATATTGCCTTGACTGCATATTTTAAATGAAATTGCTCGCCTTTCAAATGCACTGCTAGTAAGAAGTATAAACATCATAAAGAATAAAAATTTATTATAAAATTTATTAAAATGTTTGAAATGCTTCAGAAGGAAAACAACTCATGCATAAGAAAGACGGTGAGTGTTTTATTATTTCAGATGCTTGAAAAAATATCAAATTTGCAGAAAATCATAAATGTTTTGGCAAGTTCAAAAACATGTTTTTAAAAACAACGTAGCAAATTTAAAAAATGAAAGGCAACTAAATTTTGAACATTTAAGGTTAAATTGTACTCAATTTAAATATAGGAATAAAGTATAGTTTTTCCTCCCTTAGATTACTGGAATATTAAAGATAAAAAGCTTCCATGAAGCATTATTTATATTTAATGACACTTAATATTAATGATTATTGAGGGTTTTTTAAATATATGCACATTTCACCAGCAATTGTTATCCATGGATGGTTATTGTATGAAAGGTTTATGTTGCATGTTTTAAAACTGAAATAAATTTTATTATTGATACAAAATTACCAGATATATATTCTCTGTGTGCACATTACTGTTACTACAAAAATAGATTTAGAGGCATTTGGGACTAATTATAACAGACGGCATTGTCAAATATCTCGGTGAAATTGGTGACTTTGGTGACAAATGTGTTTTATTCAAAATTTTAAGTTCATTTTTATTATAAAGAAAAATAAATGGTATTATCCCAGTTTGATTTCCCAGCTCTCTCCACAATCAATAATTAGCATGCATGTATTTTAAGTTATGCTCCTGTTTGTTTAACCCTTTCAGGGGCAGAAAAATTCTGTTCGTAAAATGATGAAATAATTGATGGCACCAGAATTTACAAACGAAGTTTTTACTTTTCTACAGTTTCAATATAAAAGAAAAATTTTATTAAAATATTCTTAGTGCTGTTTGTCAGCTTTGGAATTAAAATTAGGTGGTCATGCCGCATGACCACCGCCAGTGGCGTAGCCAGGATTTCGTTTCGGGGGGGCGGTGTCCAGAATTTTTCCTTCAGGTTATATATATATATATAGTAAAACCTGTCAAGATAAAATCGTAAATATTGCTGGAAAATTCCGTTTTACACAGGTTTTCGTGTTATCAGGTGTATTTGTATAGTATTCTTTACCGTAGCACTATGGAACATTTCTGTTTAAGACAGAATTCCGTTATAGGCAGATTCCAATTTTACAAGTTCTGTGTATTTATATAAATATACTTATTTATGTCATATGAATAGAATAAAACTTGTCAAAATAGTAGTTGTCTATAACAGAATCCTGTCTTTAACGGAACCGTTACATGGTCTTAATATGAATTGCGATACAATTAAATTTGCTGAAAATCTGTCTGAAAGGGGATTTTCATCGTTCTTTAGTGAAACATGCCTGTGAAAGCGGAATCTTTCTATAACGGAATCCTGCCTCAAACGGAAGAGTTTCAGAATTTATTGGCAGAAATTTCGCTGTATTAGTAAAGCGAAAATTACCTTTCTGAATTTGTGGTAGCAAACGACTTTTAACAAAAAATTTGAAAATTCTTACTTTATAGTTTTGGCAGCGAATGGGTTAAATCAAGTTTCATATTACATAACATTTGCCTACAATAAAGTTAGGATCAAGTGGTTAAGTTTAAAACAGCATTTTCCATGTTTAATTTCTTGCCATTGAATTAAGAACTTTTGCTGTAATAGATATTGGATAATGATTTCACATAAGTGTCAATTGCATGAGCCGTTCATGCGACCCGCCGCGCTCCCATGGCAGTTTTTGAAATAACCCAGATAGCATGAACATTAACAGCAAGTTTGATTTTTTCTGATATTATCTTGCCGCGACAAAATTGTATTGTGAAATTCGTAGAAAATCTCCCGCAAGGTATACCATCACCCACTTGCATGAGTAGTTTGCCGTGAAACTGATGCAAGACTGTCTTTAATTCACAAAAGTGACGAAAGCAAAAAATCCATCTGTTGAGATAATAGACAATCAGCGCATACGCAGAAATTGCAGAAATTTTATTCGGTAGGCACCACTTTTTCTAAATGCTATACTTATTAAATACCAAAAAATGCTCGAAATGAAAAGTACAAATATTATCTAAATTTGTTTATAGTGATAAAACCGATGCATGCACCTTCTGACGGTGCTTTCGCATCAATAGACTTGATCAGGTCTATGGACCCCTTCGAAGGAGTTAAACTTATAGTGTGACATGGAAATATTACTACTTTGCAGTAAGTTTGCAGTATTTTTGATTAATTGTTTGTCGTTAGTTTGCAATAAATTTGATACAGTATAAATTTAACTTGCACGACAAGTTAGCTGCAAGTTCAAAGTGTGGTGACTTCGGCGTTTGCACTATCTTGCTGCAATCTTGTTATGAACTTTCAGTCTTGTCATGCTGAGCTTACTGCAACTTCGCAGGTTTTCAAAGCAAGACTGTAGCAAATTTTCTGCAAACTAAAAGTGCTATGTGGAAGGTTTTAACTTTAAGAAAAAGATCTTGCATTTTCCGCTACAGAAACTAGTAATGTAAGAAGCAAACACATCAAATGTAGTTCAAGCTGGAAAAAGCAGTTTTGTTACAATTGTCTTATTCAGCCATAATTCTTTTGGGTTTCCATGTTTCATGTCTCGCCACTTTTGATACCATATTCGATCTAATAGTTGCTTCCGATATCTGGTCGTCTTTAAGGAAGTTAAACTTTTGTAATAAGTTTGTTTATTTTTGATGTATTAGCACTTTTCTGGAAGTATTAGAATGTGTAAAAAACAGTTCATGGGGTTTCTGTTTTTGTACTTCCCAGCCAATTTATTTTAGATGGTTCGAAACAGTTTTAGAGCATTCTCCAAGTTCAGCAGTAAGCTTCGGACAGGTCAGATTTATGCAGCTCTAGAAGAGACACTTAGGAGTTCCGTGGAAGGGGGTAACGCCATTCTAGACCATTAATAATCATAAAATTCCGAATCTTCCGATTGCACCCTTAAACAACTTGGCAGGAGGATCAAGAACCTCATCTCTGTATATTTCACATTCACAGTTGCACTGGTAAAAATGTGTCGGTCTCTGCGGCCATTCAAAATTACGTCCGTCCATACCATGATTCCACGACCTTTGTATCGATGCCTTTCACGGATGTTTCCAGCCTTATTGCGTGTGATTTTCTCCCTTCATATGGTAACATAAACTCTCTCAACAAAATCGAGATTCATCGGTAAAGAGAACTTGGCTCCAGTCCGTGGTACTCCAATGACGATGATCTCCACACCACTTTAACCGGGCGCATTTCGCTACCGGAGTTAGTGGAACACAAATCATGGGTTTCCTTGCATGCAACCTGTCACTCACAGTAAACCAGGATAGTCGAGTTCTTGTTGCTGCAGCAAACTCCTTGCAGTCTGAACTGACGTCAATTGCCTATTTCTTTTAGCAATTGTTGGCAAATTACATTCCTGAGAGCCTATTGTGGTGCGTTTTCTACCTTGATCTGGTTGTTTGTGGACATTATACCAGTGTCTTTAAACCGTTTCCAGATTCTTGACATGACGCTTTTGGCTATTTTTAAGTCTTTACAGACCCCTAAGATTGCCTGTGCTGCTTCCATTCTCCCTATCGCACGCAATTTCTCAAAATCGGTCAAATGTCTTCTGGACGACATATTCCACCTACTAGAAGCGAAAGTTTTACCTACTTACACTTACAATCCTTAAAATTAGACTTTAAATTACCCACGTGAGCTCCTTTTCACACGTGAACTGAAAAAATGGGCTGAGGCTGAAAAATTTGCATATATTTCTGTAGCGAATGTTAATCCCATTGGACTACGTGATAACGTTGACATTGAGTTACCTTTCTGGAAGTTCCCTTAATAGAATTAACATAAAGCACCTTTTTATGGTTGTTCCTTTAATTTTTTTAGCCAGTGTATTTTGAAAGTGGTAGCAAATAACTAGTCCAAAAATAAAGTTACTTTTATTAATTGCAGGCAGCAGATTTAAAGTAATTGTTAATATTGTCCGTTATAAAGTGAACAAAGATAAGGGTCACGAAACTCAACCAATGTACCATTATTGCGTTCATATAAACTTGTTCTTTCCCATAAGTGTCGACAACAGAACCCCATCGAAGTCCAAGATAAAGAAGTTTTACGTTTAATCTAGTTACAGTAAATTTGTATAAACGGAATAGCAGGTATACTTGCATAATTATTCTTCCGTCTCGGGACATTAAAATGTTTTTGTTTATGAGAGGATTCCGTGTTTTCAGAAAACCTGCCAAGAAGGATTCACAATTGGAACAAGTTTCATTTCAGATAGGTTTCAAACGTTATCAAGCACAAATATATAGAGTTGTTTTCGTCTAACCTTGAATTGTTTTCCTTTGAGATAGGTCATCTTCACAGATTTTCCTGTAATAGATTTATGCTCTTCAGAGGTGGTGTTATAGCAGCGGTTTCCAACCTGGGGTTGCGTACCCCTGGGGGTATGTGAAAATAATATCGGTAATGGCGAAAGTCACAAAAATGTTAGGAATATCAATGTAATTTGCATCTATTTATTATATGGTTGTGATAAGAAGATTACTAATGAAAAAAAGCATGTTTACGTTATCTTCTTGAGTGGAGGGGGGGGGGGGGGGGGGGGGGAGCGTGCTTATGAGAAATGGGGGTACTCCGAAATGAAAAACCTAAGAAAACGTGAAAGAAAAAAGTTTGGGAAGTGAGTACGTTTTAGCAGTTTTAAGGGATACTGTGAAAACGGAAAGTATTTATACCGGAAATCTGCCTAAAACGGAAAAGTTCATAGTACACCTTCTAAGACGAATACCTCTCTAAAGCGGTATTTTTTATAGATTCTTTGTAATTCTGTCTTAGCAGTTTTTACTGTTGTATTTGTATCCATGATTCAGTAAACCAGGTCTACTTTCGGGGGGGTCCGGACCCCCTGGAGCCCCCCCCCCCCCCCCCCCCCTTGGCTACGCCACTGACCACCGCACTTGAAAGGGTTAAAACATGTTTGTTAAAGATGTTTTTTTAAAGTCTCATAAATTAATGATGTTAAATTAATTTTAAGTTTTAAAGTCTTAATAGCTAATTAAGGTTTCTTTAAAATAAATTTAGCAGCATATTTATCAAAGCAAAATGAAGTTTTAATTATTACCTGCATCATGTAATGGTGAGGCAAGCAGAATACAAATGTAAACAAAGATGGTTGGCACTGAGGGAAATAAATTGTGCAATGCTGGACTAGACAATAATTAACTGAAAATTTAACCTGTTAAATAAGTGTATGCCAGCTAAACTGGATTAAGTTGTTGCATCACTAGAGAAGTGCTGATACAGTTTTTTCATAATTAACTTGGCGTTTAACTGCAACTGTAATCATTCAATTTGCCCTTTAACTGTTTAATCTGCATTTATAGAGCAGCTGTTGGTGAATTGTCAGATGATGTGTGGTGCTTCAAGTTGAAGTTATTATAGCTAGAGAATGTGTTTAAATATTTTTAAAGGTATTGTTATTTTTATGGTACCAGTATGGTGGAAGTGAGCTGTGCTTATTTACTTTTATCACTTTTTACAAACCATTTTTTATTAGAGTTTCGTTCATCTGACGAAACCCTATTCGTCTCACTCTTCTGTCTGCCTGTCCATCACAGAGCCTGTTCTTAGAAACTATACATGTTGGAGACTTGAAATTTTGCATACTTATAGCTGAACACCTCACATTAAACGACAAATCATAAAATTTGGAAAAAGTCGTATATCTAACCTTCTAGGCTCTAACTTGTGTATTCTAAACTTTTTTTTCTAACTGAACCACTAATTAAATTGAAGACTTGAAATTTTGCATACTTATAGCTGAACATCTCACATCAAATGACAAATCAGAAAATTTGGAAAAAGTCATTCATTTAACCCTCTGGGCTCTAACTTGTGTATTTAATTTTTTTTTCTAACTGAGCCCCTAATTAAGTTGAAGACTTGAAATTTTGCATACTTATAGCTGAGCCCTTGCGATCACACGAAAAATCATAAAATTTTCAAAAAGGTCTTATATTATTTAACCCTCCGGGCTTTAACATGTATATTTTAAGGAATTTTTCTAACTCAGTCCCTAATTAAGTTGGAGACTTGAAATTTTGAATACTTATAGCAGAACACTTACAATCACACGAAAAATCAAAAAAATTTCAAAAAGTCTTATATTATTTACCCTCTGAGCTCTAACTTCCGTATTTTCAGCAATTTTTCTAACCTTCCCCCTTTTCACCCGGGGCGCACTTTTCTAACTTTTGCCGACACTTCTTTGACCACTTTTTCATATTTTGCATCATAGCCTTACACATTTTAGTTCCACTTTTTACCGCCAGGGGACACCTACCTATCTTGGGTGCTATGGCCCAATCCCCTCGACTAATATATCTACAGATAGGTTGTAAAACAGAGTTTTGTTCAAATAGAGTTTTGTTTAGAATAGAGTGCACCCCCTGGTTGTGAAATGTGAAACTAACAGATTTTGCAAAAGGATAAAGTAAAACACTTTATCCTTTTGCAAAATCTGTTAGTTAATATAAACGTTAAAGGAATATTAAACGAAACCTTCTGTGCGATTGTGATCACACTTACCTACTTGTTTGTTATGCAGTTTTATTAACATGAATTTAAATAAAAGTTACTTTTTAATTTACTTCAGGGACTGTGCAATGAATTTTCAATAAGCTATATCACATGCTATCTTTATATGAAAAAGCTCCACGGCCTTACTTACAACTGATGTTCCAGACAGAACATAAGTGATGCCCAGGTTCTAAAACAAACTAGCAAGAGTTTTCCTAAAAATGCTTTTGTGAAAGCGTAGAAATTTAGAAAGACAATTGTTACCCAAATGAACCCCAACAAGACTAGGCTGAAAAATAAATGTTAAAAGTATATCAAAGACTTATGTGCATATGTGTAACAGGAATAACAACTATGTAAAAGAGCAAACAATCTCTATTAAACAAAAATATAACACTTAAAAACAGAGGAATAGATAATTCAGCGATCTCTACACCGAGTTTCCAATAGACCATTTGTAAATGAGGAATTACAGGATCCTTATACATATATCTGTAACTGAGAAAAAGACACCATACCTCTTATACATTATAAAGCAGTAATTAACCTTCAATAATATTGATCCTGGAATCCGGAGATATGCAAAGTAGGCTAATATAAAAAGGGTTGTTAAAAGCTCATGAAAAAGCAATAGAAAAAACCATGCTTTTGAAATAAACATAATTCCTTATTTGTTCAAGAAGTCAGGGATTAAAAGATTTTAAAAATGGAACAAACTGTTTTCCTTAACTTAAGCTAATACCTTAAGTTTATACTAGTACCTTAATCTTTATATTATAGTGAGTGTGAGCTTTTAACCAACAAAAATATTTAACATCTCTCTTAAATTTTAATAGCTATGAAAATAGAAATTGGCTTTTTTAATTTAACAAAATATATATACTGACAGTCATTAGTTTCAAAAGACAATTTAAATTAACGTTAATATTTTAAGTTCTCTGTTTTCTAGTACAGCAATCTCTTAACATTCGTGAGGGTTAGGTTCACAGAAATCTCAGCGAATGTCAAAATCACGAATGTTGAGACTATCTTCTAGTGCATAAAAGGGGGTTAGGTTTTAAGATTTTGTTTAAATAGAAAAAACAACTGAAACCTGAAAAGTATATATATTAAGCATGAAAAAGTACATGCTGTAAATAAATTTGAATAATTATAAACATATTGTACAAAGTTTAGTTGCTAGTTGATGGCTGAAAAAATTGATGCAATTGTTTGGAAGAACAAGATTTTTTGTTAATGAATTTCCGTGTAAGGAAAAGTTACAGTCTCAGTTTCTCTTTCAAAATTAAGATTCCTCATCGGTTAAGGATCACATTCTGTTACTTTCTCAACAAATTGTTGTTTAAGGCTGTTCTCAAATCTTAAGGGTCAACTTTCTGACATAAGTTTTAATTCATTTTTGTTCGGAAACACATGAAACTAAAAGGTATTGTTATTCACAAACTATGTCATCAAACTGTTTTTTCCGTTTTCTTGTAAACGCAATAGATCTTTCAAAAAATACTGTCAAAGTTGGCATTTTGAACTGAACTCCGGAACGAAAGAAGAAAATCCAGTCAGTAAGGGGAGAAAAAGGCAGTGTCACATGATCAAAATCACTTATAACTCAATCGGTAATGGATGGATCAAAAAATGGAAAACACAGTTCAATTCCAAATCGCTTCCAGGGTCAGGCTTTCCAATTTTATATCTTTCTGTTAAAAAATGAATTTGTAAATGTGTCAAAACGTTTTGCACTTGTTGAGCAGAGCAGTTGAGAACAGCCTTAAGTTTTAAAATTTCTCATACAATTTTTTCAGGAAAAATTTCCCCGTGCAACAAAAAGTTTGGATTTTTTAATTTTTAGCATCAAGTGATGTTTCGGGTTTCTCGGATTACTGATCTATATTTTGCCAGTTTAATTTTTTTTTATAACACAAACAATATTCAAATTACTTAAAGGTGTTTTTATTTATAATATGATACATTTAAAAACCTAGTACTTTTGAGCATATCATGCTCATCATCAGGGCTTAAGGATGTTAAGAAATTGATATTTTATATCATTTTTAACTTATTATATTTTGCCTCAATACAAGGGTTGAAGTTCTCGGAACTTAGGCTATACAGTAGAATGCAGCTGCCCAGTGTCAGATAGTTTATGGAATGGGTAAAACAAAGCAAGCTTACTTTGTAAAAAAATATTCTTTATAAAACAAAATTTGCGAATAACTCAGTTAAGTATTCACGAATGTTGAAATGTTCTTCAAATTTTATTTCGTGAATAATCAAAACTTGCGAATGTTAAGGGATTACTGTATTTAGCAATTATAATTATCATAAAGTTTAATGAATTCACTACTTAAAAGATGTTTAATGAATTAAACAATTTAAGTTACTTTAAAAGAAGCCAATAACACATTTAAACATGCAGCTTTAAACCTAAACAAACAAAAAAACCCCTCCAGAACAGCACCTATGAAAAACTTTAAATACAATGGCAAACTTTAAAACAACTGACATACTGTCGAAGATGATACAGTTAAACTATCGTTATCTGAAAAACTTTTCTAGAAAAACTAACTTGCCACCGTGAATGCAACATTATATTACCAAGAAGGAACAACCACCGCTTCTATTTATTTCCGTGTATTCCTTACTAAAAGAAAATTCAACTAACAGTCAGCAAAGTTAAGTCTCTGACTCCATTTAACTACTCTATACGTAAAACGTCTTCATCCATTTTATATTGAAAAACTAAAGGTGAAAAAAATGAACCACTGCTTTCCCTCTGCAGATAAAATACATTTGACTTCTATTATAGCATACATCATTGAAAGATTCTAGTTACATTCTAACATCTCAAATATCTTTAAAGATATATCAAGAGGCCACGGAAGTTTTGTTGCTTCCAGCGAACATTAAAAGAGAAAAACAACAAGACTAACTTTCCTCCTGAAATCATCGTATAAGTACAGTAGAGCCCCGCTAATCTGAACTATTTGGGACTTTTGCCTGTTCGAATTACATGAAATTCTGATAAAAATAGAAAAAAAAAGGTCTTTTTCTGAAAGAAAATGTAAGTTATAAGTAAGGTATAAGTAGTTCAGTAAACATCTTCTAAACCAGCATCCTATAGTCCAGCATGCTGGATAATCCTGCACGACTTTGAAAAACAAAAAGTAGTATTGCTTATTTAATCACTCTTTATAATAATCTAATGAAACTTCAGAATAAGAAATTACTAATAACTCATTACAAACCGTACAAAATCGCGAATCTATTAATAGCACAGTCACTATGTCAATGAGGGGGGGAGGAAAACATTTCTGTAGATAATTTGCGAAATCAAGCTGTTGAAAAGAAAAATAAATTTTTATCATCGGAATTAAATGCTTTTTGCATTTAAAAAAATAATTTTATAGTGGCTGGCAAACAAACTGATATTCCGAGATATTTTTATGGTGGCTGCTAAGAGCAGGCCTAGAGTGCATGTTTTCATTTTATGTTCATGTACATATGTTGTACTTTTACATTATTAAATTTTTTTTTTCTATTCAAGCTGTTTAAAGAATTAAAAAATGCTTTACTGCCATTTTTTGTTTAATTCTAACTTCTACATGTTTTTCCCAACATTCATCCTGTAATCCGGAAAATTTCATAGTAAAAAGTGTAAAAAGTACTTTTTTGTTTTTAGTGCATAATTCAATATTTTGAGTTTATCTCTTAAGTATAATTTTCTAAAATAAAATCAATTCGGATTAAATGGAATTTCGGATTAGCAGTGTTCTACTGTAGTAGTGATGACGAAAGCTTTCTCCCACGTACCTACATGTCATGGGTGATGCAAGCAATCTGCTCTGAAGTAGAGCGTGCACCAACCGGACTCTTTACACTATCTCAAGGCAGTTCATGGCATCCATGTGTATGACTTCCAATACCATCGAACGATACGGGAGAATCGGGACATTGATATGCACGGGAGTTAAAACTATGGGATGAATGCAGTTAAAAAAGGGGATCCAAAGGTTAAAAATATAATGGATGCAGTGAGATTTAAATCTAGCTAAAGGGATTTGGTAATTAATAAAAGATAGTTTATTTTCAAAGATAAAAAGTATCATGTCAATCAGTAAAACCTATAAATATAGTGGAGTAAGGCATTCAAAAGAACTTAGAATTTACTGAAAAATGCCCACAAAAAACTAGCATAAAACACACATTAAAAAAAATCCAGAAATCAAGCATCTACCACTCACAAGAGTCGATTTATCAAGATTATTACACTGAAGAAGTTACAAGCCACAAGAAGTTATCACCAAAGCAAAAATGTAAATAAGAATGCTCGTCACTCACTGAGTTAGCATTCTCACGATATTAGATTAGAGACTTAAGCAATATCTTGAGATCTTCCTACAGTTAATCTTTACTTATTTAATACTTAACTGCTTCCAAATTTAGATTAAGGGCAAGTGTTAATTCTTGAAGGTGGGAAAAGAAAATGAAAAAGAAAGAAAGAAATTTAGATTTTTTTTTTTTTAAATGTGGAATTTACCAAAACATGGTAGGTTTTCATCTCTGACAGCCCAAAGACCACACTTTCTTGGCAATCACCCTAACTTTTCCAGATTTTGGAAAAAAATATTGAAACTCTTCACTTATTCGTTCAATTTCCTATTTCCCTGCTTTTTCAGGTGGCATAGCAACCCTGTTCGATGCTTTTGTAACTCACCTGACATCCGAGTGTGTTTAAAAATATGACACTCACAGTGGATCGGAATCAAATACATTTAAGGTTCAAAGTAAATTTGAAAATGAATTTTACAAAGAATTAATTTTACTTTGTTTTCGATCAATGTTTGAAATTTGTAGAAATAAAGAAATGTTATAATTATTTTGCAACATACAGATAACACAAAATGCTTTTAACTGATTTTAATAACACAAGAGAATAAACCCGGGCTACAGAAAATAGGTGAAAACCCTCTTATATATATTTCTGTTGTTAACGCCCTTTTCTCTGTACATAGTAAAGACACAGCAATGAATGAGGTATTTTTCTAAAGGTTCTTACATGCAGTAAAACACGTTGTTGGATATTTTTAAGAAAAAGATAAAATGCATTTAAGGGTGTTCTCAAATCCAAAAAGGCAACTTTCTAACATACGTTTTAATTTATTTTTGTTCGAAAATGCATGAAACTAGCTGGTGTTGTTGTTCAGAATCTAACGCAATAGATTTTTCAGAAAAGAGTGTCAAAATGGGCGTTTTGAACCAAATTTCTGCACAAAGGAAGAAACAGCACACAAGAGCAGGTGAAAAACGTGTTTGTCACATGATCGAAATTGCTTATAACTCATTAGGTAATTGATTGATCAAAAATAGGAAAAAACAGTTCAATTCCTAATCGTTTCCATGGCCAGGCTTTCCAATTTTATACCTTTCTGTTAAAAAATGAATTTGTAAATGTGTCAAAATGTTTTGTGCCTGTTGAGTAGAGCAGTTAAGAACAGCCTTAATAAAAAATTAATGAAAAAGTGTATCAGCAAATCAAATGTAAAAGATTTTGGCGAGAAAGCCTTGCATGGAGTTTATAGTTTTTATTTTAAATGATAACCCTATTTTTTTTTTTTACATGATACATGGTATTTTTAAAATGCCTATTAACAATACTAAAAGTCATTTATATGAAAAATAGCAATAATGCATTCAAATAAATGTTGAAACTTATTAAAAGCGATAATTTCATGTGAGCCTCGCGCCAGGATTTAACAGCTGAAGAAATCGCTATATACATTCAGTTTTTTTTATTCTGTTCATTTCAGTGGTTTAAGCGAATACAGTTCGATCATATGTCTTAAATTCAGGATTTATTTGTATTTTATTGTTTTATTTATTGATTGGGAAATGTTTTAATTTCATTAAGATGGAAACAAATGATGAACTATTTATATAAATTTAAGTGCAAACAGATTTATTTTTCCTAATCGTCTGCACATGATAGAGATAAACTTGAAAAAAACTCATGCTTGAAAATTATTTTTAAAACAATAAAAATTGAGTCAATAGCAATACAGTTTTCGAACAAATTGCATTTGAAAGTACATTTTGTTCCCTATTCAACAATGTAAAAATTGAATATTTGCAGTATTTAGAAGTTTAAAACATTAAAATAACAGTTAATAAACGTCAAATTTAACTGTCTGTTGTTGCCACCATCAAAATCAGCATACACACACACACACGTTTGTCCTTTATAATATAGATAGAAACATTTGATATGAAACATAATGTAAAGAATCCGTATGACACAACAAATTAGAAAAAACTTATTTCATAGAAAAATGAGAATAAATGTTACATGTTTTGAGCCAGAAATGCATGGGTTCGTTCCACCAAATGACCACTTCCACCAGCGAACGGGGCAATTCTATGTCCAACGCAGATACCACAGAAGAGTACCTGAAGAATAAAGCTTTATGAAACATTAAAAGAAGAATAAATAAAAACAATAGAAATATAGAAAAAGTCCCTTATGAGGCAAGAGTAAGCAAAACATTGCTTCAAAATTACAAACAGATTAGATATGTTGCCAGCATTACATTCTGGCCACCAGAAACTTTATGTCTTCCTTTAACTACCGCAACGAAGCACAAAGATGAATTTTAGGGTCCCTATAGCTGCTGAAGGTGAAGTGGTTAAAGGATTAATTTTTTTAAACTTTTTTGCATTTAAACAATGAAACATTATTTCTAAATCAATCATTTAATGTTCTATTACTTCTTTTTTTTTTACACTTTTAAATGTACAGTCGAACCTTGTTATCCCAACACTCTAATTGGTGTCATAAGCAGAGTGTCGCGGTAACTGGAGTTGAAGAAAAGTATGTTTATAAATGCTGCATTTTTAATTAATTTAAGACAATTTTAAATTCATAACTACTCTTGCAGCTTTAAGCAACAAGACATTATTATTATTAAACAAAATAAACACAAAAACAAAATTGAAAGGAATAAAAATCAGATTTATGATGACTTGTTTTTTTATTGTTACATGAAATATTGATGAATTAAGGTTTGTGACCCAAGATGTGCTTTTACAATTATTTTTTCAATATTATACAATGAACTGTAATCAATATTCGTTGTTTCAGAAATGGATGTTAGATCATTTCTGATCGTTTCAATGCAATGCAATGCATCGGTTTTAGTCAGATGAAAAATGCCATGTAACCACAAGAAAGGTCTGCCTGACCGAAACAAAAAGACCGTGAGTAGACTGATAAGTCTATCTGAAGCTTAAGTGGGTCATTCATAGTGTGTGGCTTTATTTATTCAAATAAAGGATTGAAGCAAAATTTTTCATTTATCTCAATGGGTATTTTACACACTTATGTGAAAAGTTTGGCTAAGACATTTCTTACCGCTAATTCCATGCTTATAAGATGGATTATGAAAAATGGACAATTTTCCCAAACCGGCAGGACATCCAGAGTGGTAAATTATTTAACAACGTAAAATCTGGAGTTTATCTACATTAAAATCATGTACAGAAAATCAGGACTTTGAAAAACTGACGTGATAAGCAGGGTGATGTGAAAACTGGGTGTCGGGATAACGAGGTCCGACTGTATTTAGAAAAACAAAATCCATGAAAATGAAGACAAATAAAACAATGGTTTACTTCAAAGGACTAATAAAAAAATATATAAGATATATATGGTGACAGAATTTGAACTCTGCACTGCAAAGACTAGCAAATTCTTTGATGAGGCTCTGGACGATCAACCTCAACCTCTGAGCCTACGAAAAACTGCTGAACCAAAAATTAAATTTGTGAAAAAGATTGAGACGACTGTTGATTGCTCTTGTGAGCAGACATGCTGAAGCGTTGTTGTTCGATGGAAAACCGGGTCAGATGGAC
Organism: Maratus speciosus; assembly: GCA_963932465.1. Taxonomy (NCBI): domain Eukaryota; kingdom Metazoa; phylum Arthropoda; class Arachnida; order Araneae; family Salticidae; genus Maratus; species Maratus speciosus. Next base: position 611,074,422 of record OZ010792.1, read on the forward strand.
CTGGGTTAAGCAGAATGTCCCCGGCCAGTTATTTTTCATGTTTAATCTAAATGTAAATACCCCATACGTAAAATAATTTTATCCCCATATCCAAGAATATTAAAGTGTCAAGATTTCGTTAAAAATCTGCCTGGATTATTTACTTCTAGACACCAACCCAGAGTAGAAGTACATTTATTCCACAAAAAGAATGTGCATTTATTCTACATATATATTTTTTTCAAATTTGATGGGTACCTAGTGTATATGTGGAATACAGATGATATATTCTGTTGTTTAATAACTTTTCTCAGGGAATAACACATTAGTGTTTAGGTATTTTTTATGTAGAAAGGAAAAAAAAAATCCCAGAGATCTGAAGAGTGGACATTTAGAAAATCTTATGCTAAATAGTTTTAACAATAATTCAAAATTAACACCTTCCCTTTTTGCTTTTTATGTTTTAAATTCTATATCACAAATTCCAATGAATTATTTCTTAAAGAGAGTAATGATACAAAGAGCTAAAGAAACACCCTGCTAAAAATAGAAATGAATAGATTACCGCAACCCGGACAAGATGGCTGTCGCTTCAGACATGTAGCACACGAAATAATGACTAGATCGGAAAGACAGAGCATCCCGATAGGCGTGGATCCACCTGCAATAAATATTTTTATTAGCAAAAACCTCAACAGACCAAACAGAAAATACAGAACATTTTAAATAAAATAAAATAATTTTCTGATGATGACTGCGGGAAATGTAGGCCGAAAGTACTAAGAATTTTTTAAATAAAATGTATGTGGGAATGAGTTCAGTCAGAAGACGGCAAAAGGAAAACTAATAGTATTTAAACACTTATTTAATTAAAATTCTTCTGGACTATTACTGAAAATACAAATATTCATCTTGGCTATAAGACATACAAGGACACGACATTTAAACATTAATTGATAAAGATTCAATCACGGGTCCGCTCGCAGATCCCGTTAAATAAAATAATAATAGCGGGCAACGCGCTATCGAAAGATCAGCCAGGAGAGAGCACCTCTCTCTCCCCAACGCAGAAGCGCGTCTGTCCAAATTCCAGTGCCCAGCCTTTCGTTTTCGCTGAGCTCACCAACATCTCATGTGAACTGGACTTTGAGTTTTCCTGACATCTGGTCTGGGGTATTGTTTTGCCACTACATGTATATTTTTAACTAGTAACATCTAATTAAGCTAAATAATGCTATAAAAAGTGATAAAATATCTTTATTTAGATTGACGAACGTTTCATTGCACAAACGACGACATTTTCAAAATCATTCAGAATAGAAATTTTTTTTTTTTTTCCCTATCATTAATCATTTTGAAAATGTCGCCATTTGTGTGATGAAACATTCGTCAATCTAAATAAAGATATTTTATCCCTTTCTATAGCATTATTTAGCTTAATCTGTTTAAAAATGTTTATTATACATGTTGTTGTAACATCTATTTTATTATTTCTGTCGCCTTTAAGTGAAACAGTGAGCTTTTAAATTTCATATTGTGTATTTTGTGACAGAGCATTTTATTTAAACAACAAAACTTTCAGGATATTCTCAAATAGAAACAATTACAACTTACTGCAGGCATGGAAATGGGAAAAAAGGTGGAAAATGTTTTCTATCTATACAATAAGGCCAAACTCGTATAATTTAGACACATTTTAACAGTTATTCATACAATAAAATGAATTATAACTGTACATATAATTGTTATTTTCTTTTTGTAACTTAGAAAGTATTAAAAATAAATAAATAAATACAGTCGAACCTCGTTAACATGAGCACTCGAGGGGAATCTGTTTTTGTTCGTGTTATCCGAACTTAAATACATTACATACAACCTGGATGGGACAATCGGAAACAGTTTGTGCTAAAAGTAGTTTGTGTTAAGCGTGTTCGTGTTAACGAGGTTTGACTGTAACAATAAAAGTATAAATTCATCAAATCAAAAGAGAAAATTGGAAACAGTTTGCTAAAAGTTTAAATCCATCCAAATGTATCTGAAGAACTTACGTGAAGCAAAGAGATTAATTTTTCAAACTAAATGTATTCATTTGAATGATTTGACTGTTTAAGACTTTACTTAAAAGAAAAAAAAATATGCTAAATATATGCATGCCAAATTGATCGTTACTCCAGAAATACTACACTGAAATGACCCAGAAATGTTTTATAAATAGAATAAAATATTCTATTCCAAAAGAACCTTATGGAAACTTCCTTTCCCTAGTTAAAGAACTTCATTTACATGACTTTCAGTTGCTTATAATAAAAGCTTGCCTTTGATTGGATAGTGCAGTAATTCAGAAACTAACTCCAAGGATTTGAGTAGACAAAATGTCTATAATTATTAAGCTTTCTAGATCCCCCCATCCCCTCTATCAATATGCTTCTAATATTTTCTTTGCATTTTTGCATCCATCCAGAGAATGTCCAAATTTGTTTTTAAAAAGGTGGAATTCCTCCTTTACGAGGAACTCTTTCATGCCTGTTACTGACACATTCATCCATATAAGACACAAAACTTGCAGGGTTTTTTAAATTCAGATACTATGAAATGTTTTTTTTTTTTTTTTTTTGTTTCCCTACAAAAATAATGAAAAATGCCATCATTTTGAAAGATTTTTTTTTTTTTTTTTTTTTTTTTTTTTTACATTAGTGAAATATGTTGGTCACTGCAGAGCCTCACCGAGTGAATTTTTGTGATGTCTAAAAAATGTTGCATTTTTTTTTTCCTCTGCAGCTTTTGTAACAGGGCATGTTTGTAAAAATTGCTTTAAATTCTGATTTTGTTTCCCTAATTTTTTTATTATAGATGAAGTTTTTGGTATTTTTATGGCAAATGAAGTTCAATGAACAAAATTCAACATATTTCAAATTTAGATTTGCATTAAAATGAGGACAATAAAAGAGAGAGAAAAAATATAATCACAGAAAATTAAACTTAAAAAATATTCAAGAATGAATACAAAGATTATAAAGCTATAGTTACAAAATGCAATCCTGAAAAGGGCAAATGAGTAAAATTTTGGGAATCAAAATTGAAATGCTATGCAAACACATGATTGCACATGAACTGCAAGGACACTGAATGATTCATTTCAAATAATAAAAATACGTAACGAGATGAAAGTAGTGTTTAAAATTGGGGAAAATGACAAAATATTTAACAAAACTTTTAACAGTTGAACCAGCATAAGCACAGCACACTGAGTTCTACAATGTACAACTTACTCAACACATATTGAAAGTACAAAGTATGAATACACACCAACAATATGAATAATCTTGAATCTTCTGCAATATTTTGTATTCAATATATTTAAGACTGTATTCTTATATATATATATAAATAATAAATAAACAATACAAAAACAAAACAGAACGCACTGAACAAGCTGAACAATACAAATTTTTTGGACACAATCGCAAAGCCATTTTTATACATGCATGAATTTACAGACAAAGTGCTTTAAAATCAAATAGCAGTTTTCATTTTATAAAAATGTATTGCATCTGGAGTTGTAATCGATTGTTCCCAAGTAAAGACCCTTCCCTGACAGCTGTTCCTATAAAATTGGTTTAAATCTACAAATTTGTTCTTAAAGATCCTTAGCATTTATAGAAAATTCTATTGGATTTCTCAGTATCTGAAACGAAACAGTTGAAAATTTTGTGCTTTTAAGAATGAAAATGGCTTCATGAATGCGTCAGAAAATATCTAATTTGGATTTGAGAAAAGCACTACATAAAAAAAGAAAATGTATTCGGCTAAATATCTAACAACTACTAAATTACAACACTACATTATACCATATGCACACTAAACATTTAACTGAAGTATTTGGCCAACAACTGTTCAATTGGCGATTCAAGAACTTGATTACAACCTCTGGTGGAATAAAGATGTAACTTCTCGCTTCAGGATAGTGCTGTGCAAGCGCATTTGCATTAGTTATATTTTTAATTTGTTCAGAATAATTATTCTTTTGCACAATTTCAGATTTCCTGTGACATTTGTGCTCTGCTTTATATGATATTATCCGAATTTGAATATCTAAAACTTTTAAATGCATTTACAATAAAGAATTATATCAATGGCACTCTAGCATTAGTTAAAGGGAAATTAAAGAGACAATGTTTCTGTACCGAAGGCTTCGAGCAGCGGCTCTATAGGCTTTTAATTTCCAATAGTCAGATAACAGAATACAGTAGAACCTCTATTATCTAAAGTAACTGGGACCGGCCCTCTTTCGGAAAATCAAAATTTTCGGATAATCGAGAATGCTTCAATTTTAAGATTAAAGAAAAGTATATGTAATATTTCTTATTATGGCAACAAGTGCTTAATAAAAATAAAGCAATGGCAAAATAGAAACAAGAACTGATTATAAATAGCCTGAATTTTAATTTTCAAATTAAGTACCTTTTACATACTATCACAAGGGTTTGAAAAAATGTTTTGTTTGTCACAGTTTCGATGGCCTTTGCTTTGAAGCTCTATCACAGAGTTTTGTAATATTATTAGCTCACCAGTATCACAGTCTTTCTGCTACTCCAGCCGTGCCAAACCTTTTGCAAAACGTTCAAAAGCTTCAGAATTGCTAATTTGTTTGTTTTCTTTGTTCCACTCCACAGTTTATGGGATCTCAAGTTAAATTCAAAGGAATTCTAAGAAAGGGGATCGAAAATATTTATATGTACTCATAGTCCGGAAGGGACCGCTTGCACACAAGGAATATGATAGTTAAAAAAAAAAAGAAACAAAAAAGGTTTCAAAATGGATTTTGCGCACAAGGAATGTGACAGTAAAAAAAAAAAAAGTTTTAAAAATAAATTTTGGTTAACCGAAAATTTCGGGTAAAAGAGTTTCAGATAAAAGAGGTTCTACTGTATTCAGGAAAAAGGGTTGACTACCAAACAGTGGCCAGTATTCATTACATTCCTAGATCCAGCAGAGCTCTGTTTAAAAAAATAGGTTGATGTCAGCCAAGGCAGAAAAGTTCAAGCGAAAATCCGATTTTATAAAATCACACCTATGCAAAGGATCGACTGGTTCACTCAAGTGTGTAAAGATGCCTAGGGTCCTAGGACTTTTAATATTTCAAAACATTCAATCTTTGAAAAAATATATACATTAAACTGTAATCCTTTCTGAACACTTTTAAAACAAAGTGAATGGCACCTTTGATAGTTATTAAATATGTACCATAATTTTGCACGTAAGGGGCTGTGGCACATACGTAAAAAAAAGTTAAAAAATTGTTGGGAGCAGCACTTATGCTTATGTGGCGTATACGCTGATTTTACATTCTAAAATCTTCTTTTTATCTTACACCAAGTTTTTGACTATTTTTGGAAAAGCATTTATAAACATTAAATAAAAGATTTATAAACGTTAAAAGAAGGATTTAATCATATTTTGAATATCTTATTTCCTGCTACACAACATCGCACATTCAGAAGAGCCAATACGAAAACACGATAGCCAATAAGAAACGATTATGTAACTTGCATCATCCAGATGATAACTTACTTTTGAATTTAAAAAAATTAAGTTTTATAAAATCTTACAAAATCTTTAAAAGACCTATAAAAATACAAAATATGACTTAAAAATGATGTTTTAAAGTTTAATTGACTTAAAATGAATTTTGATACGAAGTAAATTATATTATTAATCACAGGTGCGATCGCAATGAATCGCCAAATGTCACAAATAAATAGCGCTACAATCAAACAACTCAACCGAGCAGCTAGCAAATCAAAACAAACGCAGAATCAGCAGTTTGCATATTGAAAAAAGGAAGCGGGTGAAAAAAAAAACATAGCAGGGGAATGTAGGACAAAAATTGCGAGATAAATTAAAATGGGTGGATATTTAGGAATTGCAAACATTACATGAATCATATTTCTTGTAAGATTTTATCAATATTTTTTGTTAATTTTAATCAGATTATGCTAATAATTTTTTGCCTTGCCTCTATTTCGTTTCTTTACCAATTTTTCGACAATGTGGCACTTACAGTAGGTGCGGCGCTTCTGCTGAATTTTTTTTTTTTAATTTAATGTATTTTCAGAGGTGATAATCTAAATTTTCATCTTTTTTTTTGTTGAAAACTTATTTTTTCTTGATATTATATTGCTAAACTTTTGTAAATTTTATATAAGCAAGATAGAGTTTAGTTTTTAAAACATAAAGATGCTATAAATAAACACTTTTTTTAGGTTCAGTGTAAGCACAAGACTCTCAAGTACAATTAGATACCAAACTTTTTTTTTATGCACAGAAATTATTTTTTAATCATGCACACAACCTGCGATTCCAGTTTTTTTCTCAACAAGTTCAAAAATTCCCATAACAATTAATTTTTTCTATCATGATCTCAAAAAAATGAAATGAAGGAAGAAACATGTAACTATTACCGCCTTCAAAAATTGCGTTTTTGCAATCTATACTTTTAAGATATAAAATGACAAAATTGATTTTTTTTTTTCTTTTCGATATCTCAAAAGTCTTATGACACCTTAACTATGTAGAAAACTGACACATAATATAATGCTGATTAATTCACAGCAAACATTATTTCCTCTCACTCACTAAAAGGGAGATTATTTAAACATACAAACAGAGTTATAATCTGTCCACCGTAAATTGGTTTGTGAATTATGCGACTTAAGGGTCACTCAGCTTCGGAATTCTCCTCCGTCATGTTAAGTCTATGGACTTTTGATGCATTCGTCTATTTAAAATATCTTCATAGGAAATTCCTATTTTTAACATCTTTTTTCTGTGTACCCTTCTTAAAGGATGCCTGTTTTTTTCTTAGCTTTCAAACTATTTCTAAAATCTAGGCGGAATTTAATATTTTATGTGTTAACAGCAGGCGAACTGTGAGTCAGATTTCAACACTTCCTATAAAATGAAGTCTATATTTTACAAATAGTTTGAGAACTCAGAAAAAAAACCTCTTTTAGGAGGTGTACACAAGCAATAGAAGTTAAAAATATTAATTCCCCGAGGAGATATTTTAAACAGACGAATGCATCTAATGCCCAATGATTTTACATTAGTATGGGGAAATCAGAAGCTAAGTGACCAGCCCCCTTAAGGCAGGTCGCACACTGAGGCGACATGAGGAAGATAAAATGCGACTTAGGCGGTGAAACAGGTCAAAACATAGAAGAAAGCTGTTTCAAACCTGTTTTTTCCCCAAAGGTCAGACAACATGTTGCATGAGATGCCTCAATGTACGACCTGCCATAGATTCAATATTGGTTGATTAGGGTTGTGACAGAAATCTGTAGATTTCTGTCACATATTTCTTTTTATTCAAAATTAATTTAAAACCTAACTTTTTACTTTTAAACATGTCATTCCCACCTCTTTTCTTTCATACTGATAAAGTGAATTAAATTCCTTTTCTTAAAACCATATGTTTTTTTATTAAACTGGTTTCCTCCTTTCTGAAAAATCCTTTGATTCATTCCGCTTAAATATTCAGTTACTTTCTTTCCCTTTTTCATTTAATCATTTATCTATCTGCTTCCAGTAAAAAAAAAAGAAATAAATAAAAAGTATAAGGCGTGGCTGCTAGTAACAATATCTCTTCATTTAATTTCATCGGATTTTGCCCACCGCAGTGAAAAGCTTCCTTATCACTGCTAATATGGAACCGTTGAAAATCGTGTAACAACGAATGTGAAAGGAATGTATTTTATGCGATTTTCCACATCACTCCCTTTCATTCTGTCTGCAGTATGTAATTTTAAGTTTCACTTGTCTAAGCGAATGCCAGTCTGTAATATAAACACCTCCCAGATGTTTCTGCCGTCTCTCTCATCGAAATGAGATGCGGTTTTTTAAAATCACGTTTCATGGATGTTAAATCTATTTGTCAGTTGGTTTACCAGATGCCTTTCTTGGCATTTCGCGATTGTATGTTGCGGGCATTTTTTAACGTAATCATTTCGGTTAGATAATGGTTCCCAGGATTTGTGCACTGGCAACCATTTTCCATATCGCGTTTCATGGTTCTCATCGGGGTTGCTGAATTTTTGGGATAATCATTTGGCTCGCGAAGAAAACCTTTGTCCACAGTTCGTTCAGGGTGCCAATGTTTGAATTTGGCGATGTGTCGTGACTAGTGTTATATGATTCTTATGAAATCACGATCACTCAACTTTTTTTTATCTCGACCAAAAAGCATGTAAGACCTTCGTGGTCTGTGGGTTACGCCCAGGCGTACCTTGTAAACATGGACTCTCTCTCTCACTCTTAATTAACTATGAGTATGATTTCTTTTGTAACTTTAAATTTAAAAATGTTAAATAAATTTTCATAGTTCCTGTAATATGGTTGGAGTTTTTGCATTTAAGTAAACGAACCCCACTGAATCCTCTTCACAAGGGTGACAATCCAAACTAAAAATTAATAATAACTAGTTTTTCATGAAATAAAACATTCTCATGTTATTTCAGCTTTCTTTTTTTCATCCTCTCTAGTGTGGTGATTCTTTGAAGTCACAAGCTAATTTAAGGTTAAAGATACACAATTGCAATTTCAACAGTTACTGTAGTATGAATAAGATTATGAAAATGGCAAACAACGCTAGTAATGACAAGTCGGACAAATAAGGTGCATTCATACTGTAACTCGTTTTATAAATATTCAGATCTTGATGCAATTGCTGTTGCACTCTGATGCAAAAAATGCATGAATACAAAATTTATTACTATTATATATATTAAATTCAGTACAACAGAAATAATAGGACTCCATCTTAAACAGGACATCATTACATATCATCGGGTACCATTGTATTCTTTAAATATGGTAGGATTTAATAGAACAAAGAAAACTTTTAGTAATATCTTTTTAAATTTAGATTCGATTTTCATAAAATTTGAAATAACTCGACAAAATTCTGCAATGATTACATATTATAAATTTCAAACCATTCGGTTGGGTAGTTTTTGAAATGTTATATGCATACAAACAGACAAGACAGCGACTATATGTGTGATGTACTTATATAATTACGAATGTGCCTAAAAACGTCACAGCTGAAAGTAAGTTAGGTTAGAAAACACAAATTATAAAGCAATTTAAAGTGAATGAGTACAAAATTTGGCGGATAAATTTTTGCTTGATATATATTTTATCAGCCATATCATTAATACTCAATTATTCACAAGGTGAGTTTTAATTTTTTAGCGAAATAGTCAAGGTAAAAATTAGTAGGTAGAGATTAGTAGCCATTCGCCAATGTACTTAAAATTTTTAATCAACCCTTTTCAAAAGTCAGTAGCCACATTATTATTATTATTATAAAATATACATAACAAGCATAAGTCAAAAAGAAAAAGTACAGTGACCATTTATTTACAATGAAAATAACAATAATAATTAACACAGGCATGGAAGAAACTTTACTGCATTTTATTTCAGATTCCAATATAAATTCAGATTTTAATATAAATTCTGATGTTCAGGTTATGATGTATGAAATGAATTGAAAAGTACTGGTATCACATCTGTTTCAATGTGGCAAAATGACAAAACTGGGAGCTTTTTAATAACCAGTCAGAGATGCAAGTACATGCTATTCATTTTGGAGCAAAAAAAATCATGATGGGAAAGGAAGAAAAAAAAATAGATTTTATATCAATTTGAAATTTAATGCCCCAAAAGAAAAATTTAAAACAGAGATTATTTTTTATAAGTAATTGGTAAAATCGCAAATTTATAATTAATAATAATAATAATAAAAAGTTGATCAAATTTTACTTTTTATTACTAATAAAACCTATCAGAAAAGTTAATGTTATCAGTCCTTTTTTAAAAGTGATATTAAAAAACTTTAAAAATGATGGCATTTAGGTTAGTGCCATTACTGTTTCATTTTATAACAAAATTCATACAAACTTTTTAAATAATACATACTTCCATGAAGAAGAGAAAAATAACCAAGAAGTCCAACACGTCGACACAGTTAAAAATCCAAAGCTGAGCACAATGCTTCTGATAAAAAGCAACAACCAAGAAACTTCCTAAAATGAAATTCATGAAAAATAAAAGTGAATATACATATATATATATATATATTATTATTATTATTATTTGCATTCACATTAATGGAAGAATAATAATAAAAAAAATAGGTACTTGTGTAGCTTCCAGCCGACAATTTATAACAAATAAATCTCTCTTCAAGTAACAAGATTTAACACCAATGATCTGCTGCTGTTAACAGCAGCAGTGCAGGTTACATGCAATACAGTTATTGTATTATTCATTTATTTTGTAGAAAAGGCAGTCTAGTTTTTGCTATGAAGGATACACATTAACTTCTATTTAACTGTTCATCTTTTGCATTTAATAAAAATTATAAAGATTCCATTCACAGACCAACATGCAGTGAAGTGTTGACAAAATTAAGGGATAACCCCCTGCCCCTTCCCAGTAATAGACATGATATGAAACTGTATCCAATGGCGGAACAATGGCAATGCAACATGAAAAATCATGGCAAGCAAATATCTATTAAAAAAAAAAGGAGGCTGGTTCGACAATTCAAAGATTACATATGCATGGAATGACATCAATTAAATGGAGGAAAGAATAGTTGCAGGGGCCTCGCTAAGGGACCCCCCCCCCCCCCCCCCAAACATTCATGAATGTTATTACACTTGGCAAATTTGTTTAAAACTTTAATACAAACTATAATATATTTTCTATTTCTGATAGACTTGGCAAAAACTACAAAACTAATTGGGAATATTATTAAACTTTTAACAAATAAGAACTCTATTACATTTTCAAACTATGGTAAGTTGGCAAAATTATAAAACGAGTTGGCAAATACTGAAATTTGACTTGGCAATTTAAGGTTCTTTCCCCCACCAATAAAAAGTCTTAGTGATGGCGCTGAATAATTACAATTAAGCAGCAGGTTGATGGAAAAGTACAGAAGTATCTAAAAGTTAATCCAGTATCAAAGTTGCAAGGTTTTAGGTCACTCGACTAGGTTACATCTTTGATTGGCTAGGTCACGTGGTTTTAGGTCACATTGCATTCTAGTTACTTTATTTGAATACACAGATCAAATGAAGTCAAGCCACCAACAAACAGGCATGGAAAAAAATATTTATTATATTTTGTAGTAGTGTAATAAAAAGTAATCATCAATTGTCAACAGGTTGAGTGTGGTTTCCTTAGACCTGTATCAATTCACAGTGCTGAATCGTATTTTTAAAAAAATCTTTTCTTTTTACACATACAGTAAACCCTCGATTTAACGGACTAATTGGGACTAAAATGTGTCCGTTAAATCGCAAAGTACTATTTATAATATTATTTTGTTATAATTATAGTACAAATATATATTATTACGTACTTGTAATTACATATATTATTACAGTGCAAATTACATATATATATATATAATATATATATACAATATATACAGTGTATATACATGTATTGTATATATACAATATATGTATATATATTGTATATACATATATACTACTGTATATATATATATATAAACACAATACATTACTTTTAATAATACAATATTGGTAATGAAATACAAACGAATTAACACATATGCAACTTTTATGGGAATGAAACACTTTTTACACAGAAATAATTAATAAACAAGCAATAAACAAATGGAAAAAAATTACAATGTCCCCAAAACAACAGGCATCATTTTATGTTATTTACATCACATTAAGGTTGCTCCATACTGCTGGATTGAAAAAAGGCGTCTAGTTTTAGTTGTTTCCCACTTGAATGCTGTTTTTTTATTATAAGAGCTCGAAATTGTCTAAAGTGTTCATAATACATAGACACTTCGGGATCTGAAGATGCCCCTATGTAAGTAATGATGTCATCCATATGCTCTCGTACTGTAGATAATTTCGGTCGAAATTCGCTTAATTCTTCTTTCTTGTCGTCCTTGACCTCATCTTCATTATCATCATGCAGAATACTTTCTGCGATCTCCTCCTCATTTAGAATCTGGTAGCCTGGATCTGCTTCGTCATTCTCGAGCCACTGTTCTATATCTTTCTCAGGGATATCATCACTAGCCTCCATTATTGTACTCCTAAAATCCGAAATCTCAAACCCTGTAAAATCGTATTCAGGATCTGTGTCGTTGAGTAGTTTTGACCAGCCGTTAGCCAGTGTGGATACCTTCATCTCCCTCCACGCAGCAGCAAAGTTAAAGATAGCTGATCTGCCAAATATTCATTCAGCCAAACCGAATACTTAAAAAAAAAACTTTTAAAACATATTTTTTAAAACCTTATACAACTTCTACTTTTAAATATCAACTTATAAGGACATTCCAAATAATAAGAAACAGAATCATATTTAAATAAAAAAGGATCTTTTTACATTATTTATTTGCCATTTGTTAAGTATCACTTAAGAAAATTAACCATTAATGAGGATTTTTAAAGGAATTAATGATGTACAAATGCAAGTTCCTGAACATTATCTAGTAAATAATCTGTTTCTTACTTTTTCAGGAAAAAAAAAAAAGAAAAAAAAAGGTGTTTCTAAATAAAATAGAAAAATTTTCAGGGTTAATAATAGACATCAAGACAGACAGGAAAGCATACTCTCAATCCACTTATTCAGCCATAAATACAGTGTATCTCATCTCACTCGGGGTCAAACTTGGATTTTCATCTGTTACTTTAACAATCATGAAGATATAACATTTCAACAGACTTGCTTTGATTTCTGTGAAATATGATATCCTGATGAGAAGTGCTGAAAATTGCCACAATTCATAAGTAAACAACTATGAGCTAGACATTCCTTTATTCAGAAGGCAGATGAGAATATTTATACTGTGTCAATGGCCAAAATTCAGTCATTTTCAATGATATCATCTCGATGTACATGAAAATAAAATTAAAGCAATAGAATAATAGCAATAGAATAAAACAGCAAAATTGCAATAGAATAAAAGCAAAATTAATATGAAACAAATCTCGTTAAAAATATTTTCATTATTAATAAAGTTGTGAACAAAAATTTAGCTTCTGCTTGTAGTTACAAGCTTAGGGTTTCTGATTGAATGTATTTGTAATTTTGATAGAATAAATGGACTGAGATGTTGTTTCTTGTTCAGAAAATGTTTGTCTTGAGCATATTATCTGTGCTGAAAGTATGTAGCAAGATTTTAGGAGCAACCTGTAGGTTTGCAATCTCTGAAAATGATTGCCCAATCCAGATACTGATTTAAAATGCATTTAAAAACTTCCTTACTAAATCAAAGCGAGTAGAAAAGTTATTCTTGTTGAGTTGCCACCATTTGAAATTCAAATAGATTGTATTATTTATTTTTACTTTAGTCTCTCCCTGACAAATAAATAGTATAAGATCTCCAATTTTTTCACAATTTTTCCTTGTTTCCAAACATATTAAAATGTTTGTTTTAGAACTTAAGAAATTTTCATTCACTTGTTTTAATTCACAGAAGAAGCCATGAAATTTAAAATGTTATTTATTAAAAAAAGTTTTATAACTAACTTCTTCTAAAATAACTCAAAGCAGATTTTTTTTTCAGCTTAAATTTACTTGTAAAAAGCTCTTGTTTACCAAAATGTAAGTTTCTATATTAAAACATTATGTAAAATTGTTTTAAAATTTGACATTTTAATGCCTTTAAACTTTGAAATATTAAAGTATTTGACTAGCTGACTATTTGGTATTTGGCCGAATAGTTACTATTGGGCTAGCCATATATTCGGTTCGCCTGTAGATCGAATATTCAGCATTCGGTCAAAAATACTATTTGGTGCATCCCTGGTGTTAATGTATATTTTAATGATTAAATAAATAAATTCATGAATACCATCACTTATACCACTCTTTTATAAATAAATAAAAGATAATTCATGATTTTGTTATAGATATTTTTACATTTTTTTCACACAAATAGAGGATGAGTTTTTTGCATATTATCTCAAACATTTATTTTCAAACAGTTCATTGACAAATACAGAAACCATCTAAATTCAACATAAACTACAGCATTTATTCTGTAGTATCTATTTCAATTTATTTCCAAAATATTTTAATTAAATAATGCATAAAGCTTATAACTACATATTAGAGCTTGTTTTAAAAATTTTTACAATATGTACACATTTAAAATTAAATAGAGATATTCAGATTCATATTTATGGTCCATCCTCATTTTCAAGAAAAAAATTCTCTGATTTACTTTCCAGGATCAACCATTAATGACGAATACCAATGATTGCTTTAAAAATAAAATGCATGCATTCACCCGCAATAATTGGACTTTTTTTTTTTCAGGGTTTTAGAGGGGAAATTAAGACTCTTTCCTGAGATTTTAACCCCAAGTATTCGTCTTGATCTTCAAGTTTCCCCCAAAGGCATATCAACCCAGATATTTTAGTAATGTGTATGTTCTAATGCATAGAGTTTAAAATAGAGCCATACCGATGACTCGGTCAATTTGCAGAGTACTCAGTATTAGACCAAATTTTGGCAGAGCACTCTGCCTATACCGAGTAGTTGTAAGAATTTCATTTTTTAAGCATATTTGAAGACAAAGATATTTATAAGTGATCTGTAAAAAGTTATTCGAATATAAATATATAATATATGCAATAGTTCATAGGAACAATAGACTCGATACATAAAAAAATATGTACAAAATATAGAAAAAGGTAAGAAAACCCCCATGAAAAATTAATGCAGATTAAAATTTAATTTTATATTGATGCAAATAAAAAGAAGTCATTTTTAAATCTGTAGGAAAAGAAAGGGATTAAGATTTGGGGTAAAGAAAAAGTTTGTAGAAACTGAAAATACACTAAATGCAATAAAACAATAATTAAATTTGTTATACTGTAGACTCCCTCAAATCTGGAACCTATAATCCGCAAATGCCTAAAATCCACACATCATCATAGATGTAAACAATGGAGCTTTCAGTTAAGATGTAGCGGCAAAATTACAGAATTTTTTCAGTTTTATATCATTCCGTATATATGTTAATATGTAACTCTCGATATTATAAATGAACTTGTGGTTTTTCATGAAGAAGTTTAAATTTATTTCTGAAAAAAATCAAGATATTGGTGAGATCATAGATAATCACAATCTTTTTAACTAATTATATTTGATAGCTCATATTAAAGATTCACTAATACTCAAATTAACAAAACTACAGAGCACTGTTTTTATTAAATAATATCACAAGATAAGCCGCTCGTAGCTACCTCTTTCACAACAAAACATTCTATCAACTCGTATAAACAAACGCAGGCAATAAAAGTTATTGCCAAAAATACAAAGCATAATTAAGACCAAACAAAATTTATGAACTAGTATATAACCCTGTCAAAAATGTCAGAATGTTGATTTGCGTTTCATTTTATAAGACTTCACATAAACAAACAGAATGAAGATTTTATTATTGAACTTTCATTATTTTTATTGTTTGTATTGTAGAAAAGTACATTTTAAAAATGACAAATGATTTCTACATATACAAATGATGAGGATATTTTTTTACTCAATATTAAATGCCTGGAATAGTTCAATAATTGGACGAAACAAACACCAGTATTTATTGCAACAATAATAATACTAATTAGCAAAGTGAAACACAATTTCTGAAGATTTTATAAAACATTAAAATTAAATATTCAATGCGTTAAAGTTTTTTTTTAATATATTATTTTTATAAAAAGAATGAATCTTAATAATGAATGACTCAATCAACCACTTTGCATTAGCAGTGGATCAAGGCACAAAATTAACAGATAGAGATATGGTATTAGAACTCTGTGGGAACACAAAAGCAGTTTTACTCATTAATGGAGCTTTGAGTCTCGTTTCTAAATAATATAGATTTGGCTCCATTTATCGTCAAATAATATAAACAAAGGAACTTTTTGTTAAATTTTTTTAATAGAAACTAATTTTTAAAAGCTTCAGTTATATAAAGTTAAAATTTCGTTCGGTATAAATAAAACAAAAGTGTTACAGTAGAAATGTTTAATTTTTAATTACTTTGCATATTTATATTAATTTTAGTCATAATTTAAAATTGTGTACACAGTCAGCGTTGTATTTTTCCATTCGTATCTCAGTTATTTTATTTTATGCAAGAAAATTCTGATATTAAAGTGTCACGTTTATTTTATGACTCGTATCGCCTACCCCGAGTGCAATTAAAGTGGAGACAGATGTCTGTGTGCCGACTGTAACACGGACCTATTTACGACCTTGTTTTGAACGAATTCGGTAAGGGGCAGCTGTGTTGTATGTATTTAAGGGCCCACACACAGGCACCAGTCTGGGTAACACATCTCTATTTTTGCTCATGAAAGGGCCATCATAAAACTGCGAGACTCATTCTTGCATTTTAAGATAAACATCGTTTTTCTTTGCAGGGCAGGGACAGGAGTCAACAACGGCGTAAAGTGAAAATTTGTCACAGAGGCTCTTTAATTGGAGTCATAAAACTTCTCTATCCTTGGAGCGTTGTTTATTTCTTTTTCTTCTCTTAGAAACGGCTGAGTTCGGACACCACGTGGGATCAGGCGATTGTGGGGATGAAAAGACCCTTGGCAACAGATAGTTAGGCCACTAAAAAAGGTTCATGTTCGTTGTTTATTTTTAATAGGGGCGTTATATGTTTAGATGTTTGGAAGTAGTGAGGTAATGGGTCGAAGGGTGTGTCAGTGGATAGATTTGTTTTATGAAGGGGAGTGTTCTGAGCGGTCGTAAGGATGACGTCGGATTAGAAAGATAGTGACACTCTCTCCCTGACTCTGGTGTTTGGTTCATCAAAAAGGTCTCGAGGTGCTAAGCTGCCAGTGATGTAATAAAAAGTTTTGTTTGCCCCGACGTATGCCGAAAAAAAGAAAAACACAACGCCAGGCTGAGCTATATGGAGCGAATGGAATTGGCATTGCTCGAACGAGGTAAAGAGAAGTAGCTGGAGGACCTATTAGTACGTCCTCGACAAAGAGATCCTGCCCGGCTTATGCCAAGGGACGCAGCGAGCTTGCCGTCAAATAGATAAAAGGGAACGGGACCATCCGGAGAATTTAGTGCTATATTTTACTGCCAGTGCGGCAACCAAGAGAAGTAGCTGGGGGCCTGTAGTACGGTTTTGACGAAGGGATCAAGTACGGCTTACGCCAAGGGACGCAGCGTCCTAGCCGTCAACTGATGGAAGTGGACGGAATCATCCGGAGAATAGAATGCCCTATTATACTGCCCGTGCGGCGACGGAATTTGTGCTCTCACCCTGTTAAAATAGTGGTTTAAGAAATTGTTGGATTAAGCATGGCGAGAATTATGGTGAGTGTGTTTCTTTAATTTCATTAAGATATTCTCTGATGATGTACGAGAACAGTAAAAAAGCAAGTGCTAAATGCTAGTTATAACGCTAATTGGATATGTAAGTTGAAACATTAAGCAAAATGTATTTAAGCCTATTTCAATGCTGATATTACTAATTTTATATCCTTGGTCTAGATATCAGGTGTTGTATTATATATATATATGTCAATGCAAATGTTAAACTAGTAAATCTGCAGATCAGGAGCCTCAACGTCAGCTCTACAATTCATTGTGTTTAGCACCCTTTGAGTAATATTAATCTTTCTACAAAAAACGAAATTTAAAGTTTTGAAATTACATAAACATTTATAAAACGAAAAAATATTTCGAAGGTTTCTGACATTAAAAGCGTTAAATTAAACCCCTTGTTATGTAATGGTATTCTGAAAATCTCATGAGCTAATTATTCTGGTAATTTTTAGATAATAAAGTAGATTTCTTCAGGGGGGCAGAGCCCCCCTGAACCCCTTCGTAGCGTAATTTAATTAACATTTGTAATTATCAATTAATTGTGTTAATGTCCTTTAGTAAATTCTACCAATAGACGGAAACGTACATGAATTCTTTTCTACAGCCCTGTATATTACGTGAAGATTTTTACGCGTCGTCTATAACATTTAAATTTAATGCAGACAAAAAACCCTCTTAAAACTGCTCATATCACATTTCCGGGGATTAGTATGCATAGTGTGCACCATATATCCAGTTTCTGCGGAGTCCTGTATATGGTTCTATTTAAATTCTGCAAACATTTGTTAGTATACTAAATGTAATTGGGCTGGGAAATACATAACTCAAATAATAATAAAAAAAAAACACTGAAGCAATTCGCGCTCATTTTCATTTATACTTACGAATTCATTTGTGTATCCCTGTACATGGTCTATACAATATTTAAGCACTACTTATTAAGCACAAATTTACTTAACGTTAAAATGCACACCATAATCGAAAATGCTCTTCAGCAATCATCCCTAATAGACCAGAACTGTATCCGAAATTTTTTATGTGACCCTATAAATGAACGATAAATACGATACAAATCATATTTAAGCTTCTTGTAGTCAACCACAGTAACGTAATTTAATTTCATAATGTTTGAATTAGTGCAACACAATTAACACACTGACGACAGGCAATTTAATTAAATCTGGGTTTAAAAACAGTAGAAGCTCCTCCCTCTTCTGAAAGTGTCTCGGAAATTGGTTTCTGAGATATGTTTTTCATGTTTATGCAGCAGTAAATATCTTTCAATGTACGGATGTAATATATAATGTCTTACAATCTATAAAAAATATGGACAACACAATATAAATGTCTTTTCTGTATTATTCTGAATAAAAACGAGAATTCTCGTTTCCCGTCGCTAATGTGTTAAAATAAGCTGTGAAGAGTTTTTTTCCCCCGTAGACCACATTTTAATCGACCACTTTTGTGTGACCCTGAAAAAAACATATGCTTTGCACCCTATATACTACAAAAATGTTTCAAAAATACATATCAATTTTATTATTTTGTAACAGAGTAACATCATTAAAAAACGCCACAAAAGGATTTTCTTCAAAGATTGTAATATTATGAATACTTTTGAGTTCCCTGTACGCATGCTGTAAGTGCTACACATAACATGTTTTATAGTAACCAGGTTCTAGTGCACCTTAATAAAGTATATAAATTTCATTACGTTTAAAATTGTGTAACATTATTAAAATACACCGCAGACGATTTTCCCCAAAGACTATAATGTAACGGAATAGTTTTGAGTGCCCCTGTAATTAAGCTATGAATGCTACACTCTTCATTTTTAATACCAAACATACTTTGGCAAACCTCAATAACGTATATCAATTACATGTAATCCCGACTATATTTACGCGAGTTAGAGCACGTAGAGAAACACGGCAGGCTACAGATAGAAAAACTGAAGTCATAAATACTTTTCATCCATGTTGGAAAGTGTTAAAAAGGATTTACATGCCTTTAACTGTACTTTTTTTTTTCACTTATAGCATGGTTAAACATTAGTTTAAACACCCTAATCCATACGATAGCAATAACATATTAAAAGCCCCCCAAAATATGCATATCTGGAGATCTATAAATCTACTGGAAAATAATTCATTATCGTACCCACTGTTAATTGCATAAATTGCATCGATTTGGCGCGATAAAATATTTTTTGTGATAGCCTTTTAATAGTACCCGCAACAAAATTAACGTAATTTACTAACTTCATTCATATTTGACGCAATGATAGGCTACGAATAACAGTCGCTAGGCAACGAAGAAAGGAAAAAAAAGAAATATGTATCATGTAAAACAAGAAAATTAATTTAAAAATTCTTTATATTATTGGAGTACATGTATAAATGTCCTCAAAACATTATACACGTAAATAAAAAAAAAAATCTGATAGATATATTGATAAAACTTCAATATAATAGGGATAATTTAAAACCCTTATTTGGAATTTTAGTATCCATAATTTGACATTTAAATCCATTAATCAAACGTGCCATTTTCTTTCAACAAATGGAAATTTGAAAATCGTCTGACTTGCCGTAGAAAAGCATTATAAAGAAAAATAAAATCTTCCATATTTTCCGAACGAATGAACCAAATTTAACCAAAAACTATACAGCTACGTCCGGGTATCTCACGAATATGCCCAATTAATTTCAAGCTGATCGGGTGCTTTTTGCGGCAGTTATCGCGGAACAGACGGACAGACAGACAGACAGACAAACGGAAATCAAAACTTTTCGTCTCTCCACAGTAAGCCTTCACTGACGTTTCGGCAATTAAATTCAAACATTAACATAACTTAAAATAGGATTCTTCTATGAAATTTTAACCTTTTTAGTCTACATAGTTACATAGTGCACAGTGTATGTTCTTGTTGTCATTTTATATAATATCGGTGCATTCCAATACAAATTGGGTAATGCGAAATAATTAAAGTTAAAATCATCTTTTACAAATCAAAATAAATATACTTATGTTGTGTTTAAATCTGTTTCCTTTTTAGGTGCGTTCATAATTATTGCCGAAACGTCAGTGAAGGCTTACTGTGGAGACACGAAATGTTTTGATTTCCGTTTGTCTGTCTGTCTGCCTGTCTGTTCCGCGATAACTGCCGCAAAAAGCATCCGATCGGCTTGAAATTAATTGGGCATGTTGATGAGGTACTCGGACTTAGCTGTATAGTTTTTGGTTAAATTTGGTTCATTCGTTCGGGAAATTTAGAACATTTTATTTTGCTCTGTAATGCTTTTCAATGGCAAGTCAGACGATTTTCATATTTTCATTTGTTGAAAGAAATGGTTCATATAAAAAATGGATTTAAATGGTAAATTTTGGATGCTGAAATTTTTAAATAAGATTATTAAATTATTCCAATTAGTTTGAAATTATGTCAATATATTTGCGAGATTTTTTAAATTAGGTTTATAATTTTTGGGAGAACTTTATGCATGTTTTCCAATAATATAAAGCATTTTGTTTTATCAATTTGACATAATACATATTTCATTTTTTACCTTTTCTTTGATCAGTTGCCTAGCAATGTATTTGGTCTTAATAATATTTGTATAAATGCGTCTATAATGTTTCAGTAAAGCCAGCGTCAAAACGGATGAATTAATGCATTTGTATTTTTGCATATAGATGGATTTTAGCCCCAGAAATAAAAATAGGCAGTATTT
The DNA here is from genome assembly GCA_963932465.1 of Maratus speciosus. Classification (NCBI taxonomy): domain Eukaryota; kingdom Metazoa; phylum Arthropoda; class Arachnida; order Araneae; family Salticidae; genus Maratus; species Maratus speciosus. The sequence continues at coordinate 611,095,559 of OZ010792.1, forward strand.
TATTTATTTTATTCAAATATTTTGCTTAAAAATACAAAAGTTCATTATTTTCATAGAGAATAATGTGACATTTTTTCATAAAATTTATCAATGTTTCTTTAATCGTTGCCAAGAAAATCAAAACCCTGAATAATATTTTCTCTTAAACAATTTTCAATTGAAAGATTTTGATGTGAAACAGGAAAATGAAAAAAAAAATTAAGAATAAAAAAATTAATATGGCGACATATTGGGAATAAAAAGATAACTCTCAAGTATTTCTTAATATAACAAGATGAAAGGTTTTGAGTAAGTACGAATAGCAGGTGAATTAGACGTCATTTATAAAAAAAAAAAGATGTTGGATTAAAGAGATCTTTGCTAAAATAAAATTAACTATTATTCATGGAGGAAAGAGATAGATGGAGATGCAGTATGCCGTAAAAACAGTTTGCAATATGATGTGCGCTATCGCTCAGATTTAAATGCCCTCATTTGGCCCAAACAAAACAAGCACGTGGAACAGGGACCGAATTCTTTGACTTCATCCGTGTATTTTTTCTGTAAAATGAAAATGGTCTGCTTATATTTAAGCATTCTAAAGTAGCATTTCATCGTATTATGAATTAAAAACTGTATTACTAAAAATATTTTTCTTTTCTTTCTTTCTTTTTTTAAGCACGCCGTTGTGTTTGGGTCGAATGTAGCGGATTTTAAGGTTACATTTTTGGCGTCACTTCAAGATTTATTGTTTGCGTACGGTTAACATGAGGATTTTATTTTAAATTTTTAATTTATTAATTTATAAAAAAAAACTTATGCTTATCCTTATAAATCACAGCGTAAAAAAAAATCTATGATATACTATAACCATCCGCACAATCAATAAAAAATTACGAATGTAAATTTAAATAGACTACGGGGGGTTCAGAGGGGCAGAGCTCCCCTGACGAAATGCAATTTTTTATTTAAAAAGTTACCAGAATAAGCAGCTCATCAGAATTTCAGAACATCAGTGTATAACCACTTGTTTAACACATTTAATTTCTGAAACTTTACGAAGTATTTTGTATTCTTATAAATATTTATGTAATTTGAAAACTTTAAAAAGCGATTTGTAGGAAGATGAATATTACGCAATGAGTGTTAAAAAACAATGACTTGCAAAGATGACGTTGAGGCTCCTGATCTGCAGATTTACTAGTATAAATACGTAGCACCTATAGTCATCGTTCAGTCCGTCCGTCTGTCTGTCCGCATATAACAGAGCAAAAACTACCCAACCGAATGGGCTGAAATTTTTAATATATGATTGTTGCAAAATTTTGTCGAGCCATTTCAAATTTTATGAAAATCGGATGTATAGTTTAATTACAGGGACAGTCAAAAGTTTTTCTTTACATTACGGCCAATGGGAAAAATTATTACAAGTGCATTTTAATGATGTTACAGCCTTCCGAATGGTCTGAAATTTTAAAGATATAATTGTTGCAAAATTTTGTCGAGCCATATCGGATGTATAGTTTAATTACAGGACAGTCCGACGAAAGTGTTCTGTTACATTACGGGGAATGGGAAAAAAATTATTGGAAGTGCATTTTTATGAGGTTACAGACTATGCACTTTATGAAGTGCAAAAAAATATACATTCAGTACAATATGGGGTGCAAAAAATAATTACAAAACTAGTTATAGAACGAACGCACCTCATTTGCCACGTTTGACGAGCAATTTCCAACTTGTTTTACAAAGTGTACTCTTATTGTGTCATGTAAGTCTTTAATGGTGAATAGTGAGAAATAGTTAGTCAGGCCTTTTACAGTTCAATTCCTATGACTATAGTTATCATAACACAACACGTTTTTTTTTTTTTGGTTTTTTTTTTTTTTTTTTGAAGAGAATTTATGTTTATTTAAAAACTATACGATCCAAATTGGTTGCTTCAAAGGGGATCTTGACATCCTTGTTCAACAATTTCATATTTTGACTCCTTCTAGCTCAAAATTCTTTGAAGAACTGTGAAAAGGGATGTCAGGTACTCATAGAGGCATAGCGGGTTCCTCCTGTGACTTCATTATGGTTTCATATATATTGTTGGAACATATACAACATTTTATTTACCTTGGTTACATTCGAAATTCTAGCTGGTTATTTTAAAAGGGGAGGCATTGTTAATCTAAAACAGGAGTAACCCGCAACATAATGGTACCAATTATCATTTTTTCTTTCGTAAAATTTTAATTTAATTTTATCATTTTTTAAAAACTTACCTTATATCCACATGAAATTGTTTTGTATTGCAAATAAAATTTATATTTCATATCAAACGTAGTTAAAATGTAAGGAATATACAATATCATGTTATGTACATATATTAATTGTATCAATAAGATAAAATTTCGATTTTTAACATAATAACATTTGTAAATAATTATAAAGTGAAAAAAAAATTGCAATTTAATAGTGAAAAAATATTTTTCAGCCATACTAATGCAATCATGATAACATCTTATATTTCAAATACATCTGGGGAAAAAGAAAAAACTCATTTATAATACAAACAAAATTTTAAAAAATTAAGCGGATAAATTGTAAGCTCTTGAAAATTAATAAAAATAAATTAAAATTCTATAAAAGAAATCATAATAATAATAATGTTCATTTTATTTATATTGAATGAAGAAGCTTTTAAAAAATGATCTTGTTACATTATTTATATTGTTGAATTACATCATTACTTCCTGCTTTTTTTTTTTTAATAAGAAACTAATTTCAATCAAATATTCTTTCATTTATATTGATTGTCGACAGATGGTGCTGAAATGTTTAAAAATAGACGGAATTTTCTTTACAGTTCAGGCTGAGGGCGCTAGTGTAGCAAATACAGTTTGTACTTCCGAACAACTCCATTTTTCACAAAATCATGTGTTGGTATGAAAAAGTGAAAAATGCATTTCAAAATATTTAAGGGCTTTAATAATATACTTTTACAAATATTTTAATAGCAGAATCAGAAGTTAACCTGTATTTATTTTTCTTTTTTTAGTGAAATGATGTAAGAGTTGTTCATTTGTATCTAGATTTGGAATTTGCAGTTCTAAAATGGCAACAGTCTTCGTTTATTTATATCTGGTTATCCGTTATTTTTAATTTATAATTTAAAACATTATATAATTGTATAGTTTTTGAAGGTTTTGGAGAAAATAAAGATGAATAGATGTAATACAAAGCAGATTACGTGTATATTTCGATAAGTTGAACAACCGGCGATCTTACGGCCTGTTGAAAACTTATGCCTAACATGGCCATGGTAAGCTTTTTTCGAGTATGGGTTTGCCCCGGATTTGTTACACTGTGTTTTATTATATAGAGATTAATCAAGCTTTTTAGGTTATTAAGACTGGCTAAACCTGAAATAAAACTTCCTTACTTTCTGATTTTAATGTGAATTAGTAGGGTACCTATAAGAGGAAAGTTTCATTGAATAATTCAAGGAAAATGTATCTCATCTTTATTAATTATTTACTTGACCTTTACTTTTAATAATTTAATCATTTAAAAAATTACCCTCCTTTTTAGTTTACTACTTTACTTATATCTTACTATATATTTCATTCAAGCATTCATTATAATTTTGATTGCATTATTACATTCGAATTTACTGTTTAAAATATATAAACAAAGCAATGACCAGAAATCCAAAAAATTCTAAAATCCGCACAAGCTCTGCTCCCAAGCTATGCAGATTTGAAGGAGTCTACTGCATTTCAAATTATGTAGCAAAAACATCAATAGTTCTACATTTAGAGGAGATGGGACATTTCTTTTATTATTACAAATTTGGCCTGCCTCATAAAAAATGTGTTTGCTGAGAGCACGGCTAAAATATAATATGCAAAAAATGAAAAGAAACTGTAAAGCCAATACAACTTTTTTTAATCAAAAGAAAATAAGCTACAGTTAGAAAATATGAGCATTAATCAATGAATTTTTACAGCAGGCAATAACCATTTTTGATAGACAGATTTCAGGTATCAGAGTGAGTCATGATGGGTTAAAGAATCGGTTTTAATTACATATTAGTTCATTGTACTTTTTACAGATAAATTTCCTTTTCATACTTATAAAATGTTGTTACAATTTTAAATTCTTGAATTTACAAAAAATGTCCTTAAAAGGTGCAGAATAAATTAAATTTCGAATCATGCACCAAGCATAGATTATGAAACACTTTCCAGCACATTCAGAATAATGTAACAGAACTGTACCGTTTAATAAGTTAAAATATTGTGTCTAATTCAACCCTATGGAAACAAATTTGAAAACCCAATTTCAGTTGTTCCCATCTACAATTGGAAAATCATCCGAATTCTTTGAGCAGCCGCCCCTGTATATGATATACAGATTTGTATCTATTAACTACATGCATGCCAAAATTTAGTTCAGTTAAGACATAAATAGATACATACTTTAGTTGAAAATTCCCCTTCAACAATTTCTGCTAATAAGGAGAACGGTACGTGAATTCTTTTGTGCAGCCCTGTATATGAAGTATAGAATTTATATAGGAGTCACATACAAAAAATTAGAAATTTAAAAAACATAATGAAATTGAAAACACACTTCCAGCCATTATTGCTCAAAGACAGTACTGTAACCGATTTCTTTTGTGTGTCCCTGTAAATGAACGACACATGCTATGAATGCCCTATTCTATCGTAATCATCTTTCTTGTTGTGACATTCAGTGATTTATATCAGTTTCAATACATTTGAAACAGCGTAATCTCATCAAAATACTCTGCAAACGATTTTTCTCCATAACGTAATGGAATTCTTTTGAGTGCCCTTGTCAATGAACTATTAACGCTACAGACTTCATATACAATATTGAATATGCCATGGTCAGAATCATTAACCTATTTCAATTGCATTCAAATCCGAGTATATTTACATAAGTTAGAACATGGACCGACAAAATGAATTCATAAAAACTTTTCAACTTTGTTGGAAAGTGTTAAAAAATGATTATATGCTGAAGATGCATGTTTATGTATGTGTATACACACAGACACAGGGGACTTCATATGCAAATGAGTGATTCTTTTTTACACACAGATTACTCAGTACTCGGCTGAGAAGTAAATGGCCGAGTACTTGGCCAAAGGACTACTCAGTTCACCACTAATTTAAAAATTTTCCAAACAAAATAAAAGCAAAAATAGCTTTTTTAAAAATAAAAATACTCTTTTACAAGAATCTTAAAATAACAGCCTCATTTTGTGACTGCAATTCATGTAGTTCCAAAAAATTTCCGCTACAATATGTTAATCTGACGTGTACACAAATTTTTGAAAATTCACTGCATTTGATGAAGGATACAGGAGTATTGCCATAATATTGTACCTCTTAAAAGGAAAAATATTTATAAAAGCAAGGATGTACAAATAAAACAAGCAGAGGCTGTCTAAGAACAATATACTAGCAGAAACACAATTAGATCAAAAATATCTTTTAACCTGAAAATCACAAGTGTCTCAAAGTGGGAATCGAAGGCAGGTCACACACTGAGGTGACAGGAGGAAAATGAAGTGTGACAGAAAAAAAATAGTTCGAAATAAAGGAGAAAGAGGTTTCAAACCTGTTTTTTCCCAAAAATCATGCAATATGTAGCATGCGTCGTCTAAGAAGCAGCAAATCTAACCTGCAGACAATTAGCAATGATAGTTATGTAAAAGTAGCAATTTAAAAAAATAATAATGACAAGTTTAAAAAATTAAATAAATCATTGTTAAAAGAACTTTTAGAAACAAAAACGTAACAGGAGAAATTCAACTTCAGCTTGTACTACACAAGACATACACTTACTTAACATATTTCAGTAATGAACTACAGTAAACTGGAACTAAAACATTAAAACCAATAAATAACTTTTCAAATAAATTGCCAAAATAATTAATTTAAATAAGCAGTTTAAACTGAATCAAAAACTAAATCCAAAAATAGCTGAGTTAAAGAATTGGAATAATAAATAATTAAGACCAAACTAACAACCAACGTTAATCCCTAGCACATCATGATACAAAGAAAACGAAACTATGACATTTAACATAAGATGACCAAAAGAAAATCAAAATAACCAGATATTTAATGAAATGGCTTTAATCAGTTTAACAGCAGAAAAACATCATTGCTCAACTGAGTGATCCTCTAAATGGCAAAGCTTTAAGATCGCTCGGCAATATTTAAAACAAGTTTTGTGTATTAAACACATTGAATTCATTAACTGAATGACATTTTAATTGTATTCAGCATTTCAATGATTGAAGTAATAGCTTTATGAAATTTTTCCACGTCCTACAACTAAAGTTTGCTTAAATAAGCTGCTTCGTTAAGTAAACTTTAATTAAATAAGTTAGTGTAGTTAAATAAGCTGCTCAGTTAAACAGGCTGTTGTGCTGCATTTTGAAACAAATATGTTAGTGGTCCGCAGTATGAACTAGGAGATTTTTTTCCAAAATGCCATTTTTTAAAATGATTGTCATCTCCAAGATACACGAATAGGGCAATCACTTTCATAACATGATTTTGTCGGAACTTTAAAAAAGTTAATGTTTTAAAGTTTTGAAAGTGATTGCCCTATTTAAAAGAAAATTTCCTCATACTTTCGTAATTACGAACCATTTCAATAAGGACATTTTGGGCACATTAACAGACAAAAACAATTTAAAATTTAAAAAATATTAAAAATTGCAAAAAATAAGCTTTGATTTTAATTAATGTAGCATCAAAATATAGAAAATGACATCCTAAAACTCAGTTAATAAGAAATAATACAGAAATATTACTTACATTATGCAGACACTTTCTAAAAATAAGTTACGAGTACCAGATTTAAAAAAAAAAAAAATAGAAAGAATAATTCTGTAAATAAGATTTATGCGTTACAACAAATAAACTTTCTTAAGGTTCACATAAGCACGAATATTTATATGAACTTGTACAAATAAAAATTGACATTGTCACAGAAAGGGAACAGCCCTTTACAGAAAAGTTTCATCCTCAAGCCGCTAAACGTAGATGATACAAATTAGCTGTTTTATGTGCATAAAAAAGTACTAAAGTTATAAGTAATTAGTAAAGTTTTTGTTAATAGTAAAGTTAAATAGTTGTAATAGTAAACTTTTTTATAATACTGTTTTTTTATACTAAAACTCTTAATAGCAAAGTTCTGTTAGAAGGTTCTAGAAGACTAAATTTTTTATGAAACTAAATAACTCCTTAGTCAGTTATGTAATTATGTTTTGGAAAGATAATAACATATGTTTTTTGAAAAATTGGCTTTAAATTAATTTGGTGAAAAGGAATAAGTTTAGTGTATTTATTTATACCAAGAATAAGAATGACCTTATCCTCAACATCTTGCAAGAAGAAAAATTAGATATGTATGTATATGTATTAAATTACATTTTAATTATTTTTAAATAATTAAGTATATATTTACTGCCCCCCCCCCCCCCCCCCCCCCCACAAATTGATCAAATTGCAGTTTTCAAATCTGTGGTGTATGCTACAAATTACAGCAATTTAAAAATGTACTCAATCAACAAATCTTAAGAAAAAAAATGGGACAATTTAATTATTAAAAATTACTTTAAATATTCTAAATAATTCCCCTAATACTGATTTATTAAATTTAGGTTATTTGGCTTTTTTTTTTTTTTTTTTTTTTTTTAATGAAATTTAAAACCAGATAAGACCATTACATATAAAAAAACATATAATACCTTGTTTATGATATATTAGTTCTTTAGTGTCTGTTTTCTAATTATGTCTAAATTTGTCATTCATTTCTGCTGTTAAAAAATATCACACTGAAGAAAACTTTTGTTGTTAATGAAGTTTGTTGCAGAAAGCTTAGTAAAATTCTGCTACAGACACAGTAAAGAATAAGACAGATGTTTTGAACAGCTTCTGTGGTCATCTTCAGGATAAAATGTTGAAATGTTTAAAAGTCCAGAGACGAAAGCTTTCTGTCGAGTCGAACAGAAGCAGTTCGAAACGTCGAAATTATGCTTTATCGTTAATTTTATTTATTTGTACAAGTTCATATAAATGTTCTTGTTTATGTGTACCATTAAAAAAGTTTATATGTTTTAACGTATAAATCTTATTTATTATATTTTATGGAGCAATTGTCCTACATATGGGAATAATTTTGATTTTAAAGAATCAAATGTAAAAAAGGATATAGGATGTGAAAAAAAAGAACAAGTACAAAAACAAAATGAGATCAAAAAATTTTACAACCCATTCGAAACAATAGAGCAAGCCATGGTTTGGTTGGCATAAATCTAAATTGCCACAAATAAAGGTTCATCGCCAAATTTTTATCTTTTTTCCTCTCCAAGTTCAGTCCGTAAACCACTAACAAATCTGTTCCTTCATTTTGTCAATCAGGGAAAAAGTTTTCAGATAACCTATTACAATCCAGAATGTAAAAATAGTTGGCACGTAACATAATACTATCTACATCACATAAAATGCAGTGAAACCTACAGGCTTTTGATTTTCTATGCTGTTCATGTAGGCAGCATAGCTGACCCAAGGTCCAAATATCACGGTGCCGGGATGGAATAGATACCCAAACATAGCGATGGGAGGTGGCATCTTCTTTCCACTTGGATCCGTGTCGAATGCTAAGGAAATCAGTTTCATGGTCAGGATCATCTGGGAGCCTGAAATTTAAATTAGAAAAGGGCTAAAAGATAATCTAAGAAGAGATTAGAAATAGAAGTAATTGCAAACTTGCCTCAGGATTTGGTTAGACCCTATAAATATATACAAAAACAGAATAAATTTCACAAAAATAACTTTTGTTTTGTTTTTACAAAATGGATCTCAAGAAAAAAAAAAAAAAAAAAACCTGCATTGACACACCTGTTATTTGTACATGCCCCAACATAGGTTGTGCAAGTTCAGTGATACTAGTTTAATAAAAAGACACAATAAATTTGTTTAATTTTTATATTCTACAGTATATTCTCGATATCTCGAAAACCTTGATATGACAAAAAAATATTTTTCCCCTTGATATTACATTTTTATCTAATGTTAATTTTAACTCTTGAAGAGTTTTCACTCAAAATCTTGATAGGTCGAATATTTTTCGAAGTAAAAAATCAATCCATTTCTTCTCTGTCGTTTGATAACGAGCAAGAACTGGGTGTTTCAGAACCAGTACCTAGCATTACTGCAGCCCAAGCTGAAGATGCTGTCCACGTACTATGACGCTTCATAGAATGCTCTAAAAACGTGGAAAACGATAAGAGACATGTCGCTAGGCCATGACACTTGGCTTTTTTAAGCAATTCTACCAATTTAAGTTCATTTATGTATTTACTAATTCTTTTCAATTTAATGTAATTATTTTCTACTATTTTAAAAATTAAAATTATTATTGCTGTATTTAGACTTAGTGGGACTATAATTACATATTTATACTTATTCTCATCTACCATGACTCTAATTTTTATAACGTTATTCCGTATCTTGTGTTTTACGTGAATTTTTATGTTTGGTTATGACCTTGTAATCTCGAAAACTCATTATCTCGAAAATTTTTTAGTGTCCCTTCGACTTCCGAGGTATCGAGAGTATACTGTATATGCTAAATCAGGTTGAAATAAACACTGCTATTCATTAGCTCACAAGTCACAATCACAAATAAAATTTAATTTATTCATATTCCACTTATTTTATTAACTGTTTCTATATTTACATTATTTCTAATTGCTAAAAAGGTGCACGTAAGATTAAAATTTTAAAAACAATAAAATAGTTTTATTTGACTGTTGACATGTTTCAACTCTTCCTGGGCCATTTTCAAAGCAAAAAACAATGATATTTTGAAATTGCACCGTATATGATGCAATGAACTGAAGAGTTGAAACATGTCAACAGTCAAATAAACCTTTTTTACTGTTTTTAAAATTTTAATCTTACACCTTTTTTCGCAATTAGAAATAGTATATTATTACAAGATGTTAATTTATTATATTAACAATATAATAATATTCATATGTTTCTATATTTGTACAATTTTGTCACAAATGGAATTGAATTTATTCATATTCCACTTATTTTATTAACTTTTATATTTAAAATCTATAGGTTATATTGTACAGGGACTTTGTGAAACCATGCAAGCACCTTATAAATGCCAAATATTCTGCATAAATACACATTTTACAGTGCACATGCAGAGAGGGTACGATATTTTCAGTAATTAAATTAATACAACAATCAGGGTTCTCGCTGGCTTTTGACCAACATTAGAAATTTGGCGAATAATAAATAAAAAACAGTAGTCAAATGAAAAGAAACGTTAGCAAAACAGATACGATGTGAAACACTGAAAAATCTATCTTTAACCCCTTATTATATCTTTTTTTTTTTTTTTTTCCCGAGTATGTTCTAAAATAATCTAATTTTTTTGTAAATAGTTATACAATAGAAATTCGGCTATCCGCTACAGAATCTATTAAAAATAAGTACATTCTAAATGTGCAAATGTGTCAGACATTCTTAGCACTCTAAGTAAAAATTCGAAAGAGCTATCTTTGATTGACCGTTGTGAATATATACACCAAAAATTGCTATGAAATTTCGACGTAAACCGATAGAAAAAATTGACCAGCCAATGATACTTTACAAACAACTAATAAATGGTATTATAGTAAATGGATAATTTCAACACAGCATTCCAGCAAAACTTTTCTCTATTTGCACTTGTTAGGAGTAATTTTGTTTGTATTTTTACCAGCTCATAGATAGTAATTAACTGACAATAGAGAAATAACTATCACATAATCCTTTCTGTTGCCTGTTGCTAAACTGAATTGGTATTAAATCTCTATAAATAGAGCAATGTAAATAGCACGTTGCGATTAAATATGAAAAGCAACATCAATCATTCTAAAACGCGGATAAGAATCTCGACTGTATTGGAATAAACATACACACACACACACACAAAAAAAAAAGCACAGAAATTGAACACTCGCAATTTGGCGAGTATCATTGTTCATTCACTTGCCAAATGAAGCATTTTGTCGCGATTTGGCACAATGGCAAGTGGGAGCGAGAACCCTGACAACAATATAAAAATGATAAAAGTACACTCTAATGAATTTTTCCTCCCATAAAATGAGTTGTTTACACAGTGATTTTTCTTTCTTGGAAAAAAAAAAAAAAGTTTAAATGGCATATATTGCTAAAAATATTTTTTTTAGATATTATTTTAACATTAAAAAGTTATGGAAATAGTTTATATATATATATCATGCTCTTAAAATAAAGTTACATGCAAATAGAATAAAAATATTTAAATTAAACAAGATTTAAAAATTGGTAAAGTTTCTACAAAAGTAAATGCTAATACACTGGGAAAAAAGAAATAAACTGATGAAATAAAAAGTGGGTGCTTTTCCACTATACCAACACATGACAAATGAAACAATTTGGGAAAAAATTACATTGTTGGTGCAAAAGTGATCACCTAAAAATTAAAATTGTCAAAATTAAAAAATATAACATTTCAAAATTACAGACTTTAGTAAACTGTTTCATTAAATCAGAACAAATATAGACTTAAAATAAAAGAACAATTAGTTATTATACAATAAAGTATTAAAATAAAACTCAATTTAAACAGCAGGCATGAAATTGTCTCTAAGCTGAATTAAGGCACTGACCACATGAACTCTATGAGGTAAGATTCTAAATTTTATAGGATAGGAATTTAAATTGTGCTGTCTTTTATTATGCATTTTGCTATGTCCCCTAATATCTCAACCGAGTAGATAATTGCAGTCAACGAAATTATACTTGTGATTTACAGTTGCACCGCAGATTATCCTTATGAAACAATTTGGTCGAATTCGATGCTCTTTTGTTGTAATTGAGTGCTTTGGTGCAACACAACCACAGGTTTACACTGTTGTGGAGCACTACAAGTGCATTTTATGCACAATGACTTTTTCAAACTGGGCGGGAACAGAACGCAAAAACTATTAAACCGATCTTACTCAATTTTTTGAGCTTGGACCACTTTCAGTCTTTTTTATAAAAAATAAATATTTTTAGAAGCATGCCAAAATGAAAAAAAAAAAGAGGGGGGTGTCAGAAATAACCTTTTTTTCAAATGGCTGCCACTTTGTTGATATTCAACTTTTTGACCTCAAAGTGCTTGAAGTTCCAGACAATATTATCCATTTTCGCAACCCTTAATGAAAATGGATGGCAAATGACTCTGGTGATCTATTGGATCCCGACTGATTGGAGGTGCACGGCGTGCACACTAAGACATCCACCCATGCAACTTGAGCCACATCATCAATTTTTTGTTAAAAAATTTTTTTTAATGTTCGTAAAATGATAATAAATATACAAAAAACTCAGAGCTAAAAATTTTATTCCTTTTCCACAGAAGAAAAAAAAAACCTAAAAAAATCTTTTTTTTTTTTTTAATCTTGTAGAGGCAAATCTCCCTTTAACTGCAAAATTCAGTGTTTATGTCTGAGAAGTTCCGTGTTACAAAGTTAATTGCATCCTACAGAACTGCGTTATAAAGATCATTCTTCTACCATAATAATAATTTAACCCTTTAAATGGCTGGCCCGGATTTTTCCGTTTCTAGAAATCATGTTAAAATGGCTGTAGACAAAAATATTTTAGACAGAATTTTATTTTGAATCATGTATAGAAAGAAGTGATATTAAAGATATTATAGCCTCAAACTGCGATGGATAAATATATATATCCTCGAATTTACAAGCATTTTTATAAAAATACAGAAAAACCCTCAGACGGTGAAAGGGTTAAGAGAAAAATACCTTCAAATTTATTCATTTTTAAGTTCTAAAACTATTAAAATGTTGTAATGTCATCGGAAACACACATCTGTATGTCATTCTCTCTCTAGCCTTACCAGGAAGTGAATGAAAAATCAATTACAAAATTCCAATTTTACATATAAAAAACAAATTAACTAAAATAAAAGAGTGTAAATATAAACTAGTCGTTGGGGGCCACCGTAATACTTACCCATCATAGATATGCATAATATAAAATATGAAAATAAAACAGGTGTAAGCTATTTATAAAATGCATTGCAATTCCAAAATAAAATTTCAACTTTTATTTAAATAGTTTTAAAACTCTATTACTGAATGGATTACAACTTGATTATTTCATCGACCCATTATATAAATCGCCAAACTACTCGCTAAATTATACAAATTGGCATAATTTCTTATTTTAAATCACGAAAGAACAAATAAATTAGTAAAAGATTAATAAAAATACAAATAAAACGCTGAATTAAAAATCACTTGATGATGTAACAAACATGTGTAATGTGTTTAATGTCAAGTGAATGTAACATTTACGATAAGCCATTATTGGCATTTAATCTTATAGTTTGGCAATAGATTTTTGGTCGACGGGATAACTAAGTAGTTCCGAATTGCGTAAAAGAAACATCCTTATAACTCCAACGATTATAATCCTATTAACTTACAGTTTACTGCATCGGATGAAGCGTCTCCTTTCCAATTAAAATATAGCTTTGAATTGAAATTTGAATGATATACAAAGCCATGAAAAATCGAAGAGTGTGAAAGATAGGATTACAAATATCTCAGCAACTCATGATCCAATCAACTTCATTCTTTATGCAAAATTTATGTTTTTTTACTGTCTTTTATATTCACTCCTTAAAATAAACAATTTCGAAATTTTCTATATACCTTTTATCAGATCGAATATTTTCATGTCCAAAAAAAAATAGCTCTGGATCATCGAGGTTATTGATATTCAATAGACTTTTTCCCATTATTACATACTAAGTACACATCAAATTTAAAGTCTCTATCTCAATTTATTCGTGAGATGGAGCATTTACAGACACACAGACAGCAATTTTTTTTTCGAAAAATATGTTTTTAGAAATCTTCAGTGTCTGAAACGTGTAATTATGGCAAAAACAAATTTTCAATTTTTAAAACATTTACAAGATTTACTCTATACTATGTATGATGGGTAAGTAATAAAAATCAACTGAAACAAGTTTTTAAAACCGAAACCAAACTTCGGCAATCTTCCTATTTTCAGCAGAAAACAAAAATGTACAAAATTTTTTTTTAAACTAATTAATGCATACATAAATATACATAATTATTAGTTCATTATACATGTTTATTAAATATACATAATTATTAATTAATTATACATGTGACCCAAGTTGGCTCTTTGTGCCTCTGACCAAAAATAATTCATCTTCGACACAGAATGATTTTCTAATTACATGAATTTCATCTCATTAAAAAATGTTTTAAGCATGCCTACTTCGATTTACCTTTAAAATGATTTTTGTAAATGATCATCTGTTATACTACAACTTTCTTAAAGAATATTCGAAATAATTCTGCGATTTCAAACTAAAACTTTTCTATCACTGTTAAGCGTGTAATTTTTAATGAGCACATGAAAAGAGTCTTCTAAGTTTAGTCCTATAGGTATTGTTTAATTTATAATTTGAACTCACGTCTTATGCTAGTCATGATGGATCATTATAAACAGTGAAGTTCATAGCAATACATAAAGAATGTGTCATTTCAGCCGATACAGCTCAAATCAATGATTCATGTTGCAAATTTCCAAAGGAGGAAACAAGATTTTTAGAATACAGAAAGCTTCGGTCAAGTTGCACTCCAGCCGAATTTTGGGCAGAATTTTGGGCCGAAAATGAAGTTTTGGTTGATCTTTAACTATGAGCCTAAACAGAAATTGATGCAGTCTAAAAGAAACCAAACTTAAATATAAGTCTATTTTGTAAAGCATTTAATATTTATATTAAAAGTACAGAGTCTACAACATGGACAAATTGCTCAAAGTGGAAGCAATGAGGCCAATTTTTGTAAATCGCAGAAGCGTATTAATGAACATCCTTTTTTAATAAAATAAATATTTTCTACAAAAGGACAGATTATTGAGTTATCGAAAAGATACCATGCAGAATTACTATACCATGGATTTAAAAAACTGAACAAAATTAACTAAATTTAAATGAAGGAAAAATAAATACTGCCTATGTATTGTTTTGGGGTCAACCTGTACCACTTTAAAATCTAATACTGAACACTATCGAACAACTTGATAAATTATAATGATCTCAAAGCTGCAGCAGTTGTACAAAGAATTAAACACACTGGCCTAACCCTGCCTGGGTGACACTTATTGAGTTTAGCTTTTTAATTTTGTCTCAAGAGAAACATTTTTTTTACCGTATCTCTTGATTTCCAGACAGCTGGAAGAAGGGAAGTTTGATAAAGATGTTTATAGCAAATCTTTTTGTTGAGTTCCTTAAAGTAGTACAGTTGACAACAGTCTAATTTATGATTTTTTTCAAAGAAGGACAAAAAATATACTTCTCTGTAGACTTCCATTCAAAATTTAAGTACAAACAAAGTACAGTAGAACCTCTTTTATCTGAAACTCTTTTGACTGAAATCCATTTTGAAAGCTTTTTTTTTTTTTTTTTAACTATCATATTCCTTATGTGCTTTCCGAAATACGAGTACATATAAATATTTTTGATTCCCTTTCTTAGAGTTCCTTTATATTTAATTTGAGCTCCTGTAAGCTGCGGAGTGGAACGAAGAAAACGGAAAAATTAGCAATTATGAAGCTTTTGGATGTTTTGCAAAAGGTTTAGCATGGCTGGAGCAGCAGGAACACTGTGATACTGGTGAATTAATAATATTAAAAAACTCTGTGATAGAACTTCAAATCAAAGGCAATCGAAACTGCGACAAAAAAACATTTTTTCAAACCCTTGTGATACATGTATTTAATTTCAAAATTAAAATTCAGGTAATTTATTTTTGTTTCTATTTTGCTATTGCTTTATTTTTAATAAGTACAAACCACGCTGGTTTAAACCAAATTTTTTTTTTTTAACCATGCTGGTTTTTTTTGTCTGGTTTTTTCTCTTTTTCCTTAATGTTTTCTATTATTTTACACATTACTGAAAAATGCAAAATCCAAGTTACGCAGAAGCTTCAAAATTTAAGTACAAACAAAGTACAGTAGAACCTCTTTTATCTGAAACTCTTTTGACTGAAATCCATTTTGAAAGCTTTTTTTTTTTTTTTTTTAACTATCATATTCCTTATGTGCTTTCCGAAATACGAGTACATATAAATATTTTTGATTCCCTTTCTTAGAGTTCCTCTATATTTAATTTGAGCTCCTGTAAGCTGCGGAGTGGAACGAAGAAAACGGAAAAATTAGCAATTATGAAGCTTTTGGATGTTTTGCAAAAGGTTTAGCATGGCTGGAGCAGCAGGAACACTGTGATACTGGTGAATTAATAATATTAAAAAACTCTGTGATAGAACTTCAAATCAAAGGCAATCGAAACTGCGACAAAAAAACATTTTTTCAAACCCTTGTGATACATGTATTTAATTTCAAAATTAAAATTCAGGTAATTTATTTTTGTTTCTATTTTGCTATTGCTTTATTTTTAATAAGTACAAACCACGCTGGTTTAAACCAAATTTTTTTTTTTTAACCATGCTGGTTTTTTTTGTCTGGTTTTTTCTCTTTTTCCTTAATGTTTTCTATTATTTTACACATTACTGAAAAATGCAAAATCCAAGTTACGCAGAAGCTTCAAAATTTAAGTACAAACAAAGTACAGTAGAACCTCTTTTATCTGAAACTCTTTTGACTGAAATCCATTTTGAAAGCTTTTTTTTTTTTTTTTTTAACTATCATATTCCTTATGTGCTTTCCGAAATACGAGTACATATAAATATTTTTGATTCCCTTTCTTAGAGTTCCTTTATATTTAATTTGAGCTCCTGTAAGCTGCGGAGTGGAACGAAGAAAACGGAAAAATTAGCAATTATGAAGCTTTTGGATGTTTTGCAAAAGGTTTAGCATGGCTGGAGCAGCAGGAACACTGTGATACTGGTGAATTAATAATATTAAAAAACTCTGTGATAGAACTTCAAATCAAAGGCAATCGAAACTGCGACAAAAAAACATTTTTTCAAACCCTTGTGATACATGTATTTAATTTCAAAATTAAAATTCAGGTAATTTATTTTTGTTTCTATTTTGCTATTGCTTTATTTTTAATAAGTACAAACCACGCTGGTTTAAACCAAATTTTTTTTTTTTAACCATGCTGGTTTTTTTTGTCTGGTTTTTTCTCTTTTTCCTTAATGTTTTCTATTATTTTACACATTACTGAAAAATGCAAAATCCAAGTTACGCAGAAGCTTCAAAATTTAAGTACAAACAAAGTACAGTAGAACCTCTTTTATCTGAAACTCTTTTGACTGAAATCCATTTTGAAAGCTTTTTTTTTTTTTTTTTTAACTATCATATTCCTTATGTGCTTTCCGAAATACGAGTACATATAAATATTTTTGATTCCCTTTCTTAGAGTTCCTTTATATTTAATTTGAGCCCCTGTAAGCTGCGGAGTGGAACGAAGAAAACGGAAAAATTAGCAATTATGAAGCTTTTGGATGTTTTGCAAAAGGTTTAGCATGGCTGGAGCAGCAGGAACACTGTGATACTGGTGAATTAATAATATTAAAAAACTCTGTGATAGAACTTCAAATCAAAGGCAATCGAAACTGCGACAAAAAAACATTTTTTCAAACCCTTGTGATACATGTATTTAATTTCAAAATTAAAATTCAGGTAATTTATTTTTGTTTCTATTTTGCTATTGCTTTATTTTTAATAAGTACAAACCACGCTGGTTTAAACCAAATTTTTTTTTTTTAACCATGCTGGTTTTTTTTGTCTGGTTTTTTCTCTTTTTCCTTAATGTTTTCTATTATTTTACACATTACTGAAAAATGCAAAATCCAAGTTACGCAGAAGCTTCAAAATTTAAGTACAAACAAAGTACAGTAGAACCTCTTTTATCTGAAACTCTTTTGACTGAAATCCATTTTGAAAGCTTTTTTTTTTTTTTTTTTTAACTATCATATTCCTTATGTGCTTTCCGAAATACGAGTACATATAAATATTTTTGATTCCCTTTCTTAGAGTTCCTTTATATTTAATTTGAGCTCCTGTAAGCTGCGGAGTGGAACGAAGAAAACGGAAAAATTAGCAATTATGAAGCTTTTGGATGTTTTGCAAAAGGTTTAGCATGGCTGGAGCAGCAGGAACACTGTGATACTGGTGAATTAATAATATTAAAAAACTCTGTGATAGAACTTCAAATCAAAGGCAATCGAAACTGCGACAAAAAAACATTTTTTCAAACCCTTGTGATACATGTATTTAATTTCAAAATTAAAATTCAGGTAATTTATTTTTGTTTCTATTTTGCTATTGCTTTATTTTTAATAAGTACAAACCACGCTGGTTTAAACCAAATTTTTTTTTTTTAACCATGCTGGTTTTTTTTGTCTGGTTTTTTCTCTTTTTCCTTAATGTTTTCTATTATTTTACACATTACTGAAAAATGCAAAATCCAAGTTACGCAGAAGCTTCAAAATTTAAGTACAAACAAAGTACAGTAGAACCTCTTTTATCTGAAACTCTTTTGACTGAAATCCATTTTGAAAGCTTTTTTTTTTTTTTTTTTAACTATCATATTCCTTATGTGCTTTCCGAAATACGAGTACATATAAATATTTTTGATTCCCTTTCTTAGAGTTCCTTTATATTTAATTTGAGCTCCTGTAAGCTGCGGAGTGGAACGAAGAAAACGGAAAAATTAGCAATTATGAAGCTTTTGGATGTTTTGCAAAAGGTTTAGCATGGCTGGAGCAGCAGGAACACTGTGATACTGGTGAATTAATAATATTAAAAAACTCTGTGATAGAACTTCAAATCAAAGGCAATCGAAACTGCGACAAAAAAACATTTTTTCAAACCCTTGTGATACATGTATTTAATTTCAAAATTAAAATTCAGGTAATTTATTTTTGTTTCTATTTTGCTATTGCTTTATTTTTAATAAGTACAAACCACGCTGGTTTAAACCAAATTTTTTTTTTTTAACCATGCTGGTTTTTTTTGTCTGGTTTTTTCTCTTTTTCCTTAATGTTTTCTATTATTTTACACATTACTGAAAAATGCAAAATCCAAGTTACGCAGAAGCTTCAAAATTTAAGTACAAACAAAGTACAGTAGAACCTCTTTTATCTGAAACTCTTTTGACTGAAATCCATTTTGAAAGCTTTTTTTTTTTTTTTTTTAACTATCATATTCCTTATGTGCTTTCCGAAATACGAGTACATATAAATATTTTTGATTCCCTTTCTTAGAGTTCCTCTATATTTAATTTGAGCTCCTGTAAGCTGCGGAGTGGAACGAAGAAAACGGAAAAATTAGCAATTATGAAGCTTTTGGATGTTTTGCAAAAGGTTTAGCATGGCTGGAGCAGCAGGAACACTGTGATACTGGTGAATTAATAATATTAAAAAACTCTGTGATAGAACTTCAAATCAAAGGCAATCGAAACTGCGACAAAAAAACATTTTTTCAAACCCTTGTGATACATGTATTTAATTTCAAAATTAAAATTCAGGTAATTTATTTTTGTTTCTATTTTGCTATTGCTTTATTTTTAATAAGTACAAACCACGCTGGTTTAAACCAAATTTTTTTTTTTTAACCATGCTGGTTTTTTTTGTCTGGTTTTTTCTCTTTTTCCTTAATGTTTTCTATTATTTTACACATTACTGAAAAATGCAAAATCCAAGTTACGCAGAAGCTTCAAAATTTAAGTACAAACAAAGTACAGTAGAACCTCTTTTATCTGAAACTCTTTTGACTGAAATCCATTTTGAAAGCTTTTTTTTTTTTTTTTTTAACTATCATATTCCTTATGTGCTTTCCGAAATACGAGTACATATAAATATTTTTGATTCCCTTTCTTAGAGTTCCTTTATATTTAATTTGAGCTCCTGTAAGCTGCGGAGTGGAACGAAGAAAACGGAAAAATTAGCAATTATGAAGCTTTTGGATGTTTTGCAAAAGGTTTAGCATGGCTGGAGCAGCAGGAACACTGTGATACTGGTGAATTAATAATATTAAAAAACTCTGTGATAGAACTTCAAATCAAAGGCAATCGAAACTGCGACAAAAAAACATTTTTTCAAACCCTTGTGATACATGTATTTAATTTCAAAATTAAAATTCAGGTAATTTATTTTTGTTTCTATTTTGCTATTGCTTTATTTTTAATAAGTACAAACCACGCTGGTTTAAACCAAATTTTTTTTTTTTAACCATGCTGGTTTTTTTTGTCTGGTTTTTTCTCTTTTTCCTTAATGTTTTCTATTATTTTACACATTACTGAAAAATGCAAAATCCAAGTTACGCAGAAGCTTCAAAATTTAAGTACAAACAAAGTACAGTAGAACCTCTTTTATCTGAAACTCTTTTGACTGAAATCCATTTTGAAAGCTTTTTTTTTTTTTTTTTTAACTATCATATTCCTTATGTGCTTTCCGAAATACGAGTACATATAAATATTTTTGATTCCCTTTCTTAGAGTTCCTTTATATTTAATTTGAGCCCCTGTAAGCTGCGGAGTGGAACGAAGAAAACGGAAAAATTAGCAATTATGAAGCTTTTGGATGTTTTGCAAAAGGTTTAGCATGGCTGGAGCAGCAGGAACACTGTGATACTGGTGAATTAATAATATTAAAAAACTCTGTGATAGAACTTCAAATCAAAGGCAATCGAAACTGCGACAAAAAAACATTTTTTCAAACCCTTGTGATACATGTATTTAATTTCAAAATTAAAATTCAGGTAATTTATTTTTGTTTCTATTTTGCTATTGCTTTATTTTTAATAAGTACAAACCACGCTGGTTTAAACCAAATTTTTTTTTTTTAACCATGCTGGTTTTTTTTGTCTGGTTTTTTCTCTTTTTCCTTAATGTTTTCTATTATTTTACACATTACTGAAAAATGCAAAATCCAAGTTACGCAGAAGCTTCAAAATTTAAGTACAAACAAAGTACAGTAGAACCTCTTTTATCTGAAACTCTTTTGACTGAAATCCATTTTGAAAGCTTTTTTTTTTTTTTTTTTTAACTATCATATTCCTTATGTGCTTTCCGAAATACGAGTACATATAAATATTTTTGATTCCCTTTCTTAGAGTTCCTTTATATTTAATTTGAGCTCCTGTAAGCTGCGGAGTGGAACGAAGAAAACGGAAAAATTAGCAATTATGAAGCTTTTGGATGTTTTGCAAAAGGTTTAGCATGGCTGGAGCAGCAGGAACACTGTGATACTGGTGAATTAATAATATTAAAAAACTCTGTGATAGAACTTCAAATCAAAGGCAATCGAAACTGCGACAAAAAAACATTTTTTCAAACCCTTGTGATACATGTATTTAATTTCAAAATTAAAATTCAGGTAATTTATTTTTGTTTCTATTTTGCTATTGCTTTATTTTTAATAAGTACAAACCACGCTGGTTTAAACCAAATTTTTTTTTTTTAACCATGCTGGTTTTTTTTGTCTGGTTTTTTCTCTTTTTCCTTAATGTTTTCTATTATTTTACACATTACTGAAAAATGCAAAATCCAAGTTACGCAGAAGCTTCAAAATTTAAGTACAAACAAAGTACAGTAGAACCTCTTTTATCTGAAACTCTTTTGACTGAAATCCATTTTGAAAGCTTTTTTTTTTTTTTTTTTAACTATCATATTCCTTATGTGCTTTCCGAAATACGAGTACATATAAATATTTTTGATTCCCTTTCTTAGAGTTCCTTTATATTTAATTTGAGCTCCTGTAAGCTGCGGAGTGGAACGAAGAAAACGGAAAAATTAGCAATTATGAAGCTTTTGGATGTTTTGCAAAAGGTTTAGCATGGCTGGAGCAGCAGGAACACTGTGATACTGGTGAATTAATAATATTAAAAAACTCTGTGATAGAACTTCAAATCAAAGGCAATCGAAACTGCGACAAAAAAACATTTTTTCAAACCCTTGTGATACATGTATTTAATTTCAAAATTAAAATTCAGGTAATTTATTTTTGTTTCTATTTTGCTATTGCTTTATTTTTAATAAGTACAAACCACGCTGGTTTAAACCAAATTTTTTTTTTTTAACCATGCTGGTTTTTTTTGTCTGGTTTTTTCTCTTTTTCCTTAATGTTTTCTATTATTTTACACATTACTGAAAAATGCAAAATCCAAGTTACGCAGAAGCTTCAAAATTTAAGTACAAACAAAGTACAGTAGAACCTCTTTTATCTGAAACTCTTTTGACTGAAATCCATTTTGAAAGCTTTTTTTTTTTTTTTTTTAACTATCATATTCCTTATGTGCTTTCCGAAATACGAGTACATATAAATATTTTTGATTCCCTTTCTTAGAGTTCCTTTATATTTAATTTGAGCTCCTGTAAGCTGCGGAGTGGAACGAAGAAAACGGAAAAATTAGCAATTATGAAGCTTTTGGATGTTTTGCAAAAGGTTTAGCATGGCTGGAGCAGCAGGAACACTGTGATACTGGTGAATTAATAATATTAAAAAACTCTGTGATAGAACTTCAAATCAAAGGCAATCGAAACTGCGACAAAAAAACATTTTTTCAAACCCTTGTGATACATGTATTTAATTTCAAAATTAAAATTCAGGTAATTTATTTTTGTTTCTATTTTGCTATTGCTTTATTTTTAATAAGTACAAACCACGCTGGTTTAAACCAAATTTTTTTTTTTTAACCATGCTGGTTTTTTTTGTCTGGTTTTTTCTCTTTTTCCTTAATGTTTTCTATTATTTTACACATTACTGAAAAATGCAAAATCCAAGTTACGCAGAAGCTTCAAAATTTAAGTACAAACAAAGTACAGTAGAACCTCTTTTATCTGAAACTCTTTTGACTGAAATCCATTTTGAAAGCTTTTTTTTTTTTTTTTTTTAACTATCATATTCCTTATGTGCTTTCCGAAATACGAGTACATATAAATATTTTTGATTCCCTTTCTTAGAGTTCCTTTATATTTAATTTGAGCCCCTGTAAGCTGCGGAGTGGAACGAAGAAAACGGAAAAATTAGCAATTATGAAGCTTTTGGATGTTTTGCAAAAGGTTTAGCATGGCTGGAGCAGCAGGAACACTGTGATACTGGTGAATTAATAATATTAAAAAACTCTGTGATAGAACTTCAAATCAAAGGCAATCGAAACTGCGACAAAAAAACATTTTTTCAAACCCTTGTGATACATGTATTTAATTTCAAAATTAAAATTCAGGTAATTTATTTTTGTTTCTATTTTGCTATTGCTTTATTTTTAATAAGTACAAACCACGCTGGTTTAAACCAAATTTTTTTTTTTTAACCATGCTGGTTTTTTTTGTCTGGTTTTTTCTCTTTTTCCTTAATGTTTTCTATTATTTTACACATTACTGAAAAATGCAAAATCCAAGTTACGCAGAAGCTTCAAAATTTAAGTACAAACAAAGTACAGTAGAACCTCTTTTATCTGAAACTCTTTTGACTGAAATCCATTTTGAAAGCTTTTTTTTTTTTTTTTTTTAACTATCATATTCCTTATGTGCTTTCCGAAATACGAGTACATATAAATATTTTTGATTCCCTTTCTTAGAGTTCCTTTATATTTAATTTGAGCTCCTGTAAGCTGCGGAGTGGAACGAAGAAAACGGAAAAATTAGCAATTATGAAGCTTTTGGATGTTTTGCAAAAGGTTTAGCATGGCTGGAGCAGCAGGAACACTGTGATACTGGTGAATTAATAATATTAAAAAACTCTGTGATAGAACTTCAAATCAAAGGCAATCGAAACTGCGACAAAAAAACATTTTTTCAAACCCTTGTGATACATGTATTTAATTTCAAAATTAAAATTCAGGTAATTTATTTTTGTTTCTATTTTGCTATTGCTTTATTTTTAATAAGTACAAACCACGCTGGTTTAAACCAAATTTTTTTTTTTTAACCATGCTGGTTTTTTTTGTCTGGTTTTTTCTCTTTTTCCTTAATGTTTTCTATTATTTTACACATTACTGAAAAATGCAAAATCCAAGTTACGCAGAAGCTTCAAAATTTAAGTACAAACAAAGTACAGTAGAACCTCTTTTATCTGAAACTCTTTTGACTGAAATCCATTTTGAAAGCTTTTTTTTTTTTTTTTTTAACTATCATATTCCTTATGTGCTTTCCGAAATACGAGTACATATAAATATTTTTGATTCCCTTTCTTAGAGTTCCTTTATATTTAATTTGAGCTCCTGTAAGCTGCGGAGTGGAACGAAGAAAACGGAAAAATTAGCAATTATGAAGCTTTTGGATGTTTTGCAAAAGGTTTAGCATGGCTGGAGCAGCAGGAACACTGTGATACTGGTGAATTAATAATATTAAAAAACTCTGTGATAGAACTTCAAATCAAAGGCAATCGAAACTGCGACAAAAAAACATTTTTTCAAACCCTTGTGATACATGTATTTAATTTCAAAATTAAAATTCAGGTAATTTATTTTTGTTTCTATTTTGCTATTGCTTTATTTTTAATAAGTACAAACCACGCTGGTTTAAACCAAATTTTTTTTTTTTAACCATGCTGGTTTTTTTTGTCTGGTTTTTTCTCTTTTTCCTTAATGTTTTCTATTATTTTACACATTACTGAAAAATGCAAAATCCAAGTTACGCAGAAGCTTCAAAATTTAAGTACAAACAAAGTACAGTAGAACCTCTTTTATCTGAAACTCTTTTGACTGAAATCCATTTTGAAAGCTTTTTTTTTTTTTTTTTTAACTATCATATTCCTTATGTGCTTTCCGAAATACGAGTACATATAAATATTTTTGATTCCCTTTCTTAGAGTTCCTTTATATTTAATTTGAGCCCCTGTAAGCTGCGGAGTGGAACGAAGAAAACGGAAAAATTAGCAATTATGAAGCTTTTGGATGTTTTGCAAAAGGTTTAGCATGGCTGGAGCAGCAGGAACACTGTGATACTGGTGAATTAATAATATTAAAAAACTCTGTGATAGAACTTCAAATCAAAGGCAATCGAAACTGCGACAAAAAAACATTTTTTCAAACCCTTGTGATACATGTATTTAATTTCAAAATTAAAATTCAGGTAATTTATTTTTGTTTCTATTTTGCTATTGCTTTATTTTTAATAAGTACAAACCACGCTGGTTTAAACCAAATTTTTTTTTTTTAACCATGCTGGTTTTTTTTGTCTGGTTTTTTCTCTTTTTCCTTAATGTTTTCTATTATTTTACACATTACTGAAAAATGCAAAATCCAAGTTACGCAGAAGCTTCAAAATTTAAGTACAAACAAAGTACAGTAGAACCTCTTTTATCTGAAACTCTTTTGACTGAAATCCATTTTGAAAGCTTTTTTTTTTTTTTTTTTTAACTATCATATTCCTTATGTGCTTTCCGAAATACGAGTACATATAAATATTTTTGATTCCCTTTCTTAGAGTTCCTTTATATTTAATTTGAGCTCCTGTAAGCTGCGGAGTGGAACGAAGAAAACGGAAAAATTAGCAATTATGAAGCTTTTGGATGTTTTGCAAAAGGTTTAGCATGGCTGGAGCAGCAGGAACACTGTGATACTGGTGAATTAATAATATTAAAAAACTCTGTGATAGAACTTCAAATCAAAGGCAATCGAAACTGCGACAAAAAAACATTTTTTCAAACCCTTGTGATACATGTATTTAATTTCAAAATTAAAATTCAGGTAATTTATTTTTGTTTCTATTTTGCTATTGCTTTATTTTTAATAAGTACAAACCACGCTGGTTTAAACCAAATTTTTTTTTTTTAACCATGCTGGTTTTTTTTGTCTGGTTTTTTCTCTTTTTCCTTAATGTTTTCTATTATTTTACACATTACTGAAAAATGCAAAATCCAAGTTACGCAGAAGCTTCAAAATTTAAGTACAAACAAAGTACAGTAGAACCTCTTTTATCTGAAACTCTTTTGACTGAAATCCATTTTGAAAGCTTTTTTTTTTTTTTTTTTAACTATCATATTCCTTATGTGCTTTCCGAAATACGAGTACATATAAATATTTTTGATTCCCTTTCTTAGAGTTCCTTTATATTTAATTTGAGCTCCTGTAAGCTGCGGAGTGGAACGAAGAAAACGGAAAAATTAGCAATTATGAAGCTTTTGGATGTTTTGCAAAAGGTTTAGCATGGCTGGAGCAGCAGGAACACTGTGATACTGGTGAATTAATAATATTAAAAAACTCTGTGATAGAACTTCAAATCAAAGGCAATCGAAACTGCGACAAAAAAACATTTTTTCAAACCCTTGTGATACATGTATTTAATTTCAAAATTAAAATTCAGGTAATTTATTTTTGTTTCTATTTTGCTATTGCTTTATTTTTAATAAGTACAAACCACGCTGGTTTAAACCAAATTTTTTTTTTTTAACCATGCTGGTTTTTTTTGTCTGGTTTTTTCTCTTTTTCCTTAATGTTTTCTATTATTTTACACATTACTGAAAAATGCAAAATCCAAGTTACGCAGAAGCTTCAAAATTTAAGTACAAACAAAGTACAGTAGAACCTCTTTTATCTGAAACTCTTTTGACTGAAATCCATTTTGAAAGCTTTTTTTTTTTTTTTTTTAACTATCATATTCCTTATGTGCTTTCCGAAATACGAGTACATATAAATATTTTTGATTCCCTTTCTTAGAGTTCCTTTATATTTAATTTGAGCTCCTGTAAGCTGCGGAGTGGAACGAAGAAAACGGAAAAATTAGCAATTATGAAGCTTTTGGATGTTTTGCAAAAGGTTTAGCATGGCTGGAGCAGCAGGAACACTGTGATACTGGTGAATTAATAATATTAAAAAACTCTGTGATAGAACTTCAAATCAAAGGCAATCGAAACTGCGACAAAAAAACATTTTTTCAAACCCTTGTGATACATGTATTTAATTTCAAAATTAAAATTCAGGTAATTTATTTTTGTTTCTATTTTGCTATTGCTTTATTTTTAATAAGTACAAACCACGCTGGTTTAAACCAAATTTTTTTTTTTTAACCATGCTGGTTTTTTTTGTCTGGTTTTTTCTCTTTTTCCTTAATGTTTTCTATTATTTTACACATTACTGAAAAATGCAAAATCCAAGTTACGCAGAAGCTTCAAAATTTAAGTACAAACAAAGTACAGTAGAACCTCTTTTATCTGAAACTCTTTTGACTGAAATCCATTTTGAAAGCTTTTTTTTTTTTTTTTTTTTAACTATCATATTCCTTATGTGCTTTCCGAAATACGAGTACATATAAATATTTTTGATTCCCTTTCTTAGAGTTCCTTTATATTTAATTTGAGCCCCTGTAAGCTGCGGAGTGGAACGAAGAAAACGGAAAAATTAGCAATTATGAAGCTTTTGGATGTTTTGCAAAAGGTTTAGCATGGCTGGAGCAGCAGGAACACTGTGATACTGGTGAATTAATAATATTAAAAAACTCTGTGATAGAACTTCAAATCAAAGGCAATCGAAACTGCGACAAAAAAACATTTTTTCAAACCCTTGTGATACATGTATTTAATTTCAAAATTAAAATTCAGGTAATTTATTTTTGTTTCTATTTTGCTATTGCTTTATTTTTAATAAGTACAAACCACGCTGGTTTAAACCAAATTTTTTTTTTTTAACCATGCTGGTTTTTTTTGTCTGGTTTTTTCTCTTTTTCCTTAATGTTTTCTATTATTTTACACATTACTGAAAAATGCAAAATCCAAGTTACGCAGAAGCTTCAAAATTTAAGTACAAACAAAGTACAGTAGAACCTCTTTTATCTGAAACTCTTTTGACTGAAATCCATTTTGAAAGCTTTTTTTTTTTTTTTTTTTAACTATCATATTCCTTATGTGCTTTCCGAAATACGAGTACATATAAATATTTTTGATTCCCTTTCTTAGAGTTCCTTTATATTTAATTTGAGCTCCTGTAAGCTGCGGAGTGGAACGAAGAAAACGGAAAAATTAGCAATTATGAAGCTTTTGGATGTTTTGCAAAAGGTTTAGCATGGCTGGAGCAGCAGGAACACTGTGATACTGGTGAATTAATAATATTAAAAAACTCTGTGATAGAACTTCAAATCAAAGGCAATCGAAACTGCGACAAAAAAACATTTTTTCAAACCCTTGTGATACATGTATTTAATTTCAAAATTAAAATTCAGGTAATTTATTTTTGTTTCTATTTTGCTATTGCTTTATTTTTAATAAGTACAAACCACGCTGGTTTAAACCAAATTTTTTTTTTTTAACCATGCTGGTTTTTTTTGTCTGGTTTTTTCTCTTTTTCCTTAATGTTTTCTATTATTTTACACATTACTGAAAAATGCAAAATCCAAGTTACGCAGAAGCTTCAAAATTTAAGTACAAACAAAGTACAGTAGAACCTCTTTTATCTGAAACTCTTTTGACTGAAATCCATTTTGAAAGCTTTTTTTTTTTTTTTTTTAACTATCATATTCCTTATGTGCTTTCCGAAATACGAGTACATATAAATATTTTTGATTCCCTTTCTTAGAGTTCCTTTATATTTAATTTGAGCTCCTGTAAGCTGCGGAGTGGAACGAAGAAAACGGAAAAATTAGCAATTATGAAGCTTTTGGATGTTTTGCAAAAGGTTTAGCATGGCTGGAGCAGCAGGAACACTGTGATACTGGTGAATTAATAATATTAAAAAACTCTGTGATAGAACTTCAAATCAAAGGCAATCGAAACTGCGACAAAAAAACATTTTTTCAAACCCTTGTGATACATGTATTTAATTTCAAAATTAAAATTCAGGTAATTTATTTTTGTTTCTATTTTGCTATTGCTTTATTTTTAATAAGTACAAACCACGCTGGTTTAAACCAAATTTTTTTTTTTTAACCATGCTGGTTTTTTTTGTCTGGTTTTTTCTCTTTTTCCTTAATGTTTTCTATTATTTTACACATTACTGAAAAATGCAAAATCCAAGTTACGCAGAAGCTTCAAAATTTAAGTACAAACAAAGTACAGTAGAACCTCTTTTATCTGAAACTCTTTTGACTGAAATCCATTTTGAAAGCTTTTTTTTTTTTTTTTTTAACTATCATATTCCTTATGTGCTTTCCGAAATACGAGTACATATAAATATTTTTGATTCCCTTTCTTAGAGTTCCTTTATATTTAATTTGAGCTCCTGTAAGCTGCGGAGTGGAACGAAGAAAACGGAAAAATTAGCAATTATGAAGCTTTTGGATGTTTTGCAAAAGGTTTAGCATGGCTGGAGCAGCAGGAACACTGTGATACTGGTGAATTAATAATATTAAAAAACTCTGTGATAGAACTTCAAATCAAAGGCAATCGAAACTGCGACAAAAAAACATTTTTTCAAACCCTTGTGATACATGTATTTAATTTCAAAATTAAAATTCAGGTAATTTATTTTTGTTTCTATTTTGCTATTGCTTTATTTTTAATAAGTACAAACCACGCTGGTTTAAACCAAATTTTTTTTTTTTAACCATGCTGGTTTTTTTTGTCTGGTTTTTTCTCTTTTTCCTTAATGTTTTCTATTATTTTACACATTACTGAAAAATGCAAAATCCAAGTTACGCAGAAGCTTCAAAATTTAAGTACAAACAAAGTACAGTAGAACCTCTTTTATCTGAAACTCTTTTGACTGAAATCCATTTTGAAAGCTTTTTTTTTTTTTTTTTTTAACTATCATATTCCTTATGTGCTTTCCGAAATACGAGTACATATAAATATTTTTGATTCCCTTTCTTAGAGTTCCTTTATATTTAATTTGAGCCCCTGTAAGCTGCGGAGTGGAACGAAGAAAACGGAAAAATTAGCAATTATGAAGCTTTTGGATGTTTTGCAAAAGGTTTAGCATGGCTGGAGCAGCAGGAACACTGTGATACTGGTGAATTAATAATATTAAAAAACTCTGTGATAGAACTTCAAATCAAAGGCAATCGAAACTGCGACAAAAAAACATTTTTTCAAACCCTTGTGATACATGTATTTAATTTCAAAATTAAAATTCAGGTAATTTATTTTTGTTTCTATTTTGCTATTGCTTTATTTTTAATAAGTACAAACCACGCTGGTTTAAACCAAATTTTTTTTTTTTAACCATGCTGGTTTTTTTTGTCTGGTTTTTTCTCTTTTTCCTTAATGTTTTCTATTATTTTACACATTACTGAAAAATGCAAAATCCAAGTTACGCAGAAGCTTCAAAATTTAAGTACAAACAAAGTACAGTAGAACCTCTTTTATCTGAAACTCTTTTGACTGAAATCCATTTTGAAAGCTTTTTTTTTTTTTTTTTTTTTAACTATCATATTCCTTATGTGCTTTCCGAAATACGAGTACATATAAATATTTTTGATTCCCTTTCTTAGAGTTCCTTTATATTTAATTTGAGCTCCTGTAAGCTGCGGAGTGGAACGAAGAAAACGGAAAAATTAGCAATTATGAAGCTTTTGGATGTTTTGCAAAAGGTTTAGCATGGCTGGAGCAGCAGGAACACTGTGATACTGGTGAATTAATAATATTAAAAAACTCTGTGATAGAACTTCAAATCAAAGGCAATCGAAACTGCGACAAAAAAACATTTTTTCAAACCCTTGTGATACATGTATTTAATTTCAAAATTAAAATTCAGGTAATTTATTTTTGTTTCTATTTTGCTATTGCTTTATTTTTAATAAGTACAAACCACGCTGGTTTAAACCAAATTTTTTTTTTTTAACCATGCTGGTTTTTTTTGTCTGGTTTTTTCTCTTTTTCCTTAATGTTTTCTATTATTTTACACATTACTGAAAAATGCAAAATCCAAGTTACGCAGAAGCTTCAAAATTTAAGTACAAACAAAGTACAGTAGAACCTCTTTTATCTGAAACTCTTTTGACTGAAATCCATTTTGAAAGCTTTTTTTTTTTTTTTTTTTAACTATCATATTCCTTATGTGCTTTCCGAAATACGAGTACATATAAATATTTTTGATTCCCTTTCTTAGAGTTCCTTTATATTTAATTTGAGCTCCTGTAAGCTGCGGAGTGGAACGAAGAAAACGGAAAAATTAGCAATTATGAAGCTTTTGGATGTTTTGCAAAAGGTTTAGCATGGCTGGAGCAGCAGGAACACTGTGATACTGGTGAATTAATAATATTAAAAAACTCTGTGATAGAACTTCAAATCAAAGGCAATCGAAACTGCGACAAAAAAACATTTTTTCAAACCCTTGTGATACATGTATTTAATTTCAAAATTAAAATTCAGGTAATTTATTTTTGTTTCTATTTTGCTATTGCTTTATTTTTAATAAGTACAAACCACGCTGGTTTAAACCAAATTTTTTTTTTTTAACCATGCTGGTTTTTTTTGTCTGGTTTTTTCTCTTTTTCCTTAATGTTTTCTATTATTTTACACATTACTGAAAAATGCAAAATCCAAGTTACGCAGAAGCTTCAAAATTTAAGTACAAACAAAGTACAGTAGAACCTCTTTTATCTGAAACTCTTTTGACTGAAATCCATTTTGAAAGCTTTTTTTTTTTTTTTTTTAACTATCATATTCCTTATGTGCTTTCCGAAATACGAGTACATATAAATATTTTTGATTCCCTTTCTTAGAGTTCCTTTATATTTAATTTGAGCTCCTGTAAGCTGCGGAGTGGAACGAAGAAAACGGAAAAATTAGCAATTATGAAGCTTTTGGATGTTTTGCAAAAGGTTTAGCATGGCTGGAGCAGCAGGAACACTGTGATACTGGTGAATTAATAATATTAAAAAACTCTGTGATAGAACTTCAAATCAAAGGCAATCGAAACTGCGACAAAAAAAACATTTTTTCAAACCCTTGTGATACATGTATTTAATTTCAAAATTAAAATTCAGGTAATTTATTTTTGTTTCTATTTTGCTATTGCTTTATTTTTAATAAGTACAAACCACGCTGGTTTAAACCAAATTTTTTTTTTTTAACCATGCTGGTTTTTTTTGTCTGGTTTTTTCTCTTTTTCCTTAATGTTTTCTATTATTTTACACATTACTGAAAAATGCAAAATCCAAGTTACGCAGAAGCTTCAAAATTTAAGTACAAACAAAGTACAGTAGAACCTCTTTTATCTGAAACTCTTTTGACTGAAATCCATTTTGAAAGCTTTTTTTTTTTTTTTTTTAACTATCATATTCCTTATGTGCTTTCCGAAATACGAGTACATATAAATATTTTTGATTCCCTTTCTTAGAGTTCCTTTATATTTAATTTGAGCTCCTGTAAGCTGCGGAGTGGAACGAAGAAAACGGAAAAATTAGCAATTATGAAGCTTTTGGATGTTTTGCAAAAGGTTTAGCATGGCTGGAGCAGCAGGAACACTGTGATACTGGTGAATTAATAATATTAAAAAACTCTGTGATAGAACTTCAAATCAAAGGCAATCGAAACTGCGACAAAAAAACATTTTTTCAAACCCTTGTGATACATGTATTTAATTTCAAAATTAAAATTCAGGTAATTTATTTTTGTTTCTATTTTGCTATTGCTTTATTTTTAATAAGTACAAACCACGCTGGTTTAAACCAAATTTTTTTTTTTTAACCATGCTGGTTTTTTTTGTCTGGTTTTTTCTCTTTTTCCTTAATGTTTTCTATTATTTTACACATTACTGAAAAATGCAAAATCCAAGTTACGCAGAAGCTTCAAAATTTAAGTACAAACAAAGTACAGTAGAACCTCTTTTATCTGAAACTCTTTTGACTGAAATCCATTTTGAAAGCTTTTTTTTTTTTTTTTTTAACTATCATATTCCTTATGTGCTTTCCGAAATACGAGTACATATAAATATTTTTGATTCCCTTTCTTAGAGTTTCCTTTATATTTAATTTGAGCCCCTGTAAGCTGCGGAGTGGAACGAAGAAAACGGAAAAATTAGCAATTATGAAGCTTTTGGATGTTTTGCAAAAGGTTTAGCATGGCTGGAGCAGCAGGAACACTGTGATACTGGTGAATTAATAATATTAAAAAACTCTGTGATAGAACTTCAAATCAAAGGCAATCGAAACTGCGACAAAAAAACATTTTTTCAAACCCTTGTGATACATGTATTTAATTTCA
Source organism: Maratus speciosus (assembly GCA_963932465.1). Taxonomy (NCBI): domain Eukaryota; kingdom Metazoa; phylum Arthropoda; class Arachnida; order Araneae; family Salticidae; genus Maratus; species Maratus speciosus. The sequence continues at coordinate 611,128,722 of OZ010792.1, forward strand.
AAATTAAAATTCAGGTAATTTATTTTTGTTTCTATTTTGCTATTGCTTTATTTTTAATAAGTACAAACCACGCTGGTTTAAACCAAATTTTTTTTTTTTAACCATGCTGGTTTTTTTTGTCTGGTTTTTTCTCTTTTTCCTTAATGTTTTCTATTATTTTACACATTACTGAAAAATGCAAAATCCAAGTTACGCAGAAGCTTCAAAATTTAAGTACAAACAAAGTACAGTAGAACCTCTTTTATCTGAAACTCTTTTGACTGAAATCCATTTTGAAAGCTTTTTTTTTTTTTTTTTTTTTAACTATCATATTCCTTATGTGCTTTCCGAAATACGAGTACATATAAATATTTTTGATTCCCTTTCTTAGAGTTCCTTTATATTTAATTTGAGCTCCTGTAAGCTGCGGAGTGGAACGAAGAAAACGGAAAAATTAGCAATTATGAAGCTTTTGGATGTTTTGCAAAAGGTTTAGCATGGCTGGAGCAGCAGGAACACTGTGATACTGGTGAATTAATAATATTAAAAAACTCTGTGATAGAACTTCAAATCAAAGGCAATCGAAACTGCGACAAAAAAACATTTTTTCAAACCCTTGTGATACATGTATTTAATTTCAAAATTAAAATTCAGGTAATTTATTTTTGTTTCTATTTTGCTATTGCTTTATTTTTAATAAGTACAAACCACGCTGGTTTAAACCAAATTTTTTTTTTTTAACCATGCTGGTTTTTTTTGTCTGGTTTTTTCTCTTTTTCCTTAATGTTTTCTATTATTTTACACATTACTGAAAAATGCAAAATCCAAGTTACGCAGAAGCTTCAAAATTTAAGTACAAACAAAGTACAGTAGAACCTCTTTTATCTGAAACTCTTTTGACTGAAATCCATTTTGAAAGCTTTTTTTTTTTTTTTTTTTAACTATCATATTCCTTATGTGCTTTCCGAAATACGAGTACATATAAATATTTTTGATTCCCTTTCTTAGAGTTCCTTTATATTTAATTTGAGCTCCTGTAAGCTGCGGAGTGGAACGAAGAAAACGGAAAAATTAGCAATTATGAAGCTTTTGGATGTTTTGCAAAAGGTTTAGCATGGCTGGAGCAGCAGGAACACTGTGATACTGGTGAATTAATAATATTAAAAAACTCTGTGATAGAACTTCAAATCAAAGGCAATCGAAACTGCGACAAAAAAACATTTTTTCAAACCCTTGTGATACATGTATTTAATTTCAAAATTAAAATTCAGGTAATTTATTTTTGTTTCTATTTTGCTATTGCTTTATTTTTAATAAGTACAAACCACGCTGGTTTAAACCAAATTTTTTTTTTTTAACCATGCTGGTTTTTTTTGTCTGGTTTTTTCTCTTTTTCCTTAATGTTTTCTATTATTTTACACATTACTGAAAAATGCAAAATCCAAGTTACGCAGAAGCTTCAAAATTTAAGTACAAACAAAGTACAGTAGAACCTCTTTTATCTGAAACTCTTTTGACTGAAATCCATTTTGAAAGCTTTTTTTTTTTTTTTTTTAACTATCATATTCCTTATGTGCTTTCCGAAATACGAGTACATATAAATATTTTTGATTCCCTTTCTTAGAGTTCCTTTATATTTAATTTGAGCTCCTGTAAGCTGCGGAGTGGAACGAAGAAAACGGAAAAATTAGCAATTATGAAGCTTTTGGATGTTTTGCAAAAGGTTTAGCATGGCTGGAGCAGCAGGAACACTGTGATACTGGTGAATTAATAATATTAAAAAACTCTGTGATAGAACTTCAAATCAAAGGCAATCGAAACTGCGACAAAAAAAACATTTTTTCAAACCCTTGTGATACATGTATTTAATTTCAAAATTAAAATTCAGGTAATTTATTTTTGTTTCTATTTTGCTATTGCTTTATTTTTAATAAGTACAAACCACGCTGGTTTAAACCAAATTTTTTTTTTTTAACCATGCTGGTTTTTTTTGTCTGGTTTTTTCTCTTTTTCCTTAATGTTTTCTATTATTTTACACATTACTGAAAAATGCAAAATCCAAGTTACGCAGAAGCTTCAAAATTTAAGTACAAACAAAGTACAGTAGAACCTCTTTTATCTGAAACTCTTTTGACTGAAATCCATTTTGAAAGCTTTTTTTTTTTTTTTTTTAACTATCATATTCCTTATGTGCTTTCCGAAATACGAGTACATATAAATATTTTTGATTCCCTTTCTTAGAGTTCCTTTATATTTAATTTGAGCTCCTGTAAGCTGCGGAGTGGAACGAAGAAAACGGAAAAATTAGCAATTATGAAGCTTTTGGATGTTTTGCAAAAGGTTTAGCATGGCTGGAGCAGCAGGAACACTGTGATACTGGTGAATTAATAATATTAAAAAACTCTGTGATAGAACTTCAAATCAAAGGCAATCGAAACTGCGACAAAAAAACATTTTTTCAAACCCTTGTGATACATGTATTTAATTTCAAAATTAAAATTCAGGTAATTTATTTTTGTTTCTATTTTGCTATTGCTTTATTTTTAATAAGTACAAACCACGCTGGTTTAAACCAAATTTTTTTTTTTTAACCATGCTGGTTTTTTTTGTCTGGTTTTTTCTCTTTTTCCTTAATGTTTTCTATTATTTTACACATTACTGAAAAATGCAAAATCCAAGTTACGCAGAAGCTTCAAAATTTAAGTACAAACAAAGTACAGTAGAACCTCTTTTATCTGAAACTCTTTTGACTGAAATCCATTTTGAAAGCTTTTTTTTTTTTTTTTTTAACTATCATATTCCTTATGTGCTTTCCGAAATACGAGTACATATAAATATTTTTGATTCCCTTTCTTAGAGTTCCTTTATATTTAATTTGAGCTCCTGTAAGCTGTGGAGTGGAACGAAGAAAACGGAAAAATTAGCAATTATGAAGCTTTTGGATGTTTTGCAAAAGGTTTAGCATGGCTGGAGCAGCAGGAACACTGTGATACTGGTGAATTAATAATATTAAAAAACTCTGTGATAGAACTTCAAATCAAAGGCAATCGAAACTGCGACAAAAAAACATTTTTTCAAACCCTTGTGATACATGTATTTAATTTCAAAATTAAAATTCAGGTAATTTATTTTTGTTTCTATTTTGCTATTGCTTTATTTTTAATAAGCACAAACCACGCTGGTTTAAACCAAAATTTTTTTTTTTAACCATGCTGGTTTTTTTTGTCTGGTTTTTTCTCTTTTTCCTTAATGTTTTCTATTATTTTACACATTACTGAAAAATGCAAAATCCAATTTACGCAGAAGCTACAAGCAAAGCTTTAGAAAAGTGATGAATTAATAAATTTGTAAAGTGACAAACATTTTTAATCAATCAAACTTTTCTTATAAGCTTTAAATCTACATGGCAGACTAATTTTTCTAAAATTAGCTGAGAAGAAAAAAACAAGTAGTTAGTTTTCTTACTTCTTTTTTTTTAAGCCTTTTATTTTTAAAAAACAGCCAAAATGGCAGATTTGAGCTAAAAATACACTTTTACTACTTAGATTGCTTGATTAGTTAAGATTTGTAAGGATTATATTGTGCCTCAATGGTGACATAATCATAAGACATTGACATAATCACACAATTGACATAATCATAATCTCCATTGGTTACTCTTTATTCTGTATGCTAATGAATGATCGGATGTGAGTTTTCTTTGCTGTATCATGGCTATTGGGTTTAGTAAGCCTTTGTTTTTCTTACATTCCTACATTGGGATTGGGGTTTTGCATTATGATTTTATTCTGTTACCAGCAGGGTTGGCACAGTTTAAATCAATTGGTTAACCAACTGGTTTTTTAGAAAAAATCTAATATAATATTTTCTCATTTTTGTAATTTAAGTGTTTCAAATTATTGGATATAAATAATTTCTACTTTTAACAATCTTATCCCAGCAGTCACCATGAGACATAGTGAGTCTCGGATATATTTGTATGCATGTAGAATGCAAATTGCATGCGTTGATGAACATATGGGGCATTCTCACAATCTTTTGACTTTTGGGGAAAAAAATCTGGAGAAATTAAACTTGCTAAAATAACATTTTATTCTGATAGGCGAATGCCTTAACACTAGAACGGCGGTAGGGGTCATTTTGACACCTGAGTACTTTCGTCCGTTGATTACTTTTGTTTGCTTGGGCGAAATCGTTTGAAATTTTTTGACTTTTCCTAAATAGATAACATATATTTCTAAAGAAAAATTCAGCTTTCTAGATTTGTTAGTTTTTGAAATATGGGCTTGTATTCCTAGAACGGCAGGTCCTTTTGACCCCTTTAATAAAATACTCTTTGTACTCTAAGCTGCTTTTGTTGCTATACTATATGTTCGAGGAGCAATAAAAAAAAGGGTTTAGATTTATATTCATTGTCGTCCAAGGTATGAGGAATACTATTTTGCAAAGAAACTATCTCAAGAGATAGATTCAAAAAAAGAAAAAGATTTTTTAGGTTTGATGAAAAGACAACAAGATCTAGCAGACTACAGACTGTTAAATTTGCTCTTGCATCTAAAATGTGGAATAAATTTATTGAAAATTGCAAAACATGCTACCGACCAGGACAAAATATTACAGTTGATGAACAATTGTTCCCATCTCAGCATAGATATAAATTTACGCAATATATGCCAAATAAATCGGATAAATTTGGAATAAAATTTTGGTGATCTGTTGACATTGATACTAAATACCTCTTGAATGAATTTATTTATCTAGATTAGGATGAAGCAGCCAATCCTTAATTACGTTTATCGGAAAATGTTGTCATGAAATTAACAGATCCCCATCTAAACGAAGGGAGGAATATTACGACAGATAGCTATTTTACTAATATCAAATTAGCAGAAATGTTAAAAGCTAAAAATACAACTTTGGTTGCACAATGAAAAAGAACAGAAGAGAAATTCCTATATCATTGAAAAATATGCGCAGTACTCTTTATTCATCGAAGATAGGGGAATGTGATAATATGACACTTACCATCTATCAAGCCAAAAGAAAAAAAAGTGTTTTTCTACTTAGCTCATTACATTCTACTGTAAAAACTGAAGACGTTCTCAAGAAGTTGCCCGATTCAATAGAATATTACAACGCAACGAAGTATGGTGTGGATATCCATGATCAGATGTGTCGAAAATACTCCGTGAAATCGGCTTCTAGACGATGGCCTGTACATATCTTTTTCAATATTTTGGATCATGCAGCTTTAAACGCCTGGATAATTTATAAAAGTGTAACAGGCAAGCCCATCAGTAGAAGAGATTTTCTATTAAATTTAGGAGATGTGTTCAGAATGGATCTTATGGTTTCAAATCTCCCAAAGATCTTTCCTGAGTCTTCAGAAAAAAAAAAAACAAAAAACAAAAAACAAAAAAAAACACGAAAATAAAATAGATATCAAGAGAAAAAATGTCAAGTACAAACATGCAATGGAAACAAATCTCAAGAATTTTGCGCACCATGTTTCAAAGTTGTGTGCGGAATATGTACTGGAAAAATTGCTATTTTTTTTTTTTTTTTTTTTTTTTTTTGATACAACTGAATTAATTCCTAATACGTGCGCACAATTTGGAGTATTATAAGCATTAAATAAAATTGAAACAGAATGCTTAACATATTAACCATTCAGCTACACTTATAATGAAATAACGGAAACAACAGAACATATTTCTCATTTATGGATTTAGAGAGTGAATCATTCGGCGAGTAAGTAGATGAAAATATAAATATATATTATTTTATAAATTGTGTTTTATTTTAGTTAACATTAGTTTTAATTTGTGAAAACATTAATTTTAAATCGATTTTTATATCAAATTAATGAGTTTTTTGAGTAGTCGTAGTATGATCCAATTAATCGTCCTGTAGGCGTTACATATACAGTACTTTAAAAATTCAATAAATTATCGAATAATATTAAATATAAATTATGAAATACACGTAAATTACATATTTTTGCCAATGTATGGCTTTTAAAATTATTTTAGCGTTGTTATTTCAATAGTTTCATCAAGGGGTCAAAATGACCCCTTCCCGCCGTTCCAGTAGGTAAGATTTTCCCGCCGTTCTAGTGTTAAAGATTCAAAATAAAGAAAAAATGGTCAGCAGCGAAAATTTTTTTATTTAACTGAGGTTTATGTTATGGAAAATTAAACGTTGCGAGTTTAATTTTCCTTACCATTTTACCACTAAAACTTTTTATTTTCTTTGAAATTTTTACTTATAATGAATTTGCATAGTACCCACAGGACATTCAAACAAGAAATAATAACAATGTAGTATTTTTAGTACAAAATTTTGGTATAACATTGTCTTAAAGGGGTATTAAAAAAGGGACGGTAAGGTAAAAAAAGGGGACAGTATAGGAAAAAAGGGGCGGTAAAGATGGAACGGTAAGGAAAATTACCACCTATTTTAGGCAAATCATGTTAAGACTAAGTGATAGCCTCAATGTTCATTGATTTTTAGAAACAGTTGTTAGCATTGGATTAAATAATTTTTTTTTTAAATTATTATTTACCTCGAAAAGTGCAGGAATAAACCTTGGGGACAGTAAGACTACCCATAAAGCCACAATCTTGAAATGGATATTTAAATGCTGATTTAAATTCTGCAGTAAATTTCCTGTCAAAGAATTTTAGACATTCTTTCTCTAGCGTGCTTCTGCATGAGAAAAAACTTGAAAAAAAATTCTGTGGCTGCATCTGAAGTGATTTTCTGTATAAGTTTAGCAAGAAGGACGGTAAGGATGAAAAACCCAGGGACAGAGTTCAAAAAATAATATCAACCGTACAGTTAATAAATGCGTGCAGGTTAATTTTTTGCAACCTATTTATATAAAACAATTGTCACAGTTTCGGAAAAAAATTACATCGAATTACTTTTATTGAAACAATTTTATACAGACTGCTCCAAACTCAAAAATCAGCATCAGGGACACGGGACGGTATAGGAGTTTTCCTGGTATTTAGACCCCCAACATCGTCCAAAACTTATTTATCTCGTTAATATTGTTATGCAATCATGCAGTGGGATGTTCCCCAGTATATGAAATAAAAAAAACACAAAAAAGTGTATTAAAATAAAAATTATTATTCAGGGACATGAAAGTCAAAAGATTGTGAGAATGCCCCATATCTGAAGATCTAAAGAGAAAATTTAAAACATGTGAATTTAGCAAAGATAAAATAGATAAACAATATTAAATTTATTTTTTTTTTTTTTTTTTTATTTTTTTTTTTTTGATATAAACAAAAGGACTACGTCTGAATTCATTCATATTTATAAAAACTTTTCAAAATAACAGACATTACATTACAGTACAAGATAAAAACACTAAAAACAATATAAAAGAACGTTTCAGATTCATTCTGAATCCCTCATCAGCTAATTCCTAATGTTAAAGTCATATACATTTCATATCATTCACCATATCATAGTAGATTTGTAATATCATTTACCAGAGCTATACGATATTGCAGCACTGAAGGTTTTTTAATATAGAAATACAAAAAATTTTATATGATTTAAAGTTGAATAGTTACCCTGAAAAATTTTGTTTTCGCATTTTTATGGAACTTCTTCGTGCACACATGGACACTTCTCCATCCTTCCAATGTATGAAAGTTAATAAATTTGCAAGCATTCCGTATTACAAAGGTATTTCAGAGAAGATTTCGCATTTTTTGAAACCACTTGGCATTCACACGTCCTTCATCCCACAGAAATCACTTAAGCATCTTTTAAGCATCGATATCCAATCTCACGGTTTAAAGATGTTATTTATGGAATTCCGTGCAAACAGTGTAATGCAGTCTACATAGGTGAAACCAGCCTTACACTTGAAACAAGACTTAAGGAGCATAAACATGCTTTTAGAAATAAAAATTTAAATTCTAAAATTGTTGATCACGCCATGAAAACTGATCATTTTCTGAGTTTTGAGAATGCGTATATAATTAGATCAGGCTGCAGCATTTATGCAAGTCGTATGTTTTTGGAAGCTTGGTACATGAGAACTGCTGATTTAGCAATTAACGAGGCTGCATCTCTACCAATAGAATATTCAGTTTTGTTTTAGCTATGATTTTTTGGCAACTTGATGTCATGTCAGGGCTTGAAATTCAATTTTTCATAGGAGGGGAGTCTCCCTACCAACATTTATAAATGGAGGGGAGTTGACCTATTTGGGAGGGAGAAAAAAATCTAAAATGCACTGTTATTTTACGGGCTTTTTAAAGATTTACATTAATTATTTTGTCATGTCTGCATTAATACAGGCATGACAAAATACCATTGAAGCAAGTTAAATCAACAACTCAGAATAATGATGCAAAACGTTTTTTTTTTTATTTAAATAATTAAGAAAGCAGGGGTGATTCTGAGTTAAAAAAAAATCTGAAACTGACAGTAAATATACTGAAAGGTTACAACAGAGGGGATGAAGGGGGAAGGGGGAGGGGATTACTCCCAGCACTAGCTATATGTGTTTTTTCGTGCCCCTTTGACGAAATTTGCGTTTTCTTGCGATCTTTTGACGAATTTGCCGTTATTTCATGGTCTTTTGACAAAATTTGTCGTTATTTCGCGCTCTTTTGACGAATTTTGCCGTTTTTTCGCGATCTTTTGACGAAATTTGCCGTTTTTCCGCGATCCTTTGACCAAATTCGCGGGGTTTTTTCGTGATCCCTGGACGAAATTAGTGTTTTTTCGCGATCATTTGACAAAATGTGCTTTTTTTCGCAATCCTTTGACGAAATGCGCATTTTTTTTGCGATTCTTTGATGAGATTCGCGTTTTTTCTGCGATTCTTTGATGAAATTCGCATTTTTTTTTCAGCGGCCGTTTGACTTAACACTAAATTTGTGTTTTTTCCGCTATCATTTGCCGAAACTCGCATTTTCCCGCGTTCCTTTGCCGAAACTCGCATTTTCCCGCATTCCTTTGCCGAAATTTATGATTTATTTTGCTATCGTTTGATGTAATTTGCGTTTCTTTGCGATCCTTTGATGAATTTCGAGTTTTTTTTCCGCGATCTGACGAAATTCACGTTTTTCCACGATCCTTTGACAAAATTTGTGTTTTATTCGCAATCCTTTGCGACGAAATTGTCGATTTTTTCCTCGATCGATTGACGAAATTAATTTTTTTGCCGATCATTTGTCGAAATTTGCGATATTTTTCTGTTGAACTGATGACTGATTTTTCATAATTTTCGAAAAATTCGTAATACAATCAATCACCCCTGAATTCGCCAATCGGTCACTTGTCAACCGATCTCGAGAAAAAAATAATGAAATTTGTCTATCGGTCGTATGAAAAATTCGTAAATTTCAACGATCTTTCGCGGCAAATAAAAACGCAAAATGTGTCAATCAGTAGCGCGAAAATATCGGGAAATTTGCAAGGCGTTCGCGGGAGTTGATCGTAATTTCAAATTGCAAAATTTTCAGGAAAATGGTGAGATTTTTTGGACGGGAGTCTCCCGCCCACGATATTATTTTGGGCGGGACATCAAAATTTTGGGCGCAAATCCCGCCCTGAAATTCAAGCCCTGCATGTTTTTCTACTTGTTGAACTTTAAAATCTAGTATGACTTTTACGTTAGGAATTAGCTGATGAGGGATTCAGAATGAATCCGAAACGTCCTTTTATATTGTTTTTAGTGTTTTTCTCTTGTAATGTAATGTCTGTTATTTTGAAAAGTTTTTATAAATATTCAATATCTTGAATAAAATATTTTCCTTTGAGAAAATTCAGATTATTTACAAATAATAGCATAAAATGACCTTTAAGATTTCAGTCAAGCTGTAAAAGAAAATTTTCTTGATTGGGGAAATTATCTTTTAAGGCTGTTTCTCAACTGCTCTACTCAACAAGTGCAAAACACTTTGACACATTTACAAATTCATGTTTTTAATGGAAAAATATAAAATTGGAAGGCCTGACAATGGAAGCGATTTGGAATCGAACTGTGTTTTCCATTTTTTATAAATAGAGTTATAAGCAATTTTGATCACGTGACAAAGATGTTTTTAACCTTCCTTAAGTGGTTATTCTTCTTCCGCGCAGAAATTGAGTTCAAAACGCCAACTTTGACAATATTTGCTGAAAGATCTATTGCGTTTGCAGATAAATGGAAAACACAGACAGTTTCATACATTTCCGAACAAAAATGAATTAAAACTTATGTCATGAAGTTGCCCTTTCGGATTTGAGAACAGCCTTAAGAATAAAAAATAAACTCAAGATATGAAGTCGGGTAACAGGACATTGAAAAACTGAGTGCTAGCGAAGTACCTGTTTAATCTTAACTAAAATATGCAACAAGGTATATTTAAATCGTCTATTGCATAATCAAATCCACTATTTAGATCAGACAAAAAAATGGGGGAAAATCGAGAGAAGGTTCGCTTGAGACATACTAGAAAAAAGTCTTATAAAAATGCCTAAAAAGATATTATTAATTTTTAGTTTAGACATTTAAAAGTAATACCTATTATAACATAGCTTAGAAAAAAAGCCTGTGTATTAAGTCTGATGGCTGTTTAAATATTTTAGTGGATGACAACTTTTATAAATCTACTTTCTATTTTAAGATCAATGTTTTCTAGTTTAAAAAGTTGGTAAATAGGTATTTCTGTTTATTTTACTGTTGTTTTTTTTTCCTGGCAGTTTCTGAGGAGAAGTGTAAAATGACAATACACAATACTTCTTTATAAAAAGCTTTACAAAGAGAATTTAAAAGATAATAATTGTTCAGGTAGTGTTCTAACAGAAAAACCAGATATCTCAGATTGCAAATACTTCAAAGAAATTATTTTGAATAGCCATGGGAAAATTAATGAAACTACACCCTATATTTATTTATAGTACTAGTAATCAAAAGATTGTTTATTAAGATTTTCAAGGTATCAATGTTTCACTATGTAGAGCATTTTATTCATGGAACATAAGACATAGCTTTTATACTAAAAATGTTTAAATTTTAAATGATTTCAATTTTCTACATAACTGATTGTAATTATTTAATTTAAATTACTTTTAAATGAAGTTATATTACTTATATATCCAACAATGTTTATTTTTATCAATAAATATGCAAACATGTATGTAACAGGAAAATATATTTTTAAAAACCAGTTTAAACAAAAAAAAAAAAAAAAAAAAAAAATTTTTTTTTTTTTTTTTTTTTTTTTTTAAAATAAACTGGGTTGTTTTTTACCAACTCTGACTTGTTACCATAATAAGAAATATTGCATATACCTCTCCTTAATCTTAAAATTGAAGCATTCTCGATTATCTGAAAATTTCAATTTTCCGAAAGAGGGTCAGTCCCAATTACTTCGGAAAATCGAGGTTCTACTGTAATTTAATTAATTTCAGATTCTTAATTGTAATAAGCATACTGTATTTTTTTTTTTTTTTAAATAATCATGACAAATAAATTCATGGTTAAGTAAGATTATCAGAAATTTTTTTCCCTGCATCTACACATGCAAATAAGATTTAACTTTACATTGTGAATAAACAATTTAATCTAGACCCTGTCTATAATGATAATCTACATTAAACAAAACTTTTTTCTTTTTCTTTTTTAGCACTGCCATAGAGGTTTCATCTCAAATTTGTATAGAAAGGTCATCTTTCCAACAACATGGCCCATATAATAAAGGTAAAAATTTTGCATTTTTTTAAAGTCATCTCTTTGGTAAAATAAAAATTGATAAAAATAGAATAATATATTTACCTCGAATACGATGCCACTGGGTCTTCTCAGCAAAAAACAACTCGCTGCAGAAAAAGATAAATAAATCAATATGCAAACTGAAATGAAATTTTCAGTAAATATCTAGCAGAATCCAAAATAAATGGATACTCTTTGACAGACAAAAACAATGCATACCATATTATTAGAAAGGTGAAACAGGTCAAAACAGAGACAATTCCTTGATACTGTTTCAAGATGTTGTTCGCTAATAACAGGATACTGTAACCAACAAGAGCAAAAAGGATGATATAAAGAATGTCCGATCCAAAAAAAGAATGCAGGCAAAAAATTCCAGTTGAAATGGACGATAAGTGAAAGGCAAATGCAGGCAAAAACTCTGAAAAAATAAAGTGAAAACTTAAAGGTACACAGTTGAATACTTGAAACATACAATACAAATTTTGGTACAACTTAGTTATTCCATCGACCAATTTCGCCAAATTATATAAATCGCCAAATTATACAAATTGACATAATTTTTTATTTTAAATAACGAAAGAACAAATAAATTAGTATAATATTAATAAAAATACAAATAAAACGTCGAAATAAAAATCACTTTATGACGTAAACAATTGTAACTTGCTTAAAGGACAAGTGAGTGTGACATTTACGATCAACCATTATTGGCATTTAAACTTATAGTTTGGCGATAGATTTTTGGTCGACGGGATAACTAAGTAGTACTCAAATTTCACAGTGAAGAAACTTTCATAGGAGAATTAAGGCTGTTCTCAACTGCTCTGCTCAACAAGCGCAAAACATTTTGACACATTTACAAATTCATTTTTTAATGGAAAGATATAAAATGGAAAAGCCTGGCTAGGGAAGCAAGTTGGAATCGAGCTGTGTTTTCTATTTTTTGATCAATATATTACCTATTGAGTTATAAGCAATTTTGATAATGTGACAAAGACGTTTTTCTCCCTTCGCTGACTGGTTTATCTGCTTTCTTCGGGAACTTCGGTTCAAACATCCACTTTGACACTATTTTTTGAAAGATCTATGGCGTTTGCAAAAAACTAGAAAAAACAGCTTGATGACGTAGTTTCTGAACAACAACACCTGCTTGTTTCATGCATTTCCAAACAAAAATAAATTTAAACATATGTCATAATGTTGTCCTTTTGGATTTGAGAAGCCTTAATGAAATTTAGCGAAAAAAATGCATAATCATAAATTTTGGTACTCAAGACCCCCTCCGCCTATAAAAGAGAAGAACTCACATTTTTAATAAATAATCTACCTTTTAACAACTGAGTCACAATAAATAAAAAACAGGCCAAAAACTACAAAAATGAATAAACAAATATATATGCTTGTGTACTGGTTTGCAATAGGGTGTCAACGATTTTAATCAGTTGATTTAAATCAGCGATTAAATCGTGATTTTAATCAACTGATTTTTAAAAAAAAATACTTGATTAAAATCAAAAATTTTCTAAATGTTTAAAATGTTAAAAAAAAAAAAAAAAAAAAAAAAAAGTATTAAAATCTAAGATGAACATAATTTGAAAGTTTCTACAGGTATTTTGACTTATGAATTAACAAAAAAAGAGCTCTAAATAATTGTGTCTAAGCTTTAATTCCTGAGTATTGTAAAAAATTAAAAACAGTTAAGTTTGTAAAAAGTAGGGTGTAAAAAAATCCAGATTTTTTTTTTATTTTTAAATAAAAAAAAATCAGATTTTTTTTATTTAAATCGGATTTTTTTTTTTATTTAAATCGGATTTTTTAAATTTTTTTCACTGTGTTAAAATATTAAACATCTACCAAGAATTAAGCATTTCAAAAATGAATAACCCTCCAATTACTAACATAATCTATGTTTTTTTTGCTTTAATTAATAAAATTTTAATTATTTAATGATAGATATTACAAAAAACTGCAAATAAAAAATTTATTTAGTAACATACAACATTATGTGCATTAATATTTTGTAATAATTATGTAAACCAATATTAAATACTGCTTATATTTTAAAGTTATTGATAAATTGCATTTAATTTTAAATTGATGATACAGATTAAATTTTGTAATTATTAAACAATTAACTGTTTAATTAATCCTTAACCGGAAACATTAAAATCCCGTGCACAAACGGAAACGTGCCGTCTGTGAGACTGCTAAATTAAAAAAAATTGCTATAAAATTTTAAAAGGAAAATAACTCTTAATAATTTACCAAATAGTGAACTTAAACACTTAATATTTAATAGTAATGCATTAACAGGACCGATTTTTTAATATGACGGCATAAAAATAAGTTTTGAATGTCGGAGACAGAAAATATTTTGAAATTACACTTTATTGTTCAAAATATAAAATTTTCGTCAAAATAATTAAATAAATGCTAATATTTTTATATATTTCAGTACGATATGAGTTAGAAAAAAATATTACGCAGTAAAATTAACAAAACATTTAATTGTAAATATTGCAGCATGTTCTAAATATCTGTATTTTTTATGCATATTTGACAATGTTGAGTCCCTTTCGTGTTCAGAATTTATATATTCATCATCTGAAATACTTTCAATATTGCTTATATCACTTACTACTTCATCAAACAATCTCAACGCGCTTTCTTCAGTCTTTTTTATCACTGTAGTGTACCTGCTTTGACGGCTCCTCCATATCAATACCCCAGAGCAAAAAATTACATAAACGGAAACATGCCGTCCCACAGACTGCATTGAAAATAAAATAATTTTTCTTTCAATAACTAAAAATGTGCAGGTGTTGCAAATGGGTGGGGGAAACAGAGGACCGGTAGCGTAAGGATTACATTGTGTGATAAGATTGGGGACGCGTTCATTTTTTGTGTAAAGGGTAGATATGTGTAGACGCAACCTTTTCACAGACGGCACGTTTCAGGTTAAGGGTTAAGAACACAATCTACATTTTTGAAAAAGTGGTTGAAAAAAGGTGATAAATAATAGTTTGATAAATTCATAAAGCAGCCAGTAATTTTACACAGGTTCTAAAGCATATGTATATCAAATTAATCAAAAATTGTAACAATGTATACAGCAAACTCACACATAATTTATAAATAGATTACAAAAATTGTATTTTTGAAATTTAAATCGGATTTTTTTCCCCACAACATTAAAATATTTGAATAGCTACTAAATATTATAATGTTTTGAAGTTATTTAACATTTAGTTAAATGTTTTTTAAATGTATGATACATCTTTTTACACAGTTTAATATTGCTTTAATTAACAATAACAAATATTACATTTTTTACAAGTGATTTAGTGATAGTTTTCATTACTGATTATAATGCCTTTTCACACCATTTTAAAAAATCAGAAAATATGTGATTTTATCATCTGATTTAAATCAATTGATTAAAATCATTGACACTCTATTGCTGTGTTTATTGTATATAAAAGAATGATTAACTTGATTATTAAAAGGAAATTATGACATTGTAAGTTATATTAGATTTAAATATCATTTTAAAATTAAAGGCTTTTTATGTTTGTTAGATAAAAACCATGCTTTTTACAAACTTACTGTACTTAAATTTTTCACAATACTCAGGAATTACGCTTAGAAACAATTATTTAAAGCTTTGTTTTGTGTATTCATAAGTCACAATACCTGTAGAAACTTTTCAAATTATGTTAATCTTAGATTTGAATACTTTTTTATGTCATTTTAAACATTTAGAAAATTTTTGATTTTAATCAATGATTTTTTTTTTAAATCACTTGACTAAAATCACTGATTTAAATCATTGACACCCTATAAAAAGCATTGTTTTTAACCAATATAAAACAGTTTCATTTAAAAATGATATTTAAATCTAATATAATTTGTAATGTCATAATTTCCTTTATATAATCAATTTATGCATTATTTTATATAAAATAAACATAGCAAGTGTAATAAATTTCTGCAAGTATAAGAATAAATAGTCAGTGTGTTAGTTTCTCGTTCTACTTTTGTAATAATAAATTGATAGCAATTTTGAGTTCAAGAAGAATAAAAGAGCGACGTCTGCTCAACAGCTAAATTGTAAATGAATGCATAAGAGAAAAAGAGCTAATTGGTATAAAAATGTTAAGCACAGCAAGAGCTTCTTCAATATATGTTGAATTAAATATTTTTTTACTTTGTAACTCATGTATACTAAGTAAAAAAATTAAATAGGGATTAAAAAGGCAGCAAAACTTTTCTTAAAAAAAAAAAAAAAAAATTGAACCATTGAAAGCTAATAATCCCCCCCCCCCCCCCAGACTTATATAAAACCAAAAACTTTCCATGCACATAAATACTGGATCAAAAACTTTCTACAAATTTAATGTTTAATAAAATAACGTGTTATATTACTTTGCCGGTATGAATAAAAAACAGTAGTTTTAAAATAATTACTATTTAAACTAAAAAGTATTAATTACAGAATAATTATGTTGACTAAAAAAAATAATAAAGCTATCAGTTATTTTGTCAAAGCATTTAGAAACAGCCCAATCCTTAATATTGTGACCTCTTCTCACAAAATGCCAGTCACTCTGTTCACAGAAATAATGGACATTGCTTCTGAAACAACTGAATCTCATTTTGTAAGGAGAGGTCCATTCACAGGTATCATCATTAAAGAGCCTGGTGAGTTTTTATTGCGGCCTTATGATGAAATTTGCAGGGGTTGGGGGGGGGGGGGTCGTGATTCTTTGACGAAATTCGTGCTTTTTTCGCGATCTTTTGACAAAATGTGCTTTTTTTCCTCCTATCCTTTGACGAAATTCATGCTTTTTTCGTGACGTTTTGAAAAATTTTGCGTTTTTTTCGTGATCCTTTGACGAAAGTAGTTTTTTTTCGCGGTTCTTTGACAAAATTTGCATTATTTTCATGATCTTTTGACAAAATTCGTGCTTTTTCTGCTATGCTTTTACAAAATTCGTTTTTTTCCTGCACTTTTTGGATGAAATTTGCTTTTTTCTGCAATTCTTTGACGTAATTCGCCTTTTCGTGATCCTTTGACAAAATAAGTTTTTTTTTCCGTGATTCTTTTATGAAATTTGAGGTTTTATTCGTGATCCTTTGACAAAATTCGCACTTTTTCCGCTATGCTTTTACGAAATTCATTTTTTTCCTGCGCTTCTTTGACGTAATTTGCATTTTTTATGCGATTCTTTGACAAAATTTTCTTTTTCCACGAATCTTTACAGAAATTCGCGTTTCTTCCACGGTCCTTTGACGAAATTTGCATTTTTCCCGCGATTTTCTGACAAAATTGCTTGTTTTTTTCTGTGAACGATTGACGGAATTGGTTTATTTTCGGCGACCATTTGTTGAAATCTGCAATATATTTCAGTGATATTCTTTTATGTCTGAATTTTCGGACTGATAGCCGATTTTTTTTTAATTTTCGGAAAATTCGGAACAGAATCACCCCTGGCAAACAATAAATAAATCGTACATAAAATCTGGGAGCATTTTTTATTTTTCGGTTAAAAAAAAAAAAAAAATACAAGAACAAAAATTACGTTTTTTTTCCTAAGAAAATTTCTGCAAAATTTTCCGCACACGGCGTGCGTCTATATTATACAGCTCTACTGTTATATAAATATTTTGAGGATTTCAGTTTATAACTGACTATCCTTATATTTATCCTGTATGTGTGTATGAATGGGTTTAACTCATTTTCATAATTTTTTTTGTTAGCATACACATACATGTGTGCAAGTTTCGATTTTGGTGATTAACAGTAATTTTTCTAGGTACAAATGCAAAACGAGCTGCAAATAATATTTGTTAGTTTTGTTATTTGTGCTACTAACTAATGAAATTACTTATTTGCATTTTTTATTAATTCTGTAATTACTTACTGTTTCTTTTAGGCCATTTTTTTCACCCTGCCCTTTTGAAATTGGCAAAGTGGCCTTAAAAAAATAGTTAAATTCACCTGTAGTTGTGCCAAAGATAAAAAACTTCCTCATTCAACAGTACTATTCCTAAATTCATGCGCCCAAGATCAGGGCTCGAAATGTACCGGAGCAAACCAGAACGATGTTCCGGTTCATGAAATTGTGACAAATATTGTTCCAGTTCGTGAAAGTATGGAAAATATTGCTCCGGTTTGTGGAATTATTAAAAAATATTATTACAGTTTCATACATGTAGCTTACTATGCTCTCTGTAACGTTTTTTTCTAATTGTTAAGAATCTTGAATACATTTTTTTAAATTGGTTTTTCTACGGTTAAATATAAATTTGCTACACAGTAAAGGCCCGATTATCCGAGTTAATACGGACCAAGCTCACCTCGGATAAGCTGGATTTACACAAATCGTCACCAACTGAGGAGATGAAATATAAATTTTCACTTAATTCATTAATTTTTATGGTACTAGTAACATACATTTCTTTCATGTACATTTTCGTTACTTTTATGAAATACGGGGAATGAAATTGTTTATTTGAAAAAGCCCTTGATAGTTTTTTGTTTGTTGAATGTCAATTTTTCTGCAGTTTTTTTTCTTTTTTCTGCAGTATTACGATACAGCATAGCTACCAATTTCTAAGATTTTTTTCTTACCTCTAAAACTTACCAGTAAATTTTGCCTAATTCAATCGCCGAAATCTAGCAATTGTCTACGATTAAATATGGCACAAATTTTTATTCAATTTTAGAGGTAACAAAACCATACAAATTCGCAGCTTGCAGCTGTATGATTCTATTAGTGTCATGAAAATTGCAGGTGTGGCCTCTGCTTTCTGCTGAAAGTATTAAATAGTTTTTTCAATCAAACTTATACCTTTGGAATGGGTCATTTTTTTCTGATGGACTGAGTGACCATTATTATGAAACAGCCATTATAAAAGAAATGTTAGGTGAAGATGAAAGAGCAGCCGTAAAAAAAAATGGTTATAATTTTTTTTCAAATTAGAATTATGGCCATTATTTTCCCATTCTGACTAGAAAATCAGAGTTCTAACTTTTTATGACTGCTCTTTCATCTTCATCAAACACTTCATTTATAATGGCTGTTTCATAATAATGGAAGCCATCAGTCCATCAGAAGAAAATAACTTGGTTAAGCGGGACTACTTTACTGTACTTTTTTTTAAAAAATTAGTCGACAATGATTTTGAAATAGTGCTCTAGTTCGTGGATTTTTCCATTTCAAGCCTTGCCCGAGATCTTATAAAAATAATAGAACTTTATTTCTAACGGAAGAAAAACGGAATATTATTAAAAAATATTGTTATTTAATTGTATTTTTCAATTTGTGATTCATAAAATTATTAAAAATTAAGGACACTTTATTTATCAAACTAAAAAATTTTCTTTTTTTTCTTATACCATTACTAATATATTTCCGCATGAAATAATGCCCTGTTTTGGAACTATCTCCTGCCCCTTTTTCTTTCTAAAATGAATTACTTTATTAATTATCATTTTAATAATTAAAGCTTAAAAATGTATATGTTCCTAATTAGAGAGTTAATTCTTTAATAATTATTAATTTTAAGTAGTGCTAACTATTTAATATTAAATGCAGTTATTAATAAATGTTAAATATCACTAGTATTTAATAAAGTTTTACGTAATTATTACAATATTAATGTATATAACATTATTGTATGATACTAATTAATAAAACTACTAATTTGCAGTTTTTATAATTTCTGTAATTACTAACTAATAATTAGTATAATTTTATTAATTAAAGAGTAAAAACATAGATTATGTTAGCAATTAGTAGTTTAACTGTTTTGGAAACCTAAAACTCTTGGTAGCTATTCAGTATTTGAACACTGGGGGAAAAAACCCATAAAAATGCAATTTAAATTTTAAAAATCTGATTTTTAAATTAAAAAAAAAAATCATGATTTTTTTACATCCTAGTTTGCGATGACACCACATAACGACTATACACACTTTTTGTGTGTTTTTAACTAACTTCTTCAATTTACTAAGAACACACCTGACCTGTATGTGACGAGAATATAATACTGACACTAGTAAATACACAACCACTTTTTATTATTTTTATTCTTCCATTTCATATTTCAGTAAGCATAAATTTCATACAGTGAAACTGGGTGGATATAACTTTTTGAAAAGATGTTTTACAAATTGCACTTAGCTACAAATCATGTAACATCTGTAACTGAAATAATTCAATAGAACTTTTTGCTTTTGTCCCCAAGTTCCTGTCTTGTATTTTAGATTTTTGAACTTGCTTTGATGATGTAGCAATAAAAACTTTGAAACAGATCTCTGCTACACACAATTAAAAATAATTTATGCTTTTTGTGTCATTGTCTATTTGTAATTTAACGTCTGTAACGAAGATGCTTTGACTACAAAAGCCACCTCTGTGTATGTAAATTACAAACTAGAAGCCAAAAATTGCAAGAGTTTAATATTTTCTTCTTACAAATATCAAAAAAATTAAAAGGGGAATTGTGATGTGGAATCACATATATTTTTCTTAAATTATTCCTCGTCTCTAAATTTTAATTAAAACTAATCTTTAATTACTTATTTGATGTAAATTTCCAACTGGGTGAAAATTACTTATTCATTTTATCCTAACCTTTATTTCAGTTCCCATTACATTCTTCCTCCGAAAGAAAAGATATTTAACATATACCTTTATCACGAAAACGGCTCTCACATAAATTGAATTCATTTAGATGATTACTCACCACTAGATATTAAAAAAAAAAAAAGAATAAATATCGACTTTGCTTTCGGCCAGTAGAAATAACTCTTTTTTCTGCTTAATTTTTTAGATTAACTTCCTCGTTAATTCTTAAACATTTCCAGTACATGCGGTCTGTTTTGTCTTTCATATTATGTTCCCAAAACTTTGCACCTAGCGTACAAATTGGCATTCGAATTCTTTTTGGCTTATTTTTTAGGACTGCTTTTCTGATTACACTGCCACAAAGTTCAAAATTCTCCTGATTGTCCAAAGCGTAATGGATAATTTTTGCTCATATGATTTCATTGAGTTTCATGTGCTCTTTGTTTTCGCCAATTGTGTGTATTACAGAATGACTAATTCAATTGCTTTCTCTCACTTCATTAAGACAGTCATGTGAAAAACATTTTTCTTGAAATGTTCTCGGGCACCATCCCTATCCATTTCTGTATTAGATGCTTTAATTATATTTCTATTTCAAATAAACAGATTTCGTAAAAAGCAATTTAAAAGTATTTATTTCTATAATGATCACAGCCTACAGCTATTTATAAGCTCCAACGAATGCATTCAAAAAGAACCTGGTCACAAATATAGATCAACAAATAATTTATAGTACTGAACTATAATACAGGGAATAGCATTTGGAATACCATCTACAGTAGAAGATCTTTATAACACAGTTCTATATAATGCAATTCTCCATATAATGCACAACTTCTCAGATGTAAACAATGATTTTTGCACTTAAAAAGCACCTGCATTTTTACATTGTAAAATATTGCTACTCTCTAGATGACTCAATTTGATACATTAGTTGAACTTTATCTTCTAATTTAAGACCTTTTTACTGAAAGAAAATGCTATTATTACAATAAACATTTTTGAAAATGTCTAATATAAGAGATGGTTGTGTCAGTTATATTTGGATCATGTTTATAAAGTAAATTTAACAATGCCTGACCTATAGTATGCAAAAATTTATAATTTGGGTAACTCTTGGTAACAAGGAATGCAGTATAAAAATATTCTAATGTATTATGATATGTTTCAGACAATATTTGGCCATGTTTACAAGGTGAATTTAATGATGTGATCCATATAACGCAAAATTCTCTATAACGCACAACTTTGCGTTTTTAGGTTTGCATTATAAAGATCTTCTACTGTATATGTTAATGAGGAACAGATGTGTTTGTGGTCCGCAGAATGGGCTTTGTGATTTTTTCCCGAAACGTGCCAAAATGCCATTTTTGAAAATGATTGCTAAGATAAACTTTTAAAAACTAAAGTGATTTTATTGGCACTTAAAAATAGTTAATGTTTTACAGTTTTGAAAGTGATTGCCATATTTCAAAACAAAATTTCATCGTAGTTTCAAAATTACGATCAATAACTAAATTTCCTCATAGTTTTGTAATTACACTCCATTCCAATAACGACATTTTCAGTGCATCAACACACAAAAATGATTGAAAATTAAAGAAATATAAAAAAATACAAAAATAAGCTTTGATTTTAATCATCTAAATATAAAAAACCAGATCATAAAATTCAGTTAATAACAAATATTACTTACATTATGCAGCAAATTTTTTAAAGTTGTGAGTAGGTACCACATCTTTTTTTTTTTTTTAAGAATAATTCTGATTTTAAAGAATCACTACATACAGGATGTGAAAAAAAAAAAAAAAAAAAAAAAAAAGAAAGAGTACAAAACAAGATTGAAATGGTGATTTTTCTTGCTTTTGAATTTTGACATTTGGAAAAGTAGCTACAGTTGCCATAAATCTGGTTTGCCACAAACAATAGTTCATCGCCAAAGTTTTGCCCATTTTTTCACAGGTTAATTTTTACTTTTTTTCGGCAGACCATAAACACATCTGTTCCATTAATGACCAACAAGATTCAATAAAAGAGTGAAAGTATATTGCACATTTCATTTCTCTTTTACATAAAATGTTAGCCTGATATGAAGAAAATACCTCAAAGAAAATCTTAGCACCAGGGCCATAAGCTTAAGCCTACTCAGCCTGTAGGTAATCTGCCTCTGAACAGTTTGTAATACACTTTTCAGAATATCAATAGGAAATTGTATCAAATGAACAAATCTAATATAATAATTTCTCTCTCTTTTTTTTTTTTTTTTTAAATATGCGTAGATAGATGAAGTCGGGATCAAAATTCTCTTTTTTTACAAATCATGACTGCATTTATTTTTATACAGGGTATCTCTTATTATCATTTACCAATAGCTAATTTCTAAACTGTTAGTTTTAGAGGTATAATTCCAGTTACAAAAATCTTTCAAATTTTGTTCTGCATCATACAAAAATTGATTCACGTTAAAATAATTGTTAAATAGTAAGGAAATTACAAATTTTAGACATTGCCTGGGTCCCATAAGTTTTATTTAGAAAAATTTTATCTATGTAAAGTAAAATAAGTAAAACTTTATAGTAAGTAAGTAAAACTCACAATAGAAATTTATAATTCTATAATAACCAAAACTTACTGAGTTGTAATACTTAGAATAGTATGAATTTTCAATGTTTTAGTCACCATAAAGGGAAAAACATACTTTTAGCATCAAAAAACACTGAAAATGCATAAAATTCAAAGTTTCATAACCAGGTAAGTTTTTGTCTTGCAAAAATTAAGTTTTAACCACATACTGATTTTAAATTTTAATAGTGTGGATTCATTTCAATAGAAAACAGCCACATCTATATGTCCCAAAATTAATTCAAACAGTTTGTTTAAAGTCCTTCTAATTAAAACATCCATTGACAGCATACACAGCGATTAGTAGCATATATGATAGAAAAATAACAGGTTGTTGGAACCTGCGACCTGTACAAGTGTGGAACGATGCAATCTATTAACCAAAAGTAACTCTATTTACCATCTCTAATAGTATACTGTGAGTATATGTGCCATACACATTTGGGTTTCTTAAAAGAAGCTCCACAAACCTTCTGCTTCTCAAGTAAAACTACATCATATAATTTCTAGTGTACATTCAATGCGTAAATACTAATGTATCTACGAATCATTCTAGCCTTTTGCCTCTAATATGTGCTCTCTGACACTGATGGTGTATATACTCTGGTTTTTTTATGATTGTACCACTGACAATAAGCACATATTTCAAAAATATGATGTATGTGCCATTTATAAAAGCATATAATATAGGGTAGATGTGCCAGTAATGGACACCCCTTGATGTTTTTGGTTTATAAAAAAATAACTAATAAATATTTAGCTTTAATTATTTTTTTTATAATGTTCCCTTGATTGTTTTATAAAACTGGGTTATTATTGGCACTTTTAATCAAACCAATCAGGAAGCAGAAAATAATGTTTCAAAGTTTCGCTGTTTTTCTGTGAAAATCTTAAGGAAGAGGCTAAGAGCTGGCTTTGTTTAATTTATATATTATGTATTTTCTTGCAAAATTTGAATGTTTTTGTTTGAGTAGCAATAGAAAGCTTAGAATTTTATATACTAACGGCCATTTGCAAAATTTCATTTATTTTTAAGGTTTTAAGAGGGGGTGTCCATTATTGGGATGGTTAATTAGTCATTTTCCGGTAATGGACACCCCATGTAGACATTGCTAAAAATGCAATTTCAGTAATGTTAATAGTGCATAAAATATTTTGACTTAACTGCAAATCTGAATAATCAAATTTAATTTTTAAATTATACTTACCAAAATATAATAACACCAAAACTTTTATAAATAGCTGCTTTTAAGTTATTTTATGTGATTAATAAAATTTCAATATGTTATTATTTTTTTCTGTGTATATGTACCTTGCATATTTTATAATCTGGCAATCAAACCAGCCAGGAAGAAGAAAATATTGTTTAAGAGCACAGTCAAAGGGGGGCTCATGGGGCTTAATCCCTCTCCGTTTGCTGGACAGATAATTACACCTGTTTATTTTCTATTTAATTTACATCCAAAATTGTTAATTGGTCCAAATCATCCAAGCAACCTCATAGTAAATTGGTATATAATTTTATATACCTTAGATAAATTCAAATAACATAAGTGATCGTAATTACATAATTCTAGTAGAAGAGCAACGCGAAGCATTAATAAAATTAAATTATAATTCGCGTCAAAATGCAATTATTAAATTTAAATAATTACGAATAAAATTAAGAGTTTGCGTTGTGAATTATTTAGACGAACTCTTCCACTTATGAATTAAACTAAAATTTAAGCTGTAAAAATAAATTGACACACCTTAAACATTATCAATTAAATAATTACAGAAACTTTTTAAAACTTGATTAAATATTTTATTTACATTGAACACAACTATATACAGAAATACATAATATTAATTCAAAAAAAAGAAAGCAACACTTTTGTTTGCTTCTCATTATTTTATGTATATTTAATCTTTAAAAAAAAAAGACAATATTTTCATTTACTCTTATTATTATATATTTTTCTTTTTGCTAAAAGAATAATTCTCTTTCATTTTTAAATTACCTTAATTTTATTTAATTATTGGTTTTGTCGGATCTCAGAATGCTTTCTACTATAAAATATCAGAAAAGGATATTTATAATTTTTCATATGATTTTAAGTGGTAAAAGAAAAAGTTTAAGGTAGTACCTTTTTTTCATATCCGGGATGGTGGCCTTTATTCATCAAATTCAGAGTTATCGCGTTGCTAAGGATCATATCCTTATGTCATCAGGAATCCACTTCTTATCAGAGCGGCGATATCGGGATGGCAGGATGCATAGCTACGGACCTCTGTAGAACGATCCACTTTATTTTAACATCAGGAAGACATCCTCAATTAGGCTTGCTTAGGCTCACTCCGATATGTCCATCTCGCCTGGGCATTACTACGGCTTTCTGGATTCATTGCACGGGCTTTCAGGAGAGCTCCTGCGTCCTCGACATCTTTTTTTAGACTCCCTTTTTCAAACCTTATTCTTCTGGCACACCAACTTCTGCAGTGGGTGGAACTATTTGTCTAGTCCACTCTTATTGGATGTGAGAAGATTTTGCATTATCCTTCGATAGGCCTATTAGCTAACAGTCTGCAAATGGCCCCTTACATATACTTTAATATTATTATATGCCTTAAAGTTTGGGTGGTCTAAAAAGCCATAAATTTATCCCAACACTTTTATTAAGGCCATAAATTTATTCCATCGTTTTTATTATTTTACGATTTCTAATTATACACCACTTTCCATTGGCTTGTCATAAAACGACACCATGGCGTCTGGCTATTGTTGTTATCTGAGATCCGAACTCTATTCAACATTATACATTCATTTTACAATACAACAATTTTTTAAAAATATATATTTAATATTTAAAATCAACTAAATAATTTTTGTATGAACTTACACTCCTATTTTACTTAAATATATAAACATTATAACTTTACACTCATAATTATATTTTATAAAAAATATTTATACAAACAGAAATAACAAATTACGCAATTTTACTTTGATTTAACCAACATGGTGCGGGAACATATCATTGTTATATGTTGCCCAGCACCGTTTAAATAAAAACAATTAAGTTACAGAAGCTATTAAAAATCTAATTTCTGTCTTAAATGTTTCCTTATTCACCTATGACGGTAAAAAAAATAGTAATATTAATGAAAGTTACAGGTAATATTCATGAAACTAGTAAATCTGCAGATCAGTGACCTCAAACTCAAACATCAGTTCTACAGTTTTATTTTGAAATTATTTTATTTAGTATTTAAAATATTCAACTCACAATATATTCTTTCATATTTGTAATATTAATTATTATAAATGATACATCAGGTATTCTCTGGAAGATTAATTATTAAAAATAGTGAGACAAAACTAAACACTAATATTCCAAAACTTTTTTTTTTTTTAAATAACCTTTTAAATCCCCCACTGTTTCAATAATTTGATAGCTGTAATTGCCTGATATTTAGTATTTTAAACTATCCATCTAAAATGATTAAAACATCGATCTTCTGATAATTACAGTAATTGATGCAAACACTAAATGTTTATCACAAATATTTTATTAATTACCGGTATCTTAAATGTTAAATTTATTTGAAAATAACTATTTTGTTTCATTAGTATGTATTCATTAAATTCTGGTTCTAAATACAGTCATAAAAACAATTATATTTATTACTTTTTATGGGGTGTCCATTACTGGAACAGGGGATGTTCATTACTGGCCCAGAGGGTGTCCATTACTGGGCTTTTGATATATTTCTGTTATTTAAAATTAAGTTTCGATTCATATTGGGAAATGAGACTATAAGAATGGTTAAATATTGTTGATAGGTTAATATAATATTGAAAAAACTGGAATATAATAATTATAACTATTAATACAAAAATAATTTTAAAAGAAATTTCGGAACAGATGTCATAAGTTCCCACGGCTGCCATCTTGGAATTCTTCTTGGCATGATAACCCCTTTTCTACCAAGTAGTAAATGTCACCAAGCACCAGTTTATACGCATGTTTGGCTTAATGAAAGTAAAATGTAAATAATAAATAAATTTCGCTAAACTGGCAATCAGTAATCGTTGTATGAGCGCTTTGCGCACATTTACCGAAAAAAAGCATGGCCGAATTCAGCATTTCTCGCGGTATAGCATTCTCAAAATTCAGCAGTTCTCGTTTTGTAGCAATCTCAAAATGTAAAAAACTCTTAGAGCAGCAAAATATACATAAAACCAGGCTCGGACTGGCCCGCCGGCCCATCGGCCCGAGGGCCGGTGCGCCCTCGTCCAGAAAAACTTCGCGCCCCCATAAGCCATAAGTTCCTAAGTCGCACCAATATTTTTACCCTCGTTGTATGTACTATACTTTCTGACTAATGTACTAAATTTCGAGAATTCGTTTAGGGAATAATCATCAATTAATAGACAGTCAGCAGTAGAGAGGTATTTTTCATTATCACAAAGAAATTAAATATTAGATCGAAACAATTTTAGGATCGAAAATTAAAGTGGGAATATGATTGAGAGAGAAAACATGCATCCAGGGAAAGCTTTAGTAGCAATGGCGCCCTGGACTAGTTTTTTTTTTTTCCCCATCACTTCTCTGAATGATATATAATAGATTTTAATTTTAACCAAATATTTTGCATATTTTCATTCCTACAGCTTTTAGAGCCTTGCCTTTCCCTCCCCTTTAAAGTCGGCCCTGAATGCACCTATAATTGAAGCCGTGCTTTTTGAAAACAAATTTAGAAAAGAAACAAAGTTATATCAGAAGGCAAAAACCTGTTGTGTGAATTTTATTGCTGATTGGAAAACATGATCTTTTTAAAGAATGCAAACTTGATGACACTTCTGGATTGCAATCCTGCAAGCTGTGAAATCCTGCTGCCAGCTATTTTCATTCACAAAATTTACCCCACAACTTTCGGTTAATGCTAATCTTCTCTTTATTTAATTACAGACTTTTCATGGTTAAATAACTATTAAAAAAACTTTTATTTATTTTAAATAAAACATTGTTTAATCTAAACGTAAAAATCTGTTATCAAATAAAGAAAATATATTTAAAAAAAAATGACAGGTTTTTTGAATAAAAAACTCTGGTTCCGGAATCCTGTAACTTGCATTAAGGGTGTATTCGGATCCAAACTGCTTATTTTCTGATTCATTTTAAAATTCATTTTTGCTCTCAAACACATCAAACTGGAAATTTCACTTATTTAGAAACTATATAAGGTGCCGTGCTTCTTAATTTTTTGATAAATGCAGAAAATACTGTAAAAAACGCTGTCAAAGTTGGCGTTTTGAACCGAATTTTCCGAAACGGGCGATCTGGGAATGAAAAAAATGGTCATACTGAGAAAATAATTGTTTAAAAATCAAATTCTAATTAATTGAGCTGAAAATGAAATCACACGGCATGTTAAACATGTCTTCAGAAATCACCCCAGCAAGTTTCATGTTTTTACTTTTAAAAATGAGTCTGAAAATGTATCAGAAAATTTCGAGCTCTTGAGGGTGGAAAAATATTTTTTCGAATACACCCTTAAATATTTCCCTTGATCTCTAATTGTGATAAGAATTCTGCGAATCACGGGATGACTGTGCTGAGAAGAGTAAATTTACTCAATTATAGTGATTTTACTCTAACAAAGAGACTTTTTTTGGTGTACTTTAGAAACTTTTTAATAGTGCAATATGAATTCAGCATTTTATGTATGCATAAAATCGTTTTTTAAGGATACCAAATGCCTCTTTCTACAAAATACTTGTAAAAAGTAATTGCTTAAAATAAAAAATATCATAGGTTTTTGAAAAAAAAAAAAAAAATCGCCGGCCCAGGATCCTGTGACATGCATATGGAAACTTAAATATTTCCCTTGACGTCTAATTGTGAATAGAATTTTGCAAATCATGGGAAGAGTGTGCTGAGAAGAATAAATTTAGTAAATTATTTTAGTGATATTAGACTAACAAAGCGATTTTTTTTGTGTGTGTACTTTTTCTGTAGAAACCCTATAATAGAGCAATATAAATTCAGCATTTTATAGATACATAAAGCTTTTTTAAGGATACAAAATACCTCTTCCTACAAAATACCTGTGAAAAGTAATTGCTGCCAGATTGTAGCAGAAATTGAATTTATCAAATTTTTAGCTGATTTATAACTAATTCATATAATATTAAAGTAATATACTTTAAGAAAAGGATGAACCCTTCAGCAGCACTGCAGCAATTCTATTTCGTGTCTAGCGCAAAAAGCCATGTTAGTTTTTTCTACCTATTGTCTGTGCAACAGTGATGATAAGAGAAATAAAAGTGGTTGCCCATTACTAAATCTGTTAAAAATAATCAAACAAAATATATAGGGGGCAATCGACTGGAATGTCTACTACTTATTGTTATGTATAAATTATGTTTCCGAAGTAGTCTACATATTAAAAATTGTTACCAACTTTGAATTTTTAAACAATAACACTCATTTTTGATATCCTATTTAAGTTTCTTAGATCGGGACAGCCAGGAAAAAGACATTGGTTATTTACATTATCTTAAACCTTGATAGAGTTTGAAGAGTTTAAATTTGAGGATGCTAAAGGAAACCAATTTGAGAAAAATTAAATTATATCTTCATAAGAGTCATCTGATTGATTTTTTATCAATTTGTTTAAGAGATACACTGAATAGAACCAAACATACTACAGACCTTTTTCGTGACTTATAAACATTTTTAATCATAAAAACTAATAATAAATTCATGTTAAAAAAATATGAATTATGGCCTATATTAATTTTTGCATACAACAAACCACAATCATTAAAAACATCAATGTGTAAGTTTACAGCTCTTTTGAATAATTAGCTTTCGACATAAAGAGAAATTTTGCCCTTCCATAACTTCAGAGGACCGTCTTCTTTTATCAAAAGAGCCACAGAAAAATTTCGTAGATAAGCACCAGAAATACTTTATAGGATTTGTAAAGTAAGTTTATTGTAAATTTAAAATTCCTGTGCAATTTTACTGTTGACTAGTTGAGTTTTATTGTAAGATCATTTTATTTTTCGAAATTTATGGATAAACTTCTAGCACTCTTTGTATTAAGATTTAAGAAAAACATAATAACTGTATCTATTTAGCGGCTGCAAAGGAATTGAAACAGAATGTCAAACATGAATGTTACCATTTGAAAAATCAAAGTTTGTGCATTTTTTAATATGTAGACAACACCCCAAAGCAAAATTTATTAATAGCATTCAATAGTAGATATTATTCCCAATCAATTGGTACACATGTCTTTTTGTGCCAGGGTTCGTACGGATCAGAGAATTTTTCCAGGAAAACTATCAGTATTTTTTATAGAAAAAAAATCTAGTTTAAGCGCACGAAATTTCGTCTTCTTTTAAGGAGAGATTTTCTACAAGAAAATACTGGTGCCGAAAAATTTTTTGGTTTGCAAAATTCCAGGAGGTATACGAACCCTGTTATACGGTCATTTTCAGAATTGGTAGGGTACTTTTTATTCCATGACTCTTATAAACTAACTATTGGCAAAAGAATAATGATATCAGTTATCTGTTACAAGCTAATCTGTGTTAAACTTGCTGGAACTTTTAGATATCACATTATTCGTTTTAGAAAATTACGTAGCATTCTGTAGATTTAACGGAACTTTAAACATGAATGGAGAATACAGCTAAGTCTTCTATCTAGACTAAGAGATATAATATCAAGCCATTTTCATACTTGGTACTGTGCGAATGTGTTAAACCTTGTTAAGCCAGATACAACACAAGCGAGTAAAATTAACATGAGTTTGTTAAAATTTTTGCGCCCTCTGAAAATCCAAGGTCTGCGCCCTTTTCCCTGGCCCAGTCCGACCCTGCATAAAACACGAAACTCGCTAAAGTGGCAATCAGCAATAGTTGTATGAGCGCTTCGCGCACATTTACCGAAAAAAAACATCGCCGAATTCAGCATTTCTTGCGGTACAGTACCGGATCTCAAATCCGGAATCCTAAAATCCGGACGACCCAAAATCCGGAATGGAAAAAAAACTGAAATTCTGCGATGATCTCGAATAAATATTTCGTAAAAACGTCCATAGATGGCGCTACGTGCTCACGTAACACAGTGCCGAGCCAAACTAGACTCAGCAATTTTATTTTATTGCAATGTTTTTCATTCATTAGTTTTAATCCAAATTTTCTAACAGAATTATCGTAGTTAGTGTGTGCACACATTTTAAATTTATTTTAAAAAGAAACCCTTTTCTTCATTTATATAGAAAATGTAAAAAGAATAAATAAATAACCACAAGAAAGAATTATTTTTAAAAAGATTCGTAGAATATATTTATAATATTTATATGTAAAAATATTTTACAACGCCCTCCCCCCACTTTTAATATGCTCAACAAATTTCATTTTTCGAAAAAATTCTGTTTGTAAGCACCGTACCAAAAAATTCTTTTCTTTAACTCAAAGAGAAAAAAAAATCTACCCAAAGTTCCTTTCTCCATAACAAAACAAGCTGTCCATCGAAAGCTAATGATCTCATTCTGATAACGTTTACTTTCCACTTCACGCAGTTAAATAAACATGTTGAATAAGCAAAACAAACAGCAGATAGATATGTCGTTTTTCTTTACTTACTTTTCATCTAGTGGCCTTTTCTTTTTAAGAGGTACCCTAGCTTTCTAATAACTTATCATAATTTAATAAAAATTCGTTACACAAGCTAATTCACTATTATTGTAACTTGCTGAAAATTTTAAAGAAATTCGGCAATTAGCAACGGAGATAATTATTTTTAAGGAAAGAAACTGTGTCGCTGGGAGCTCGTTACTATGGTTTCAGAGCAAACTTAGGGACAAATGGCAGTTAACAAAGAGCCTAATTCGGCTCTCGCAAACAACGATGTATTTTCATTTTCTAAAAAAATGTTTCTATGTTCCTAATAATGTGATGTACAGGATTAAAAAAAATTCTTATCCTTATTTAAATTTTTTTTTTTAAATTTATGTTTATGTTTGTTTACTTATACCTCATACGGCAATCCGCGATATAGATTCCTAGGCCTAACTCGCGAGCAACAACGCATTTTCATTTTCTAAAAAATGCTTTAATATTTCTAAGAATATACAGTAATAGTATTTTTTTAAAAACTTATTTTTATTTTGAATTAGTTCTTGCAATTTGTATTTTTGGCTTTATTTACACTAAGCCTAACATGGCAATTCGCGGTATAGATTGCTCCGTGGCATGTAAAATTTTGCCAAGGACATGTACTGTATCTGTTTATTTATTTTGGTTAAGGACCTAAAATCCGGAAAATTCCGAAATCCGGAACGGCCGCGGTCCCGACCAGTCCGGATTTGAGGTCCGGTACTGTATAGCATTCTCAAAATTCAGCAGTTCTCGTTTTGTAGCAATCTCAAAATGTAAAAAACTCTTAAAGCAGCAAAATACACATAATATTATCAACATACCTTAACAGACATCTGCTTTCTTGAAACCTCCAGCATGAAATATCTCTCATAACATCGCCGTCATTTTCCAAAATAGGCTTAAATACGCATTGACATGCTATAAACAAACCTCCCTTTCTTGTCAAAATTTCCTCATATTTCTTAATTACTTCAGCAAGAGCGTTTAAACGGATTACAGAAACTATAGTCAATGAAATACATCCAATAAATTTAACATAAAAATAAAAAGACAATGATAGAACACGATATCAAAATACATCCACAAAATTCTAAGCTTCTCAGGGGTTGCCAGAACACGACACGTCACACGGGGTTTTACTTATCGAGTTTGTCATATCCGTAAACACCGCCAACACGGCAACAAAAAATCGCCAAACAATTCAAAACAACAACGGCTGAGGGAAGGTATGGCATTTAAGCCGAAATTCCTTAAGGGTGTCCATTACTGGCACATCTACCCTATAAAGTAAATATAAACTTGGTGACGAATTTGACAATCTTAACTGCAATGCTGAAGTAATTGTAACAGTGTGTGTGGGGGGGGGGGGCGCTATAACAAGGTAACAATAATGGATAAGTACCCTTATTCATAACTGATATACTGTTTGGTTCAGATCTGATTTAGACTTTATGGTGAATAACTAAAAATAAGACAAATTTATTTCATACATATATTAAAATACAATTGCATTTTGCACAGAGTAATTAACTTACTCATAGAAAGTTGGAATCTTAGTAGTAAGCTGCATAAAATCAACTTTGAGGATGATGACAGTCCATCAATTAAATTAGGAACCAGGCAATCATACCATAAATTCCGAAGTGTATATTCAGCACCATCAGAGAAATAATCTCCATAATCATCGTACATATTATAGTAGTCTTCAGATTCGTAGCTTAAATCATAATCGTACTCTTCTTCCATCCCCTACAAAGAAACAATATCTGATAATAACAGAGGGTAAACAAAGAAATTAATACTCTGAATTAACAGAAAGAAGTGGTACCTGTACTTGAAAAGTGGTTCAACGTAGGGTTCAAAGAAAAAATTGCATAAAAAAATAGAGAGAATAAGTTGTAATTAAGACATAATAAATATAGACTCTCTTTATCAAGATAGCTGTAGAGAATGTTTGAAATCATTCTTTTTTAAAGAAACAATCCTACATGTAAGCAACATGATGAGTGCAGGCTGATTTTAGTTTATAGCTGAATTTTGAATTGGAGATTTTGATTCCAAAGAACATACAATGACAGTACTTGAATATGCCGCTATAAAATCGTCAGCTTCGACATGTTTAGACTATTCGAATCTGTTAGAATCGAAAGTTTTGACTGATGGCTGTGTTTAGAGATATCTGATGCTACTAGAATCGATTTTGTAAAATTTCAAAATTTAAAGGTTTTTGTCTCGGTTTTTGTTCTAGAATTAGTTTTTAAAATTTCAAAGGGGGTCTTATATTTTTATTTATAAAATAACGTGTGAAATAATTTTATGTTTCTGGATTGATTTTACTTTTATTACTTTAGTTGGTTGGCTGGTTGATTGTAGCTTGTGACTTGTAATGCGCCTAAGCAAAATGCATCTTAATCCGTCAATAATATTAGAAATCAATTAAAAATAATTAAAATTAATTAAATGCATTTTATTTTAAACATTTTTTTATTTATTTTATTTGTTTACACATAACAGGATGAAAACGACACTAACCATAACTGACAATCAAAAAACATACTGCGCCTGCGCAGGCGTTTCTGCTCCGGCGTGTTTACGTTGCTCAGACAGTCCGACCGACGCACAACAATACTGAAACAAATGTTATGTGTGCTGTCGTGCATTTCGTCTGCTCTGTTCAGAGCGGGAATTTAATTTGTCTTTTTCGTTATTGGTGTATTTTGTCGTGACTCTTTATGTGCGTGTTTTGTGCAACTTGGTGATGAGAAAGGATAGTGATTTAACTTTTTTTTCTCTTGGATATTAAGGATATAACTTTACAATGCGAAGCAGATACAAGTCTCTATTGGATACTACATAATTGTGGTTAGTAAACATTTATTAAATTACAGGGAGGGAACATTTTATCTTACTGCGGAAGGGAAATTTTTCGTGTAAATATAACATGCTCAGTTCATTTGAATTATGCATTTAGATAAATTGCTGAAAACTAATACTTTTATCCTGTGTGTTCATTGCATTATTTTCGACCGTCTGACTATTATCTCTTATTTCGCTCCCATTTTCAAAGCAATTTTTTGGGCAAGAAAAGAGACTAGTTTTACTTGTAAAATAAATAAATCTTTAAGACAATAGACGATGTAAAACTGTCTGCGAACTCTAATCATTTCTTAAAAATTTTCTGCAAAAAAACGCTGCGCCCCTCCCGAGTCCTATATCGCCGCTAACAGCAAAAATGAAAAGTTAATATGTGAGTGGAGTGCCACTAAGCAACACCACTAAAAGAAAAATATTAATTTACAAGCATTATTAAAACTGTCAAGAAATGTAGTATTGAATGGTGGTATGCTTAATACAGACAACTCATGAATGAAAGAAAAAGTATTGAAAAATTTAAAAAATATATTTATTAAAATGTGAAATATTTTAATCATTAACTTATATAAAGATATCAATTTATGATTGCTCAACAAAACTGTTATTTTAATCTATAAAATAACTGAAATATGAATAAATGAATGTTAAAATAAAAAAGTTATTAGTCCATGAATGGAAGAGACTCTTACTCATCAGTCTATCTACTGTTTTTGAGACAAACCATTCCTTAATATTGTTACTCTTTCTTAAAAATTAATTTTTTTTTTTTCTCCAGTTGAAAAATAGTCTACAGACCTTCTCAAGAGTCTGTGACATGCATTGCACCAATTCTCCACCCGGCGTCTTGATTTTTTTTTTTTTAAGAAATTTGTAAAAAAAAAAAAAAAAAAAAAACCATCAAAACTGTCTGCAAACTTTGAAAATTTTCTGCGAACGGCATTCGCATGTTCGTCTATGTTCTCTGGTCTCAGAGTCTATGGCAGACCTCTCTATTGACATAGCTCATAATTTGAAATTGATTATAAAAAAATATGTCATGACATTCAATTTATATGTATTTATTATTCACAATAATTAATGATACTTGCATATTAACCTCATCCAAGAGCCTGAAGGTTTTGTGGAACCGAGGCCCAACTGCTTTTCGAGAGGCCCTCAAACCAAAATAGTAGCTAGAAAGTTTTTTTGGAAGGGGGGGGGACGCTTTCCTGCTGTTTTATAAAATGCTTATGGTTGGTTATATTACCTATGAATTTTATCATTAGACTGCCAGTAAACTGTAATCTCTTTTGACTTTTGAGAAAAGCATTGCAGTAAATTGATTTTAAGATTTTTTTTTTTCTTTGGAAATCATTTTACTTGTTTTGGGGCCCAAGGCTGTGGACTAGTGGGCCTGTCTGGTTGTCAGGCCCTGTGCATGCCAATGACAAACTTTGATATTTGGCTCTCTATTAACAAATTTCTGTTGACAAGGGAAAATATATTTTGAAAGTTTATTTGCTATTAAAAAGGAATTTAATAAGAAAGATGGGTACTTTTCTAGTAATTTTTTTTAAAAAGCTGACAGTGAGGTTTGTTGCCAAATGATATAAATTGCTATTAAAGCAAATCTAATGGACTT
Source organism: Maratus speciosus (assembly GCA_963932465.1). Lineage (NCBI taxonomy): Eukaryota > Metazoa > Arthropoda > Arachnida > Araneae > Salticidae > Maratus > Maratus speciosus. The sequence continues at coordinate 611,164,850 of OZ010792.1, forward strand.
TTATGCTTGTTTCTATTTGAATTTATATATGTATTGTAGTTACAGTACAGCCCCGATTATCCACGGAATTGGGTGGCAAGGACACTGCGGATAACCCAAAAAAGACTGAAAATGGGGTGTAAGCACGAAAAAAAGAAAATTCAACATAAAAACTATGTTTCAGTGTACAAAACACATAATAAAGCTTTTAAAATACATATGCACAATACAGGCAGAAATCTTTGCCTTACGTCTAAATCACTAAAATAAATAACAGTAAACAAGAAACAATGCCATACATACTACTGTACAAAAACTGTCAAGTTACACCTTTCAATCACTTGTTTTTGCTTCTTGCTTTGGAAACACCTTTTCTATCTCAAAAATGAAGCTATTCTTGATATGCTTCCCTGGAATTTATCATAATAGTCTTATTTAATAGTTAAATATTTTAATTGCTGTGTTTACGTTTTGTTAATAAAATCAAGAAAAGACATCAAGACTTTATATTTGATATTTTAAACATGGTAACCGAATCTAGAAATATTCTACTATTACTTTCAAATACATGACTTTTTCTGTTTATATTTATTAGTAGAGCTTATTGTATTTTCCTTGTTGTTGGCTTAAATAAAAAAGAAAAAAAAATTCGCTTTGTGGATAAACCGCACTGCGGATAATCGGGGCTTTACTGTATATACAATTCACGGTACTTGTTAGTTATCCCGTCGACCAAATTCGCCAAATTATATAAATCGCCAAACCACTTGCCAAATTATACAAATCAACATAATTTTTATTTTAAATAACGAAAAAACAAGTAAATTAGTATAACATTAATAAAAATACAAATAAAACATCGAAATAAAAATCACTTGATGATGTAAACACGTGTAAGTCAAGTGAATGTGACATTTACAATCAACCATTATTGGCATTTAATCTTGCAATTCGGCGACAGTAATTTAGTCGACGGGATAACTAACAAGTACCCAATTTACTTCTACTTGTATATAAAAATAAATAGCTTCTTTCTTTATATCAGAGTTTCCCTTAGACAGTTTTAGGAGGGTGCTGCACTCTGCCTGCCCTTAGGTTTACAAAATAGCACCCTTCTTGCCCCTCATTTAAAAAATTAGCTCCCTTGTTGCCCCCGTTTGTAAAAAGAGCCTTTAGTCCTTTGTTTATTAAAAAATTTACTTGCATAGTAAAAATTGACTCATTGCTGTCTTTAAAATAGTGTTCTGTCTATTAAATATTAAAAAGTAGTTTTAAATAGAGATGCAACGAATATTCAGCCGAAGCCGAATGTTTGGCGGCTTCGGCCGAATATCAAGTCCATTATTCGGCCTTGGCCGAATAATACTGTAATAAATGTTTTTATATTTACATAGTATAACTTTTTAATTTGACAATTTATATTCATCATGTATAGTGAAAATTTTATTTGAAATTAACCAACACTTTTTTTCCATTAACTTTCATACCTCGAATGGGTTTTATGTACCCATTTTTATATAAGAGACTAATTTAGGAATCATGTTAATATGCTGTATCAGTAAGTACAAAAAGTATCTTTAATAAGCTAACATAATCTGTTAAATTTAAAATTAATCTATTTAAAATTGTTTTAATACAGCTGTATAAGCAAATTCAAGTTTTTTTTTTTTTTTTTTTTATCATAATGGGAAGTTTAACATTTATCACTTGTTACATAAAAAAATATTTCTTTCAATAATATTTTTAATTATACCTATAAAGAACATAAATATATGACTGATTAGATATAGGTGTATTATATGTATAAGATATTTAAGTCGTATGTGTTGCAATACTTAAGGGGGTTTTTTTAGTAAAATACGCTTAAAAGTTAAATATAATTTAAGTGATTTTTTTAAGTGTGCTACTATTTTTTATTAAATAATGAAAGAAGTGTAAGTACTACTAAATTCTTTTAATTAGTATGCATTTATATTTTACATATTTTTTTTCAAGAATAGCATTGTAATGTTTATATTTAACTTAAAAAACAGTTAAAATGTTTTCAATAAATGTAGATTGTGATGCAGAAATAATAATTCAGCATTCTCAGGTGATAGTCTATTTCTTTTTTTTTCCATAAATGTTTACCTGCTTCTGAAAATAATCACTCACTATATATGGTGCAGAAAGGTACTTATTGGCTAATTGTGAAAGGTTTGGAAAGTCTTCTGAATTTTTCCCCTATCACTCCAAATGACACTGTTGTCTTTCTAGCAGGGTTGGCACGGTTTAAACCAAGTGGTTTTAACTAGGGATTGACCGAATAGTTGATTCGGTATTCGGTGGTTCGGCATGTAAACCGAATATTCGGCTCCGGCCGAATACTTTTAAGTATTCGGCCGAATAATTGCAGATAAGTATTTTTTTAGAATTAGAAGAATTATCTTTTACTTAGCAGTAGAATAGGCTAAACAATGAGTTTTAATATTATGTGCATGAGTTCAGAATTCAGCTTGCACTACAAAAAACAAATCAAAGGCCATTTTTATTTAAAAAAAAAACTTTTTCCTTCCTCAAATAGTCTACATAGGGGTGAAATCAAAACAACTGCCAACTAGAGAAAAAAAAAAGTAAGGAAGATGCACATCTTTCCCGTATCATTTAATTTTAATTACTTTTACATTAGTTTTTTAAAATTTAAATTTATTTAATATGTATTTTCTTTAATATACACATCAAATAAGTATATTAGAGTTCATATCTGTATATCTAAGGTTATTAAAGAAAATACACACATCCAATAAGTATATCCCAATGCTTATCCTATAGCTTTTATAACTGTTATATCAAAATCGCTCAAATTTATAATCTTCATCATCACAGCGTTAAAATATTAATCAAAATATAAATATCATCTATCAATAATTTGATAGAAAATAGTTAAATGTACAAATTGATATGATACCTTTTGTATTTTGAGAACATTCCTATTCAATAGGTTTATAATTAGACAATCAGTTTAATAACAACATTGCTTCTTTTTATTTGAATGAACTTTTGTTTTTCTGGCAGTCCTTATCCTTAATAATAGCCTGCATAGTTTAATACTTTCATAGGTTATTTTTGGGTATTGACTAGTGATAAAATAATAAAGAATAAGTGATGGGTTAATAAATTTGTGAGTGGAAAGAAGTCATTAAATTTTTTGTTAATTAGATTTAAGAATAAAAATGTAACTGCATTAAATTATTGAAAATTTCATATCAATTAAAGTTTATTAAAAAAGCTAGTATATGCAAAAATGCGTATTAAAAATTTTCAAGTATTCGGTTGCCGAATACCGAATATTCGGTGTACACTTCGACCGAAGCTTCGGTATTCGGCAAAATTGCTGCTTCGGTCAATCCCTAGTTTAAACCAATTGGTTTTTTTGTCAAAAAAACCATTTGGTTTTTTTAGAAAAAATCTAATATAATATTTTCTCCTTTTTGTAATTTAATTGTTTTAAATTATTGATAGAAGTCATTTCTACTTTTAACACTTCATCTTAGCAGTCAACATGTGACATAATGAGCCTAGGTCATGTTTTTATGCATGTAGAAAGAAAATTAGCATGTGCTGATGAACATATCTGGTATCCTAAAGATTTTTCTTAAAACATGTGAAATTAAAAAAGATAAAATAAATAAAATTGAATATTTAGCATAAGATATTTTCATTTATAAAATGCAGATTATTTACAGCAGTTAATAACAAAATACAATGATCTTTAAGATTTTGGTTAAGTTGTAAAAGAAAATTTTCTGGATTGGGGAAGATTATCCTTAAAGATTTTAAAAGAGTAACTTAAGATATCAAATTGAATAATACAGCTTGCAAAAATTGAGTGCTAGTTATAGCATTTCAAGAATACCAATCAATCTTTTCTGTTAATTGCTGAATCTAATGGCCAAATATGTTGACTTGGACACTTGGAGTTATCACTCAGATAGCAAAATAACCAGAAGTATTTGGATACTAAAATAATAATAATAATAATAACAACCACCACAGAATAATATATTATATTAATGAAACTGCATCAAATGTTTATTGATTGATTGTTATATTATTAATCAAAGGAATCTTCATATGATTTTCAAGGTATCAATGCTTCACTGTGTAGAGCAGTTGACTTTGAACATAAAACATAGCTGTTACTAATAATATTTAAATTAGAAATGATTTCAATTTTCTTTATAATTGACTGTAATTATTTAATTTAAATATTTTTAAAAGTTATATTACTTATATAATATCCAAAAATGTTTATTTTATCAACAGATATGCATCTGTATGCAATAGGAAATTATATTTAAAAAAAAACCCGGTTTAAACCAAATAAACCGGTTTTTTTGGTTTTTTACAAAAAAACCCGGTTTTTTTCCAACCCTGCTTTCTAGTAGTGGCTGGGAAAGAAAATTACTAATTTCTTTTACTTCTTCACATTGAAAGAAACTTTCTATACGGCTTCACTCTGTGATTGGCTTGCAATTTCATTAAAGCATGTCCACAAAGAATTTGGAACTTGTGAAGATGGAATGGTGATGTTGGAAATATTTTGTTCACATTCTGTTACTGGTTTCATACTAGCCTTTCTTAGTCTTACTAAAGCAGTTAATTTGGGCTTTACTCCTACATCCTTTGCTTCATCTTTGTTGAAAAAGAACTCTTTAAATCTGGGGTACAAAACTGTTGCAATGGAATAGTGTTCATTGTCTTAAATCGATGCAAAAGGCTTCTCCAAATTTTGTAGAAGAGTGTCTTTCATGGTGCCTACACCAAAAAAAACTCCAAATTTAGGTAAATATGATTATAATGCTGCAACTATTGGGATGACTTCAGAAATTAATGATCTCGATGAGGCAATTTGTTTTGTTATTTCTTCAAATGGTTGTAATAGATTGAGCAATTTTTCTAAATTAGTCCACTGGTTTGCGGTCAGATTATTTATTTCTCCAAATTTAGTTGCATATAGAGAAAGTGCATTTTTTTGTTCCAGTAATCTCTCCAACATATAATAAGTGCTATTCCTGCGTGTTGCCACACTTTGAACTAATTTCTTCTTAGGAATTTTTAACTCATTAATTTGTATATCAGTTAATCTTGAACATGCTAATGGCGAATGATTAAAATGTGTAACGATTTTTTTACCTACAACAATTAAATCATTTATTGATCTTTGGTATGTTAGAGCATCAGATACTGTTAAATGCAATGAATGTAATTTGCTTTTCCTTACAGATATTTCCTTCCTCTGAATCTGAAAACATTCACTATACACTTCTTAATAGTGCTATCTTCTGACAGCAAAGAAAAAAAATAATGATAATAATGATAAAAAAAATTTTGTTAATTGTGAGCTTTATAAAGTCTACAATGATCTCTTTCCACCATTTTAGAGGCTATTCCTTTCATCTTTTCTATCAGTGGTTCTTCTTAAGATATTAAGATTTCTTATTTTCTTATTTTGTTTCATCTGAAAGCTGAAACTTATGTTTCCTAGTACTTTTAAAATTTTGTCATTATTTTAAAATGTAATAACACACGTAATATCTAAGTGTAACTAAACAGTACCTGATGAGGAACTTTTGCTAAGAATTTCTTTTTTTGACTGAATTATATTATTGAGGCAATTTTGAGGCCGAATATGCCGAATATTTTTTCAAAGTAAAATAATGCTTTCAAAAATTAAAAATTTGTATATAAATAATTTTTGAAAAGAAAACAATACATTTTAATTGTGAAATATACAAGAATTGTGCATATAGTGCATACTATATTTTATTTTTAGGCAAAAATAAGTTCATTATTCGGCGGCCGAATATTCGACTGTAACTTGGCCTAGTAGGAGAGCTGTTGAACATTTTTGAGTAGGTATTTGAGGCACCCTGAAAATTTGTGCAACACTTCTTTTGTAATGCCTGAATACAAAATCGAATGTCTGGCTGAAGTATCGCGGCCCAAAAGCAGTGCCAGACACGTGTCAAGTGCCATTTGGCACTTGACACATGTCTGGCACAGTTTTTGTGCCGACTAAAGTGTCTGTCATTTTCAAAATATTTTTTTCTAAGCATAAATATTATCCTGCCTCAATCTCAGCGTGCCTCAAATACCTTTTTTGGGTAGTCAAAAAATGGCACTTGACACGTGTCTGGCACAGTTTTTGGGCCAACTAAAGAGTCTGTCGTTTTCAAAATATTTTTTTTTCTAAGTATAAATATTATTGTCTCAATCTCAGCGTGCCTCAAATACCTTTTTTTTGGGGGTAGTCAAAAAATGGCACTTGACACGTGTCTGGCACAGTTTTTGGGCCACGATCTTTCAGCCAGACATTCGATTTTGTATTCAGCCATTACAAAAGAAGTGTTGCACAAATTTTCAGGGTGCCTCAAATACCTTCCCTAAAATGTTTAACAGCTCTTGGACTAGCCGAATATTCGGTTATTCGGCCAAACTACTATTCGTTGCATCACTAGTTTTAAAAATCAAAAGTATGCCTTTAAAAATTTCAAGAAATGCCCTTAAGAATCCAAAAGTGCCCTTTTCCCACAAGCAGCACCCTGCCCTTTTTTAAACCTGGGGGAAACTCTGTTGTATTAAATAAGTTGTATAATTATTTAAAAAATCGCTCATGTATATGAAACAGTGAATGGATTTCAAGAAAGTAGGTTACCAAGTTTCCTTCTCTTGCCAAGGAAATATACGGAAGGATATCGGATGTACTTAGTCTTTATTATGCAGACCAAGAAGATGCATTTTAGGCATAATTTTAGAATCTGAATTATTCTATTCATCCATTTCAATGTTCTTGCCACTTGAATGTGCAGTCGGCCAAAAATTTTTTAATAAATTTAAAAATTCGCTTTCAGAACTGGTTCGAAAAATGAAAGTACCTTTATTTAAAAAAATCTACAACCGAAATCGAAAAAGTACAAAATAGTCCTATTAGAGAATCGGCCTCAACTATCCTATGCAAAAAAGAAATCTTTAAAAAAATATTCAAATTGAAACGAGAAATTCGAAAACAATATGCCCATAGGATTAACATTACAGAGCGGGTATTTTCAGGTGAGTGAAGATTCCCTTTTTATCGTCCATGTGGTATGTTTAGCGGATGCCAATGACGTCTTTTATATAAACTAAAAGCGTGTATTTTAAGTTTTAACTGAAATAGGTTTTGTACTGTCTATATTTATATGTATACAGGCATCCTCCGACTCAGGCTCGGACTGGCCCATCGGCCCGAGGGCCGGCGCGCCCTCTTCCAGCGGAAACTTCGCGCCCTCTTCCAGCGGAAACTTCGCGCCCTTAAGTGCCTAAGTCGCTTCAATATTTTTCTCCTCGTTGTACACATATATTCTGACTATTGTACTAAATTTCGAGAATTCGGTTGCGGATAATCATCTGTTAATAGACAGACAGCAGAAGAAAGGTATTTTTTGTTATCACAAAGAAATGGAGGGATTTAACGCCATCTGGTGGCTTAAAAATCGTGGCTATCTATTTTTACAACGGCCTTAAAGATGCATCGAAATAATTCCAGGATCGAAATCAAAGTGGACATTTTTGCATGCAATTGAGAGAGAAAACAGGCAGCCTTCAGTAGCCACGGCGTCCTGTGCGAGATTTTTCATAGCTTCTTTCAACGATATCTTTTAGATTTTGATCATATATTTTGCATATTTTCAGTCCTTTAGCTTTTAGTACCTTGTCCCCACCTCCTTTAAAGCCGCCCTTCAATGCACTTACAATTGACACCGCGCTTTTTGAAAAAAAATTGAGAAAAGAAAGAAATATGTACGAGGGCTTTTCGAAAAGTAAAGATACAATGCAGACAATAGAGGAAAAAAAGTTTTGATGAGCGCGTTAGCAACACAGATTGTAACCTTAAACCTTTGACTTTTCCCTCGCAGTCATTCGTCAATTCTATGGTGATCCTACTTCGTGTAGCAAATGCTTAGAATGGCTTCGTCAATTAAAATTCCCTCCAAAATTGAAGTTCGATCCGTCATACGTTTTCTTCAGGCAAAAGGGAAGCGTCCAGCGGAAATTCACAAACAAATTGTTTCTGTCTATGGGAACATTATGAATCGACAAAATGTAAGGAAATGGTGTTGTGCTTTCTCTAGTGGCAGGACAAATGTTCATGAAGAACCTGAACAGGTAGACCCTCTGTGATCTCTGATGTCCTTCTTCAAAGAACAGAGGAAGCGATTCGAGCAAACAGGCGTCTCACAATGAAACAGTTGCATAAATTCATACCTGAAGTATAACAACTCTTTATGAAGCTGTGACTGTGACTTTAGGGTACCGTAAATTGTGTGCACGCTGAGTTTCGAAAATGTTAACGGAAGAAGACAAAAAGAAGAGGATGGGCTACGCACTCGACTTCCTCACGTGCCATGCAAAACACTACTCAAAAAATTAAAGTGGAAGTCATCCACTATACAGTCCTGACCTTGCATCCAGTGACTACCACTTGTTCCTTTACCTTGCAGGGCAAAACTTCCACGACGATGATGAGATCAAAATCGAAGTTGAAATATGGTTTTGACAACAGGCCGCCAACTTCCATGACAATGGGATACAGAAGCTTGTACTCAGACTAAACTAATGCTTGGACAATTATGTTGAAAAATAAGGTACATAGCTGTAAATAATTCGTAATAAACAATTTATCAAATAGGATTTCTTTTAAGTGTGTATGCAGCATTGTATCTTTACTTTTCGAAAAGCTCTCGTATATCAGAAGGCAAAAAACATTTTGTGGGAATTTTGTTTTTGATTGTGAAAAATTATATTTCTTTTCGAGGAATACAAACTTGATGAAACTTTTGGATTACAATCCTGCAAGATGTGGAATCACGCGGACAGCGTTTTTTCATTCGCCGAATCGACACCATAATTTGCGGTTAGTATTCTGCGCTTTACTTAATGAACCACTTTCCGTGGTTAAATAACTTAAGAAAGTCTAGTTTATATTTTAATTTACAAAATGTTTAATTTAATCACGGAAAAATATATCATTAAATAAACGTTGATTGTTATTCAGAAATTATGATAAATTTTTTGAATAAAAAATTCCTGGCCACGGGGTCCTGCAACTTCCATGAATACAATCTCTGGGTATATATTTCTCTCAATCACGGAAACTAAAATGTTTCTCTTTATCTCTAATTATGATAAGAATTTAGAAAATTAAGGGAAGAATGTGCTGAGAAGAGTCAATTTATTCAATTATTTTAGTGATTTTAAGAGAAAAGCTACTTTTTTAATCTACTTTTTCTGTAGAAAGCTTTTTATAGTAAAATATCAATTCAGCCTTTTAATTTTGCACTTAATATCAGTCGCCTTACTATAAGCTGATCTATGTTCAACTTGATGGAACTTTTAGATATTACATGATTCGTTTTAGGAAATTGCGTAGCATTGCGTAGATTTGATGAACCTTGAAACATGCACGGGGAATATTGCGAAGTCTTTACCTAGACTTAGAGGTTTAATATTAACCCATTTTCATACTTGGAGCTATGCGAATGTGTTGAATCTTATCAAACCAGACACAACTCAAGCAAGTAAAGTTGACATAGGTTCATTAAAATTTTTGCGCCCTATGAAAATCCAAGGTCTACGCCTTTTTCCCTAGCCCAGTCCGACCCTGCTCCGACTTACGTAAGTATTGCGTTCTGTAAAGTTTTACATAACTTGAATTTTGCGTAAGTCGAATTTGTAAGTTGCTTAGGTAAAATTTTGTAAGAAACTGCAATATTTATTATGTAATATATATATATGTACATACCGTATATACTCGTGTGTAAGTCGAAGAAATTTAGACAAAATTTGGGAGTTGAAAATAGTGGTGGAGGGGGGGGGGGGCGGTTGACTTATACACGAGTTAGAAAACAAAAATAAATAAATTCGCAGATAATCGCTGAATGGGCAAGTCTTTTAAGTATCACACATGGGTCACACAGAGATAAAAGCAGACAATGGTAATTTAATTTCGCTAAGATTGGCAAAAAAAGTTTAACAATAATGTTCCTGTAATTGTTATGCACTCAATTTTCTCTTGGGATAGAATTCCCTTCAACACGGGGGCATTCCTTTCAACATTTTAATCCCCTTTTTAAGAAGAGTTCAACAATGCTTCTAGATATCTCTCCCAAAAGTCCTACAATACAAAGATGTACTATATTTTAGCAGTCTAAGAAGTTGTTTACCCTTCTAAAGAAGGCTTGAATAGATTTTTGAAAGAATTTTTTTCTTTTCAAGTATCGTTAAATTGATGTGAATAGGTTTCATATTTTAAGCTTCTTCGGTTTTACATAATTATACAGTTTTAAAACGATGAATTTAAAAAAAAAAAAAAAAAAAGGTCTGATTAGAAACGTAAAAAAAAAGTTTACTAATTTAATGAAAATGTATTTTTTTTTTAATCCTCGATTACAAATTATTTTTCAACATACTACCAGAAATGTGGTTCGACTTATACACGAAAATTCATTTTTTTTCGAAACTTTTGCCTAAGAATTTTGGGGGGGTCAACTTATATACGGTATATATATTATTTACACCGTATTATTTTATAAATAAAGCATCATGCGACAGTATTAACTCGTACTTACAAAAGTACGAAAAAATATAAAAACAAACTTAAAGAACACTTTTGAAATATTTTGCGGAATACGGAGTTTATAAATCTATAACATTGGTGAATAGATTTATAACAATTTTGAATCTACATCAAACGACTATAAAAATAAGAAATAATTAAAGAGGACCTGTTCTCCATGAATTTCTGATGGGAAGACAAATGAACAGCACTCACAAAAAAAAAAAAAAAAAATTCCTTAATAAATATAAACTGTATTTATTATGAATTAGATGACTACTATGAGAAATAGCAATAAAGATTAAGATGTTTTGTTATAGATTTGACTGTAAAATAGATTTGACCAATAAAAATGTAACTGTATCTAATGTATAAACTGTATTACGGTCGTGGTTTCTATCTATATATTTTATTTATGAAATAAATATCAAAAGTATATAGAACTGCGTATCAAATGTGCTAGTATGTTCACAAATGCAGTTTTCGTGATCTATTACGTAGCTGCGAATTTACGTAAGCCGCGTAATAAAAAGTTGGGGCAGGGCCGTAGGAAGGTCTTCGGAGGCCCCTCCCAAAGCATATTTTTCGCCCTCCCCTCTAAGATTTTAGAGAAATGTCTATATTTAATTTTCCACCCGAGTTCCATTTTATAACAACACTAGCGGGGTTTCGCTGGTCAGTTTTTCCAAAACGAACTTCAAATTGAACGAATTTCTAGTTGGGCTGCACTGCTTTCGGCAACGTACACCCATACGGGCTATGTCCGCTCCGATCTCGAATCAAACGAACCTTGAATTATTGTAATTTTTTTTATTTCGAGCTAAATTAAATTAAAATTTTCAACATTTCGTTCACGTCGCTACAGGAACAGATTTTGATATTCTTACAACGTGAATTTAATCAAAGCGCTTGGAAGATTTAACTGAGAATTCTTCCGTTTAGGAAAAAAATAGCCAAAGAACGCCAAAAATTGCATAGAAAAATTCGAAGTTCACAGAGAGTAAACTTTACTAATATTGGGCTAAAAGATTGAAACCGGGTTTATTTTTTTTACGAATGTTAAAAAAACTACCAAGAAAAGGGGGAAAAAAAGCTAAAAATCACATAAAAACTCTCGAAAATTTTATAAACAGCAGAGGACAAAATTTGGCAAAAAAGTTTGAAACTGAATTCCTTTTACAAGCGTTATAAACCGCTAAATATTGCTCATAAACTAAATAAAAAATATGGAAATCGTTTTCGTAATTTCAGTTTTCTCTTCAGTTTGACAATGCCATCCGCGTGGCCAGACAGATTTTTTTTAAAGCAGAAAATACTTATCACATTTTTTTTCCTGCTCTGATTGGTGCCTTTTATTAAATATATATATATATATGTGTGTGTGTGTGCAGATTTATTAATTCAAAAAATATTACTTTTGGGATGTCGTTTTCATATATTCCGGTTTTCTCCAGTTTAAAATTGTCACCCAAGTTGAAATTAAAAAAAAAAAAAAAAAAAAAAAAAAACCTTCGGATAGAAGTACCTTTCTGTGAGCAACGAAGATGGGTTTCCTAGTAGATAATAATAAAGACAGATGTTTGTCTCTCCAGAGTTTGTCTGACCAGATGTTTTTCTGTTCAGGACAAAATTTGACAGGAAGGTTACCTGTATGCCTGAAGTTATGCACCTCGAAACAGGTTTTTAAATTTTTGGATTAGAATTTTTTTAATTTAATTTTTTACATTTTTTTGTATTTTTTCGAGTTTTGTGTATTTTCAATCCATCTTTTCATTTTAGCCGAATATAGTAAAGTAGTCGTCTTCGATTTTTAAATATTTCGCGAATTTTTTATATGATTTTTAACCCTTTTTTTGCGTTCCAATGGGACTTTTTGAAATTAGTAAAAGGAATCAGTCTTTTAGCCCGATATACTAAATTTCGTCCTTTGCGATTTTTGAATTTTTCACAAACGCTACTTTTTTTTTCATTTTTAAGACCCCTGTGATTAGAAGAGATTTTTTCTCACATTTGAAGAAATTTTCGTCTTTAGAAAGGAAAATTTCTAGAAATTTTGATCTTTGATTCGCGACTTCTTCGCGTTATGAAGGAAAAAAATCATGCGTAAAAGTTTAGTTTCTAATAGGGAAAAGTACAATGCAGCACAGTTGGCAGAATACGCCTGTGATTTGATTTGACGAAAATGCATCTTTATATTTAGTAAGAATGTGGTAATTTTTACGTTATATTGGTGAGCTTTCTATATTTTCGCGGAAAAAAGGACAAATCAAAGCTTTTTTTGTGTGTGTGTGTGTTTGAACGAAAAAAAAAGTAACGGAAAAATCCTTCAATTCAATGATTTCTTTTTTTTTTTTTTTTTCTTGACAGTGTAAAAGGAACCCGGTCTCAATTTTTTATCCCAATATTGTAAATTTTGCCCTCTGCAGCGTGGATTTTTGACATCCCTAAAAGGAATCAGGTTTCAGTCTTTTAATTCAATATAGAAAATTTTATCCCTAGAAATTTCTGAATTTTTCACGAACATTTTATGTGATTTTTAGTGCATTATTGTCTTTCACGGTGATTTTTTAACATTCCTATTTCAATCTTTTGGCTAGATATAGTCAATTTTCTCGGCGATTTTGAATTTTTGCCAATTTTTTTTTAATAAAATTTTGACATTTTTTTTTTCGCGTTTTACGGAGTTTTTTTGACATTTTTTTTTTTCTGAAATCTAAGAATTATCCAGTAGATTTCGCTGCTGTCATAATTAAGCTGAAGTGGAAAGTAACAAATTGGTTCCTGTAACAACGTGAGCTACGATGCTGGAAAATTTCACTTTTATCTGGAGACATCACTTTTATTGAAAATAAATTGCAATAATTCAATGACTGTTTGATTCAAGATCGGAGCGGGAATATCCGGAACGGGTTTACGCTGCAAGAGGCAGTGAAGGTCCCCAATGGAGAACCACAAAAAAAGATTATTTTTTTTTCAAAAACAACCAGCGAAGCTCAGCTAGTAGATCAAATTAATATACAATATAATTTATGTATAGTTAACGTAAGTAATTTATCGAGACAAGAGAAATGAAACGTTAAAAAAGAAACAGGTCGAACATAAGGGGATAGGTAGCATATGCAATGCACATAGATGCCCGCTTATTGGGGTCCCCAACGAGATTAAAAAAATATATTTTTTAAACATTTGAAAAAAAATGAGGCCTAAAAGTTTTGATTCTTGAGTTCCGGATTTTGCTCACTTTTAAGAGGGCCCCCAAAACAGAAAATTTATAAAGTATTTAGAGCCTGCAAAATTTCTTTCATCTGGGCACCTTTAAAAACAATGGTAGCTGAAAAAAGGAGCATGTCTGTTTTGATTAAAAGAAGTAATAGTATTAAGAAAGTTTTGAACCTTATTGGGGCCCCCAACGAGATTAAAAAGCATATTTTAAAAACATTTGGATAATAAAAATGGGTCCTAAAAGTTTTGAATCTTGAGTTCCAATTTTTCCTCACTTTTATAGGGGGCCCTAAAAAGTCAATTTAAAAAGTATTTAGAGCCTGCAAACTTTCTTTCATCTGGGAACCTTTAAAGATAATGCTGGCTATAGAAAGAACACATTTGGTTGAAGGAAGTAATACGTAGTATTAAGGAAGTTTTGAAACTTATTGGGCCCCCCAACGAGATTAAAAAGCATATTTTTAAAACATTTGAATAATAAAAATTGGGCCTAAAAGTTTTGAATCTTGAGTTCCAACTTTTCCTCACTTTATAGGAGGCCCTAAAAAAGACAATTTAAAAAGTATTAAGATCCTGCAAAATTTCTTTCATCTGGGCACCTTTAAAAACAATGGTAGCTGAAAAAAAGGGCATGTCTGTTTTGATTAAAAGAAGTAATAGTATTAAGAAAGTTTTGAACCTTATTGGGGCCCCCAACGAGATTAAAAAGCATATTTTTAAAGCATTTGAATAAAAAAAATGGGGCCTAAAAGTTTTGAATCTTAGGCTCCAACTTTTCCTCACTTTTATAGTGGGCCCTAAAAAAGACAATTTAAAAAGTATTAAGAGGCTGCAAAATTTCTTTCATCTGGGCACCTTTAAAAAGAATAATGACTATAGAAAGGAAAACATTTGGTTGAAGGAAGTAATAGTATTAAGGAAGTTTTTTAACTTATTGAGGCCCCAACGAGATTAAAAAACATGTTTTTAAAACATTTGAATAATAAAAATTGGGCCTAAAAGTTTTGAATCTTGAGTTCCAACTTTTCCTCACTTTATAGGGGTCCCCCAAAAAGTCCATTTTAAAAGTATTTGGAGCCTGCAATTTTTTTTTTCATCTGGGCACCTTTAAAAAGAATTGTTGCTGTAGAAAAAAGCGCATATCTGTTTTGGTTGAAGGAAATAATAGTATTATAGAAGTTTTGAACTTTTGGTTTCATCTTTTTCGCCCATTGATAGGCACACCCCAAAAAGACTAAAATGCCACTTTATTTTTTAAATAGAACTTAGAGCCTTCAAAAACCTTTATAAAGAATAATGGATATAGAAGAAAAGTACATATCTCTTTTCTATTTCTAAATCTGACCAAGATCTTTGACAAAAAAATGAATTTCGATAAAACAAAATAAAATGTTATTAAAAATACATAAAAAAAATAATTTTAAAAGTTCGAAAAAACATCATTATTCGGCTGAAAGGTACAATAGCTCATTACTGGGCCCCTGACTTTACCCAGCACCCCCCCCCCCCCCTAAATGGAGGGCGGTCGCTACGGCCCTGGTCGGGGGATGCCTGTATATATATAAAAAAAATTCATCGGGGGCGACAATCAATTCTGAAATAACAGAATTCCTGTTTTCTAATGTTTGCATTTCCTCACAGGCTCGGTTGATTTCCCAATCTGCTTGGAGAAAAACGGTTCCCTTTCGGTGGGGCGCCGAAATGAGCGATGGCTCTCGTCTACAATGAGAACAGTGTGAGAGAAAACAATAAAACTTTTGTAAAAAGAAGAAAAGAGCCGTAAAAATCTCCTTCGAGCGGCTGAAAAGGCAGCGAGGGTCAGAAATCCGATACACGGAAAAAGTCGGATTACCTGTTGACTTTCTTACCTGCGGGCGATCCTTCAAACTTTCTCTCTCTGCTGATAAAAGAGAAGCATTCTAAACTGCAATAAGGTTCCTGGAAACAGGTGAAAAGAGATTCTCATCACTCCATTGTCATAAACACTTTGTTTGAATTGGGGAGGATTTTTTAAGAGGTTCCAAAGGAAAAAACAAGTTATAAATCGCTTTCATTTTATGGCTATTTGAAAGGTGAAACAGAAAGCCGTTCCCAGTGAAACGGCAGAGACTTTCGACGAGTCCATTTGAGTTGCGTGTTGAAAAAACGGAATTTAAAAATACAGTAAACTCTGTCTGAGGCGGAATCGATCAGAACCAAGAAAATTTTCCGTAGTAGACAATATTCCGCCTTAGACAAATTTTACTCTATGTGTCTATGGATTCGCAGGGACTTGAAAATCTTTCCCAGTAAGACAGCTTTCCGTCTTACACAGAGTCCGCCTTACAGAGAGTTTACTGTATTGAATAAAGAACTTTGTTCTTCCCATTCATGAAACAATGGATCCATATAAGGCACCTAGATAAGTGAACAATAGTATATGTACTTTTAAAAATATTTTAAATCTAAAATAGTGTTCGATTTAGAAAAAAAAAAAAAAAAAAAAAGCAGTTTAGTGTAAAAGAGCATTATTTAAAAAGAAAATGCACTATTATAATGATTAATATTTATGTATATGTAGTATATTTTTTTAAGTGAACCACGCTAGCCCTGATAGGCGTGTATGTGTTTAATGTTTTTATGTATGATAAAGTATCGATAACTTTATTATTAGTGATAATCTTTGTGTTATCGTAGCAATTATGTTTCACAATTCAAAAAGCTGTAACATAAGTGATTTATAACCTTATACAGCGGTAGAATTCATATAAAAAAGTCACTGTTCCCAAAGACCAGTAAGCATAAGAGTTTACTGGTCCGCAGTCATCATCGCTGGCCTACTACATAAAATTCTATTGAGTCCCTTTAACCCTTTAAGTGACCCCCCTCCCCCTCCTAGAATATAAACCAAACTTCATTTGTAGTTATCCAAAATTTTCAGCATAATAAAATGTAAAATTACAATTTTCTAAAAATTAAACAGTACAAGAAGAGAAACTATAAAATTATTAATTAAATACTTCATTTCAGATTCAACTAAGGTTAAATGCAGTTTTTAAAAATTTATTTTTTTAAAATAAATAAAATTATGTGATTTGTGTTTAGTTGCGATTTATCCCATTGGGAACATTCTGTAAAACTAAACTTACATCAACAATATTCATTTATTTATTAGTAAAGTTTAATAAATACTACGTGCGTCATAGCGCTGTTCCACTGAAATTTAAAAAAAATGAAATTGTATGATAAGGTTTATAAAGTGCTTGGTAGTGCAGGGATATGTTTAGGAAAATTTTTATATTTATCCCCAAACAGGACCCTTCACAAAATATTTTATCCCCAAACAGGACCCTTCACAAAATTATTTGTCTCTTAAATAGACTTTTCACTTTCAAATTGAACTTTTCACAAATTTAGTCATTTAAAAATAAAATGTGGCATGTAAGTAAGCAGTTGAACTCACCACAGAGCATATTACTTAGCTTTTTATACATGAAAGATAGAACAAGAAGACATCGATAATTTAAAATTCACAAAATTATGACTAGAATTTTCCCAAAAATAAGAAAAACTTCACAATTTCACAAAAAACAGGATCCTGTGAGAAAAGTCTGGACAGACCCCTGTATAGTGCGTTACCTTTTCCCTTTTTCTTACTATGAAAGAATAGCAAGTGGGTGCTTATAAAGAATGTTATATAGAAATGAAAAATGTGCACGAGATGGATGAAAAATTCAATAGAGGCAAATGACTTACGGGTCGTACTTTATAAGAGCATCCAGAAAAAAGTATTAAATATTAAACAAAAATGTTCCATGAGTTAAATACAAAATAATAAGTCGATAATAAAGAAAATACACATATAGAAAAAAAATAGAATTCTCAATTCTAATAAAAAAAAATTTGAAATGGGTTTGTACAATTGTTTATAATTTTCCATGCGTTACATCTCTCTTCCCCTTGTTAAGTTTTAGGTTGTACCACGAGAATGCTTTTTTTTTTCTTCTATTAATATACACTATAATCATACAATTTCTATTCAGAAATTGATTTATAGTCTTAAATTAGATCAGTTTTACAGCTACAATAAACAAATTCTGTCGTAAAAATTCAATCGTAAATTATAAGTAGAGTCAGACCTGCTAAAATTGAATCCCAAAGGACCAGTGAAGTATAATAACGTGTAACGTCTCAACATGTGTTCCTGTTGTTTTGATATTTATTTTTTATTTTTTTTCTTTCCATGGGATCATAAGTCATAACGTGTTTTCGCTCTACATTGTCCCTTTTGGTAGGCTTTGTTTTGTAATCTAATATATTCTGGAAAATTTTCGTGCAACAAAATTAATGGTTCCAGAGATATGAACCTATTTTTAATCGCATTTTGTTTTTAAAAAAAAAAAGTATTTTTAAATCCGTTATAGTAGACTTATAGTTGAGTTTTTTCTAGTTTGATGGGCAAAATTTGTACTAGCCCTTTTAGCAAGTTTTGTTTATTCTTTTAGACTTGGAAAATGTTAAATAATTTATGCTGGCCCAGGTTCGGACTGGTCCGTCGGCCTGAGGACCTGTGCGCCCTCGTCCTGGGAAAACTTCGCGCCCCTAAAATACCTAATCCACTCCAATATTTCCCCCCCTCGTTGTATACCATGCATTATGACTAGTGCACTAAATTTAGAGAATTCGTTTAGGGAATAGTCATCAATCAACAGGCAGACAGCACAAGAGAGGTATTTTTTTATTATAACAAAGACATTAAAGATATATCTAAACATTTTCAGAATCGGAACAACAGGGTATCTTTGCATTCGATTGAGGAAAAAAAACATGTACCTAGGAATGGTTTAGTAGCCACGGCGCCCTGGGCTAGATTTTTTTTTTCATCGCTTCTTTCAATGTTTTTTTAGATTTTAACCCAGTATTTTACATATTTTCAGTTGTTTGGCTTTTAATAACCCCCCCCCCCCCCCACACACACACACACTTTCTGTTTAAAGCTGGCACTGAATGCACCTATAATAAAAACAATGTCTTTTGAAAATATCTTTAATAAATTTCAGAAGGCAAAAAACATTTTTGCGGGGAATACAACTTCTTTTCGAGGGATACAAGCTTGGTGACACTCCTGGATTACAATCCCGCAGCCAGCGTTTTTTCATTATCAAAATCTACACCATAATTCGGTTAGTAATCTTCGCTTTATTTAATGAGAGATTTTCCTTAGTTAAATAACTATTAGAAAATTCTAGTATGTATTTTGAATAAAAAAAAATATATATATATTTAATCACGGAAAAAACTATAGTTAAAAAAGGGTTATTTCTACTCAGAAATTATAATAGGTTTTTGAATAATAATAAAAAAAAAAAACGCCGGCGACCTGCAACTTGGATGAAATACAATCCCTGGGGCATTTATCTGAATTATGGAAGCTTAAATATTTTTTTTTTTAATCTCTAATTATGATAAGAATTTTTCAAATCATACGTAGAGTGTGCTGAGAAGAGTAAATTTACCCAATTATTTTAGTGATTTAAACTAATAAATATAGGTGCAGATTCCCAAAATTTTTAAGGAGCCAGTGGCTCCTAAACCCCAAAAATCCAGTCGCCACTTTGCCTCCTAACCAAAATCTAGTGGCTACATTTTGAAACAAACTCATAAAACAATAGTGTTTATATGGAAATCACTTAGCAAAAAATCGCAGGAATTCAAAATGAAAAATAGTTTAATTAATAAATACACATGTACAACAAAACAGACTGATTACAAGAAATGTGTATATTTAATTTAATCCTAAAATTCTTCAAACTTTGGTATTAAAAAAGTATAATATAAATCAGGAAAAATCAGAAGATAAAAGATAAAGTTTAAACAAGATACAATTGAATAACAAAACATGTACATTATATTGCCATTAATGACCGGCAACTTTCAATTTTAGACATTTTGTCGAATATTTAGAAATATGCTTGACAGATTCTTCTGGAATTTCAGGATTGAAAAGAACAGGTATGACCTCATATTTAGCAATGTCGATTTGATAAGGGGGGCAATTAGGGGGCCAACAAAAAATCAAAGAAAAAAATAACACTTGGGATCACCCTGTAAAATAAAATGCACGAAATGATCTATCGCTACCGAAAATAAATAAACAGACATTGTGGAATATGTGTATTCTTTTGTGTAAGAAAAGCATGTATATTAATAGAGATATAGCGATTTATTTAAAAAAATTAAAAAATTCTTGCATGTTTTTTGCTTATAACATGCAAGGTTTTCAACCAAATTTAACGCCGGTTTCAGAAAAATTGACAAATTATAGTAGAAACAATATAGTGCAATTGGAATATAAATATATTAAACATTTTAGGAAATATGAGCAGTTGTATGAAATAATGTTTATCTGCGCATGCGCGAACGATAACAAGGGTTGTTTTACATAATTTAATAGTCAACTCTACTCAGGGGCGTAGCTACAGATTTTTTTTCGGGGGGGAGAATTCGAAAATTTCCCAACTTGAAACAAATTCCTCAAATTTTCAACTGAAGTGATATGCACAACGTGTATAACAATAATAATGAAACTTATGCATTAAAAATTCCTTTCCAAAGAAAAATTTGGAAACTAGAAACATGAAAATTCTAATTATTGATTTGTTTAATAAAAAACACGATTGATAATAATGAACACGATTTGACTGTTTTTAGAAAATGTCTGTCTGTGTGTGTGTGACACAAATTTTGTGGGTGCCCTATCTTAAGAACTAATGCGCGGAATTTAATAAAACTTCAGATTTTGGTATATCTTGATAAAAATTAACGCTGATTAGTTTTTGGTGTATATCGCCCAAAAGGTGGCACTGCTGTGCTGCATTTTTCACGATTTACATGACTTTAGTGATAGTTATATCTCAAAAACTGATGCATGAATTTGATCAAACTTCATATTCTGTTAAACCTACGTAATTTGGTGCTTATTAGGCTTTTATGTATATCATATAACAGGCGGTACTGCTTGCAGCATTTTTCACGATAGCTATATCTTAAAAACTAATGCACGGAATTTAGACAAACTTCATATTCGGTTGCACTTCCTTATTAGGCTTGTGTGTACTGTCCAAAGGTATCGCTTTTGTGCTCTTTGGGTTTGGAATCTTGGTTGCAGACATCTAACAGGATGTGTGCCAAAATTCAATGATTTGCTTGAAAAATTCGATGTTTGTATCTCCTTTTTAAATGCACACAATTAAACGGATCTATACCTTTAGAATTCGCTATTAATGGCATAGAATTGTTATTTAATTTTAGCATTGTGATTGCAAATTTTGAGGTATTAACATGTATGGGATATAATAAAGTTTTGGGATTGGCACATCCAAATAGATTTTTTTCATTTAAAATTAATTCTTCTGTTCTTCAAAGAAGTTAACCTCATGGTAACATCGTCCAGTTTAATAAAATCCACTATTTCACTTTCACATTTTAAAAGCATTAGTCTGTCATCCCTCATTGAAGTTTGCAATACATGTTTTTTAAATTTTTATTTGACTAAAGACTCTTTCATTAGATGCAGTGCCATAAAGATAAGCTGCTGTGAATGTTAAGATACGAGTATATAGTTTTACGGTGCGACCCAAATAGTAAAGTGAAGTTCTCTTCAAGTGTACATTTTGTGTATTTAGCATTTTTTGTTTAAGTCTGTTCTCAAATCCAAAGGGACAGCTTTCTGACATAAGTTTTAATTCATTTTTGTTCGGAAACGCGTGAAACTAGAAGATGTTGTTATTCAGAAACTATGTAATACAGCTGTTTTTTTCCGTTTTTTTGTAAACGCAATAGATCTTTCAGAAAATACTGTCAAAGTTGGCATTTTGAACTGAACTTCAGAGCGAAAGAAGAAAATCCAGTCAATATGGGGAAGAAAAATGCCATGTCATGTAATCAAAATTGCTTCTAACTCAATAGGTAAAGGATGGATCAAAAATGGAAAATAAAGTTCGATTCCAAATCGCTTCCATGATCAGGCTTTCCAATTTTATATCTTTCCGGTAAAAAATGAATTTGTCAATGTGTCAAAACGTTTTGCGATTGTTGAGCAGAGCAGTTGAGAAGAGCCTTAATAAACTTGGTATATAAAAATTCTGGTGTCGTTATTGGTTGTCGTGACATTATAAGGGCCGTCATCTTTTATCAAAAGAGCCACAAAAAAAAAAAAAAAAAAAAAAAAAAACACCAGAAACATTTTGTAGGGTTTAAAAAAAAACAAAACAAAGTAAGTTTATTTAAATTTAAAATTTCTCTATAATTTTACTGGTGGTTTTCGGTACTCTTTTTTTTGTAAGATCTTCATTTTATTTTCCAAAATTTAAAGATAAACTCCTAACACTTTTTGTTTTATAACTGTACTAAGATTTAAGAAAAATATATAAGCTATGTTTCTTACCTTGGTGGCAAGGAATTGAAATAGTGTCAAAAATGAATGTTATTATTTGAAAATCAATTTTCGACGCTATATCTGGAAATATAGTAGTACCTGAAATTTATTTTTAAGTTCGGTGTTACGCGATCTTTCGAACGATATATAATATATGCATTTTCAATTAACTTAATGAGTGCCCCTCCATTTTTCCTAAAAATATCTGTGAATGTCTCACAATCTATAAATAGGTGATTCAATAGCTTATATAACTCAGGCAAGTTAGGACTTTTCACGTTCCATAGTTTTCGAGAACACATGAGTGATCTTATAATGGTTCCGTTTTTACTTTTTAAGGGGGCTGGTCACTCAGCTTCGGAATGCTCCTCCGTCATGTTAAGTTTCTGGACTTTGGATGCATTCGTCTTTTTAAAATATCTTCTCGGGAAATTCCTAGTTTTAACATCTTTTTTCTGTGTACTCTTGTTAAAGGATGTCTCTTTTTAGCTCACAGGCTATCAAAGCCTGAGAGCTAATGTGCCCGCCCGTTCTGTATGTATGTATGTACGTACGTACGTAACGCGATAACTCTTGATAGAAACATCCGATTTGCTTCAAAAAAATTTTCTAGGTTCATTGTGATAAGGCGCTTCCCTGATTAGTTTTGGGAGTTCATTGGTTAAGCATAAAGGGGGAAAAACGGGGTTAGTCCAACCCCTTAATTCAGATAAATGGGTTTTTCATGCAGAATCATTCGATTTGCTCCGAATTTGATATACCGGTTTATTATGTTAAGGAACTTCCCTGATTAGCTTTGGGGGTTCATTGGTTAAGGATAAAGGGGGAAAAGGGGTGTTAGTCCACCCCCTTAATTCAGATAAATGGGTTTTTCATGCAGAATCATTCGATTTGCTTCGCATTTGGTATACCGGTTTATTATGTTAAGGAACTTCCCTGATTAGTTTTGGGGGTTCATTGGTTAAGGATAAAGGGGGAAAAGGGAGGTTAGCCCACCCCCCTTAAATTAGATAAATGGGTTTTTCATGCAGAAGGATTTGACTTGCTCCGAAGTTGGTATACCGGTTTATTATGTTAAGGAACTTCCCTGATTAGTTTTGGGTTTTCATTGGTTAAGGATAAAGGGGGAAGGGGGGGGGGGCTAGTCCACCCCCCTTAATTTATATAAACGGGTTTTTCATGCAGAATTATTCGCTTTGCTCCAAATTTGGTATACCGGTTTATTATGTTAAGGAGCTTCCCTGATTCGTTTTGGAGATTCATTGGTTAAGGATAAAGGGGAAGCTAGTCCACCCCCTTAATTTAGATAAATGGGTTTTTTTTGCAGGATTATTCGATTTGCTCCAAATTTGGTATACCGGTTTATTATCATAAGGAGCTTCCCTGATTAGATTTGGAGGTTCACTGGTTAAGTATAAAGGGGGAAACGGGGGCTAATTCCCCTTCACTTATTTTTTTGAGGGGCATTATTCTTTAAAATAAGAGTATGATATACAATTAGTGTGAATAGCCTGTGAGCTCAATGCCATCAGTTTAGCTGGGCACTTTTCTTTTTTATTTTCTTAGTTTTCAAGATATCTCTAAAATCTAGACTAAATTTAATATTTTATGTGCTAAAAGCGGGCGAACGGTGAGAAAGATTTGAACACTTCGTATAAAATTAAATCTATGTTTTATAAATATTTTGAGAACTGAGAAAAAAAGAAACTTCTTTTAGGAAGTGTACACAAAAAAAATAGAAGTTAAAAATATTACCTAATTTCCCGAGGAGATATTTTAAATAGACGAATGCATCTATCCAATACCCATAGATTTCACATGAGTCAGGGGAAATCGGAAGATGAGTGACCAGCCCCCTTAATGAGTGCCCCTCCATTTTTCCTGAAAATATCTGTGAATGTCTCATAATCTATAAATAGGTGATTCAATCAATAGCTTTTATAACTCTGGCAAGTTTGGACTTTTCACGTTCCATAGTTTTCGAGAACACACGAGTGCTCTTATAAGGGTTCCGTTTTTACTTTTTAAGGGGTCAGGTGTACTTTGAACTGGCAAAATACATGAAAAAAGACCTCTATATGAATGACAGTCTATAACTAATTTACTTTCTATTATTAAATTCAAAACGCATAAGAAAGATATAAGTTCTCGAAAAAGTATACACTTATATAAAAAAATTTTATTTAATTTTATAGATAATATAATTTTTACGAAAGAATTGTTCTTGCATGCATTGTGCGCATGGTTCATTTGAATGGCTAAAATAAATCAAAGTTTTTTTTTTAATGAATACAGATATATAATATGTTTTCAAAATGACCTAATGAAAAACATAAAAGTTGTAGATCCCGAGATTTTTGCTTTTTTTAAGAAATTCGAAAGATCGAAGTTTATTTTTTATACAAAAGTAGTCGTCAATTCTAAACTTCCTACTCACGTTTTGTGCCTCTGTACGTTTAAGGCTGTTCTCAACTGCTCTGCTCAACAATCGCAAAACGTTTTGACACATTTACAAATTCATTTTTTAACGGAAAGATATAAAACTGGAAAGCCTGGCCATGGAAGCGATTTGGAATATAACCATGTTTTCCATTTTTTGATCCATTCATTACGTATTGAATTAGAAGCGATTGGGTCATTGATTATAGGTCACGTGACGAAGACGTTTTTCGCCCTTTCTTGAGTGGTTACTCTTTCGCGCGGAAATTCGATTCAAAACGCGCCCTTTGACACTCTTTTCTGAAACATCTATTACGTTTGCAAAAAAAACCCGGAAAAAACAGTTTGATGACATAATTTCTGAACACCACCACCTCTCGTTTCATACATTTCCGAATAAAAATAAATTAAAACTTATGTCATAAAGTTGCCCTTTTGGATTTGAGAACAACGGACTCAAATCCAACAGGGCAACTTCTTGACATAAGTTTCAATTTATTTTTGTTCGAAAATGCATGAAACTAGCTGGTGTTTGTTGTTCAGAAACTATGTCATTGAGCTGGTTTTTCCATTTTTTTGCAAACGCAATAGATCTTTCAGAAAAGAGTGTCAAAGGAGACGTTTTGAACCGAATTTCCGCGCGAAAGTAGAATAACCACTCAAAAGCGGGCGAAAAACGTGTTTGCCACGTGATCGAAATCGCTTTTAACTCAATAGGTAATGAATGGATCAAAAAATGGAAAACATGGTTATATTCCAAATCGCTTCCATGGCCAGGCTTTCCAGTTTTATATTTTTCCGTTAAAAAATGAATTTGTAAATGTGTCAAAACATTTTGCGATTGTTGAGCAGAGCAGTTGAGATCAGCCTTAATTCATTAAGAAAATATTTCATGAAATTCTAGGCAACCGTTTTTCGGACATCGTGCGCGCAAGGATCAAAATCGCCGTTTTGAGAAAATTGAAGTCATCGCTTGATGATATAGAAAAAGCCAAAGTATTTTCAGTAGTCTGTCCAGACTTTACTTCCAGGGTCTTGTTTTTGTGAAATTGTGAACAGCTTTTTTAGATTTGTGAAAAATCTAGTCCTAATTTTTCGAATGAAATGACCGTTCTATTCAGGTTCTTGTTTATACATTTTTAAGAAGTATAATGCATGCATTTTCTGTATATATGTAAAAATGACAGGTCAGACTTTACTTTTAAAAAGATTGTGAAATGTTCAGCTTAGAGAAAATTTGTGGAAGATCTGTTTTTAATACAAAGAATTTTGTGAAGAATCCTGTTTTTAGGGGGAAAGTTTTGTGAGGGTCCTGTTTTGAGATGAATAATTTTGTGAAGGGTCCCGTTTTGAGATGAATAATTGTGAAGGGTCCTGTTTTGAGATGAATAATTCTGAAGAGTCCTGTTTTGAGATGAATAATTTTGTGAAGTGTCCCGTTTTGAGATGAATAATTGTGAAGGGTCCTGTTTTGAGATGAATAATTCTGAAGAGTCCTGTTTTGAGATGAATAATTTTGTGAAGGGTCCCGTTTTGAGATGAATAATTTTGTGAAGGGTCCTGTTTTGAGATGAATAATTCTGAAGAGTCCTGTTTTGAGATGAATTATTTTGTGAAGGGTCCTGTTTTGAGATGAATAATTTTGTGAAGGGTCCCGTTTTGAGATGAATAATTGTGAAGGGTCCCGTTTTGAGATGAATAATTGTGAAGGGTCCTGTTTTGAGATGAATAATTTTGTGAAGGGTCCTGTTTTGACATGAACGATTTTGTGAAAGGTTCTTTAAAGGACCCAATTTTTACCTAAACAGATCCCTGGTTTCAGACATAACTTCTCTTGTAATGCGAACTTTTGAATGGTTTTAATATACCGTAAGAATCCTATTTAATTATAAGCTTTTTTTTTTTTTTTTTTTTTTTTTATCGATTTTTGGACACTTTAAAGGGTACCCCACTCCTTAAATAAGGAAACCCTAAAAAAAAAATTACTGTATGCAAAGATTTTTCTAGTGGCTGTTGTAGTTTTTATCAAGTGTTCTTTTTCCGATCTTTTCATTTCTACATCTAAAAAAAAAAAAAAAAAAAAAAAAAAAAAAAAAAAAGGACAGGGGAATGAAACAGAATGTCGTGCCTGGGGCCCTGCCTAGACATTCTTTGCATTCGGAAATATCGAAAAAGAAAAAAGAAAAATCTTGTCTTTGCGGCTTTGTCTCCGCATTCATTGATAAGTGGTTTCAAAATAGGGTAGTTTAATCCCAAAAGTCTGCCACTTTGAAAACTGGTTTAATTGAATTGTTATTGTTGGGGGGGGGGGGGGGAATTGGTTTTTGTGGCTGTTTTACCTTTAATGATGGGGAATGTAGTTTTTGAGAAACGGGAGCAAAGTTTGAAAAAAAAAATGTAACTCGTATATCCTATCGCACTTCGAATTTCGAGTATTCGAATCGTGGATGAAAAACATCTTAATATATAAATAAAAATATAAATATATATATCTTAATATATATAGTACTTTGAAAAAAAAAAGTAAATACAGTAAAACCTCTCTAAAGCAACCAAGTTCCGTTGCAATAAAAATGGTTCGCTCCGAGAGGTGGTCTCTTAATGGAGGTCATGTTTAAATCTAGATTTTAATGATTGAAAAAAGGTAACAATTAGTGTTACTAAAATTTATTTTTTACATTTGGAAAAACTATAAAAGTTTAAGTATCAAATCAAAAGTTAATGACATAAGTTAAAGACTGCAGAATTTAAAAAATGAATACAATTGACGATTGCTTTGATTTTACGGTTTTATCTTTTATAACTTTTATTTTCCAATCCTTTCAAAGTTCAACAAATAAATGAATTTTTTTTTTTTTTTTTTTTTTTGGACGGGAACAAATAATGACGATTTCATTCATTTATCTGTTTCTTTGAGAGTTTACCGACAGAATAGGGCAGGGGTGTTTATGGACCGTCATTCTTAATTTGTCATCCGAGTTTAATTTGTTGCCTAAAAAGGCACAAAGAGGTTTAAACACTTAAGTTACCGGGATAAAAAATAAATTAAAAAAAATCTAAACTTACTAGTTTAGATGTCTGATAAATAATGCGCTCTCCGGAATTATTTTTCTGATAAAACCTTCTTCAAGCGACCAGAAAAAAACGGAATTTTCTTCAAAGAAATGGGTCGCTGCTGGAGGGAGTTCAACTGAGACGGTCTCTGAATAGAGGTAAAATGAGTATTGAGCCTATGGGATTAAATTTCGTTCCATGAAAAAATGGATGTTCAGGGAGGTGGTCGCTTAATGGAGGTGATCGCACAGGGAGATTTCACTGTAGACAAATCGAAATCGAAAGTCAACAACAAATCTTGTCGTCGAATATTCTTTAACGAAACATTTTAATGAAAGTAAAAATATTTATAGTTATTACATATAGTATACAAGTTTTAAAATCGTAATACTGGGAGACACAAGGCTCCACTTTCCTTTTTCTATTATTGACGATAAACGTCAGATCTTTTAATCATGTCAAAATCATTTTATTCTAAGCAACATTTCGTTGCGTTCTGTTTCAAAACAAAAAAGCGTGTTTTGAGAGTTTTTATAGTGAAAGCAGACGTACACAGCACGTAGTGTAGCGCCAATCTAACTATAACTCTTTTTTCCACAAGATAGATTATATTTTATTTCTGTGTTCGGGAAATATTCAGGTATCCTTATTCAGTTTCCAAACGACACTATCGGTGGACTCATGAGGGGCACAGACTGGATTTGGGTTATGCAAACAATTTTCATACATGTAAAAATGTATTTCATTTAACATATTCTTAAAAACAGATGAAAATTGTTTCTTTTAAAAATAGCTCTATACGTCAGATGGATATGAGTTTTTTTTTTTTTTTTTTTTTTTTTTTAACTCGGCCCATGTAGGCTTTTTTTTTTTTAGTAAACACTCTGGGTTTTTTTTTTTCGCAAGCCTAGAGTTACAGAAAAAAAAACAGGCAGTGCGGCTTTTATAAAAAAACAAAAAAACCCACGATTTTTTGTAAAAAGTACGCAGTGACAAAATACACTCCTAATAAAATCGGAGTAAAAAGCCCTTGGTTCCACTTTTGGAAAACTTTTAAAGATTTACCAAAATCAAGTTTCACAGGTGTTCTCTTGCAGGGTTCATTCTCAACAGATGATTATGGGGTTCAGGGAAAAATCCGTGGATAAAATTTTGTAAAAAAAAAAAAAATGATAAAAATTCCCTAAACTTAAGAAAACCTGGCAAAACGATCGGCTACTCTGGGAAATAAGGACAATGACTGCTATTTGCATGCTTGTGATGTCATAATAGTAGAAGAAAAAGGCCGGTTCTATTTCAGCAGGAGCCGAAGAGTGGGGAGGTGGGCTTAGCCAAGAATGATTGACAGGAGGGCCTGTGATTAACTGATGCGATAAGGTTTCAGACAGAATGGCCCCCTCCTCCTGTCAGCGTACCTCAGAGTATATTTCAGATGTGTAACAGAAGAGGTGATTAACCTAATCTAAGGCTGCATACACACGCTTGTTTTGCCTCCTCCTCCAGTTTTCGTGGAAAATCTTTTATTCTGGACGGTTCTGCGGTTTATTCACAAAATAATGAGGGGAATCAACAATGTATCAGGAGATAAGGAGCTCGACTCTACTTGAAGGAAAGGTTCCTCTTTTGCAGGACAACAGTCCCTCTCCTTTTAAAGTCATTAAAAGTCAAAGACACCGCGGGGCCACAACAAACGACGCCGACAACATTTAGAAGGATGGTGCGTTCGCAGCCAAAAAAGATGTTATTATTTATATTTTAGAAATGACAGTGCCTTGTTAGTTTGATATATTTTTCACTTATTTTGGTGGTGCTATCTATTGGGATTTGATTTTTTTCAACTGTTAGGTTTTAAACAAGTACTTTCGATTTTGCGGCAATGGGGTTCGAACTCGCTGTCTAGTGGTTAGGACTCCGACGTGCTATCCACTATACGATATGGGACTCATTCCCGTTTGAGTTTTAGATGAAGTGATGGGTTTTTACGCTTTGTGTTTTGTTCAGAATAAAAGCGCGATGTGTATGTTTTAAGATAATTGTATTTTTTAAGATGTGCTTTAAAATAAGTAGATATTTTTAATCGAAAAGATTGATTTATTAATATTAATTGGAAATTGATTTATTTTTAGATTTTGTTCGTTGATAAAAGATTTTTTTTTTCCCTTTTTAGTGAGATTTAACAATAAACACTTAATTCGCGATGTGTATGTTTTAATAAGATAATTGTATTTTTTAAGATGCACTTTAAGAGGGCCGTTGATCTTTATTTTAAGCAGAAATCGACCCAAAAATCGAAAATTATTTTTGTACATATTATTATTCTTCAATTTGTTCTGAACCATTTGCGAAAAATCGCATGCAGATGCGGTTATTTTTCGCAAAGTTACAAGCGTTTGAATTTTGTATACAAGCTCTTTTTCGGCCCTTTAATATACTTTAAATCTGTTTTTCTCAAAACTGATTTTTCAACATTTTTTCTGAAATCAAGACCATGAAATTCCTCGGTACCAGTATTTTCTTATAGAAAATTTCTTCTTAAATAAGACGAAATTTCGTGCGTTTAACCTAGATTTATTTTTCTCTAAAAAAAAAAAAAAAAAAAAAAAAAAAAATATTTGTCCTGAAAAATTCCATGAAGCGTACGACTCCTGCCCATGCGTCATAATTTTTTATCAAAATTGATATGTAAGAATCCCGATGTTAGTTAGGCTTGCATTTTAAAATTCGACTTCATTAAGATAATTAAATTTGATTTTTATTAACTTATGAAAAGGCAAAATTTTGATGAATATCGATATCGAATTCAGAAAAAAATCTCTAAAAAATTAAGTATTCAAGGGATTAAAAAATCGATACACAGATTTGTTTGTAATAGAGTTTTAAGTGGTTAAAATGCAAAAATGAGGACGCATAGAGCATTTTAAAATTTTAATTTTTTTTTAATCTTAAAAAAATTTGAAATTAGATTGGAAATTTCTTTTAAGGTGTTCTATATACTTATAGTGAAATGTATATTTCCACAAAATTTTATATCTCTATGATGGAAAAAAAAAAAGCTTTAACGTCTACCGCCCCTTAAAATAAGAAGTAGATAGTTTTAATCGGGAAGATTGATTTATTAATATTAATTAGAAATTGATTTATTTTTAGAATTTGTTCGTTAATAATTTTTTTTTAAATAATTTTTAACAATAAACACTTTTATTTAATTCGATGTATATGTGTTTTAGTAAGATTATTGCATTTTTTAAAATAAAGAGTAATTATTTTTATCTGAAATATGGATTGTTTTTTTTTATTTATTCATTGATTCTCGGTTTTTTTCTTTTCATCGAATGAATAGTAATAAATATCTTTTACAAATTAAGTCTGCTTTAACACTTTTATTTTTAAACGAATGTTCTGCGAAAACATATAATATTTCAAACGGTTCAGCAATTTATCTGAAAATTGATTCATTTGTCTTCTGCTTTTTTTTTTTACATTTAAACAGAAAATAAAGTAGAAAGCTAGTGAATTTATTAAAAGAATGATAAAACTAACCTATAGTTTTAAGAAAATATCGTGGAAAAAACATAAGTTTATGAATTTTAGAGAGAATCTTTAACCAAAAAACATGTTTGAAAACATCTATTTTGATGACGCCATCTATAGGAATTTTTTAATCAACTTATTGTGTTTAAAAAATAATTAATTAATTAATTATTTTTCAATTCTAGCTAAAACATTTCAGCGATTGATGAGGTAGTTTTTTGCTTAACAAAAAGTGGTATGAATTGATTTTTTTTTAACATGTTAGTCCTTTTTTGATTTTTTTTTTTAGGGGGTGGGGGTGGGGAGAAGTAAAGAAATTAATTTTTATAATCTTAGGAAATTTGAATGATTGCTTTTTTTTTTTTTTCTATTCAGATGAAATTTTGATAGGTTAGTTTTTTTTTTTTTTTTTTTTTTTTTTTTATGAAATAGATTACTAAAATTGCTTTAAATAATTTTTAATTATCAGTTACTAATGAAGGAATTGATTTTTTCAATTTTTCAAAAAAAAATTGTTTAAAACTTGGTGATTTGAAAATTTGATATTTTTTAATTGAAAGATTATTTCTTTTATTTTATTTTTATTTATTTATTTATTTTTTATTAGAAAAAACACTTACTTATTTTTATCAATCAGTATAGTTAAAGATTCATTTTTTATAAGATCAACAGAATTCTGTAAAAAGTTGTGCTTTAGTTTTAAATTTTGAAAATGATTTTTTTTTTCTAATCTAAAAGAACGCGAATTAGTTTTAATCACTAGCTTTCTGTCTTATCTCTTACGAGACAGGTGGTTTATATATATATATATATATATATTAACTAACCATTAGTTAAACATAACCTACCACCGTCAATTATTATGAATTAAAGCTGTAAGTATTAAAAAAAAAAAAATTATAAGAATTATTATGGAAGAAAAAGAAAAAAGTGGACACCGACAAAAAATGGAAAAGCTTATATATTGAATTACGTTATCAAGGCACAGAATTGAATGATATAAGCAAAATGGTCGTTTTCTGTGAGAAAAATAAGCTAAAGCAAAAAATTATTTTCCGCTGTGCCCAAACAACCATTAAAATCAAGTGAATTGATTAAAAATGAAAGCAGAATAGAAACAAATATGAAATGGAAGAATCAATAAAACGTATTTAAATATTTATAGGATATAAAATATAAATAATAAACACCATACCTATTAATATTTCAGTATTTTACAAATATCCACGCGCACATGTCTACCAGAATATCATAAAGATTAAGGTGAATAAAACAGTTAAGAAATCACAGTAATTGATACCAAAGGATGCAGTTAATACATTTTGAAATAAAATTTGAAATACCTTGTTAAACACATTTAATATAATATAAAATAAATAGATAGTAATTACATTATTTAAAATGCACTATTAAATTAATTAATAACTGTTTAACAATATCGTCAAAATTTAGCTAAAAATACCCCCTGGTGTATTAAATTATAACTGAAATGGAGCTAGAAAAATTAAAATTTAGAGCTATCTTAAAGAGACAAATTTTGGTGCTGCCATCTAGTATTAATTTTATTAATCAACTGTCGCAAGATAAATATTTGTAAGCATTTGAATGTAAATAATTTGTTAAACAGCAAAACCAAACATATCCTTATATATAGAGAATTATAAACCTAATATAAACCACACAATGTATTTAATAAAACTATTGTTAATAAAATTTAAAAGCATACAATATATTCTATTAGCTAACTTATTTAAACTAAACTAAGAATTTAAATAATTCTAGAACTTTGATAATATATAGCATATAGCTATATGCTATAAAACAAAATAAATTCAGTAATAATTAATATAAATAATTATTAAAAAAATAATATAAAAATTATTTTTAAAATCAATTATATATAAGATATTTATAAAATGAACAGGAAATAAGAAACATGTGGAAGTATATAGAAGGTTAAATGATACTTAAATTCCCATTACTTAAAAAGCACAAATATAGAGTGTGGATTATTTTCATACATCCATAAAAATCCAAAAAGTATGAATGTGGGACATTCAAAAAACATTAAACCGATAATAAATATTAAAAAGAATAGAGGAATAATAATAAAAATAATTACCCAATTTTAATGCATACACTATAACTATATTTATATTAAACATACGTATATGTATATTAATCACTATAAAAATGGCATACTATTAGTAATTAATGTGATATTGTCCTTAGTAAATTAAAATTTAATAACAAATAATTGTAAATTAGATTAATCAATAATTAAGCTAATTATATTATTAATGAAATTCTCCAATTACATATAAAATATCAAATCAACATCCATATAAAATACGTATCAAAAATATAGTAATAATACAAAAGCCCCATTTTTTTTTATAATTAACCATTGCGTATTATCCAGACAACACCACCCTCCTCCGTACTCTAACATCTACCCACCCAACCAACCTATAATAATTTTTTTTATATTATTTTACAATTTTTAATTTTTTATAGATATTTTTTCTATTTTATATATTTTTTGTAATTTTGTTTATGCATGTGTTAATTTGTTTTAAAAGATCATGTAAGAAAAGTACTAATTGTATATTAATGAATATATGAATTTTTTTTTTTAAACCATGATTTAATGCATCATAAATTAGTTTTTTAATATTATTGTTAATTAGAGGAGAAGAACATAAACATTTTATTCTATATAAATGATTAAGTATTATATTCCGAAATACAGAATGATGTAGACAAGATTTAAAATTTGTAAATGTATTAACTGTGAATTTAAATTCTTTACGTTTGTCATATAAATCTGTGATTGTTTTGTTGTCTTTTATTGTAATTTTAAGATCTAAGAAGTTAATTGTATTGTTAGATAAAAGGTTTTCCGTTAATTCCAAATTAGTGGGATAATCAACTGGAAATCGAGTATATATATATATTAGTCCAGGCAATAGAGACCGTATAGGGGCTCTACCTAGCAAAATTCATGGTAGTTCTGGAAAAAGGCTTACTATATGTTTTTTCGGTTGCTGAATCCGAATTTTTAACTTCCCACCAAAATTTCCACCGGCAACCCCCCCCCCCAAATTTTGGTAAAATGCCCCCCAAAAAAGGTTTTATTAAAAAATCAAATTTTTTATTGTTTTAGGGAAAAGTATATAGAAATTCAGAAAGTAGATCAAATTTTCAACAAGTTAGATATATGACATTATGACTTAGGATGAAGGGGAAGGGGGGATCTGCCTCGGAACATGCACGCGGTGCTGCGTGAACTAAGTTGCGCAATTCCACTTAACCACTCACACGTTTACATTCACCCTCCCATCTCCCATCCGAACTTTCTCTATAAGGTTTACTTTGTTTTTTGGGTCGCTGAATCCGAATTTTTAACTTCCCCCCAAAATTCCCCCCCTCCAAATAGTTGTTTTTAAGTTAAATTTCTTGGTAGAAAAGTTTTAGTGGAAAAGCATTACGAAATTCAGAAACTAGACAAAATTTGCAACAAATAGGATACATGACATTATGACGTAGGATGAACGGGGAGAGGGAGGGCTGCCTCTGAACATGCACTGCGGCGCTACGTGCACTAAGTTATGAAGTCCAGGCAATAGGGGATTTTACCTGGAAAAATTAATACTAGTTCTGGATTTCGACTCAATTTATGTTTTTTTGGGGTCGCTGAATCCGAATTTGTAGCTTCCCACCAAAATTTCACCCGGCAACCCCCCAAAAAAGTGAATTTTTGAAAAAATTTGATTTTTGAGAAAAGCGCGCGGGGAATGTTCCGAGGCAGCCCCCTCTCTCCCCGTTTATCCTACATCATAATGTCATATATCCTATTTGTTGCAAATTTTGTCTAGTTTCTGAATTTCGTAATGCTGTTTCTGAATTTCGTAAGTTAATAACTATTTTGGGAGGTTTTCGGGGGGGAAATTTTTAGGGGTAAGTTAAAAATTCGGATTCAGCGACCCAAAAAACTTAAAGTAAACCTTATAAGGAAAGTTCGGAGGGGAGATGGGAGGGCGAATGTAAAGGTGTGAGTGGTTAAGTGGAATTGCGCAACTTAGTCCACGCAGCACCGCGCGCATGTTGCAAATTTTGTCTACTTTCTGAATTTCTAGATACTTTTACCCTAAAACTATAAAAAAATTGATTTTTTAAATAAAAACCCTTTTTGGGCGGCTTTTTACCAAAATTTTGTGGGGTTGCTGGGGGAAATTTTGGTGGGAAGTTACAAATTCGGATTCAGCGACCCAAAAAACATAAAGTAAGCCGATTTCCAGAACTACCATTAATTTTTCTAGGTAAAATTCCCTATTGCCTGGACTATATATATAGTGAAAGTTTGTGCTGTTTGTTACCGTTCACTTGTGTTTCAACGATGCTGTTTGCTGGTGTTACGTGAATTAGGTAGTATTTTAGGCTTTATTGCCGAATCCGAAAACGACTTTTAACTAAAACGTTTCAATGATTGACAAAGTAAAGATTTTTGTTTAAGAAAAAGTGATGTGAACTTAATACCTATTTTCTTTGAACTTAATAGATTTTTTTCTTTGTTGAAATAGGGAAATTATTTGTTTATAATTTTAGTAAATTTGAATGATCTTTTTTCTTTTCCAATAAAATTTAGTTTATCTTTTAATGGAAAAAATGTTTTTTTTCGTTAGACGTTTTATTAGAAGTTAAAAAAAAAATCTTTAATTGTTTTTTAATTAAGTTTTTTTAGTTTAAAATTTTTTTCTTTAATTCAGAAATTTTTTAGTTTTTAATTAAGTATTTTTTTGTTGATGTTGTAACAAGTTTCGTATGTTTCTTATTCATTTTTAAAAATAGGCACTCCTTTTTGGGACACCTTGTATATAATAGCAAAAGTTAATAATATTTATGAAATTTTTACAGCATACATTTAATATTTGATATTTGAAACTGCGGACAGGGACTGAAATGATGATTTCGTTCGTTTAAAGCTTAAAATTAATTATTTATTTATACATCGTTATCATTGGTAATTGTTATAACTTATAACAAATGTTGCAATATATTACATTTTTTGGTTTTAGTATAATTAATGAAATATGATTGGCAGTGGACGTAAATTGTCCAATTTTCAGATATTGACCCATTGTAGTATCGGAAGAACCTCTTAAGAATGTAAAGATGATGCATGTTTATATAGTCTGTCTCAAAAGTTTAAGCACAAGCATAAAATGTTTATTTTTAATTAATAACAAAAAGTTAAAATAAATAGCATTTTTTTTATACGTGTATTTTGAAACTTCATTTAAATAAATGATATCAAAAGTAGAAAAATTTAAATTACATATTTGTAAAAAATATGATTAATTTTTTTTAAACAAAACTGTCTCAAAAGTTTATGCACAATGGGAAAAACAACTACATTTATCATTTTTACAAAACTATTACATACAAATTATTCTTCCGTGATTTCGGATTAGTTCAAATAAAAGCGCGTATATCGAAATTATAAGTTTTTGTAGGGTTTCTGGTGGCAAAGAGTACCATGCTTTCTCTATGGCCCCTTCGGATTCTTCAAGACAGTCATACTGTTTTCCATTGCTGTAAACATGACGGGTTAAAATGCCATAGATATTGTCAATCGGGTTTATGCGAGGACTTAAAGCTGGCAAGTCAATAATTTAAAAAAAATTTCTGCGAAAGCCACGGTAATGTAGTATGTAATATGTACAGGGAGACATTAACTTGTTCAAAGATCCATTCAGGGCACCCCAAAATGTCACTGAATGGTAGGAAATGTTGGTTCACCGTTTCTTGAATTTTGTCTTCCGTTTAGAAAAACCCGAGAGGAAACCGAATACTCCTCTAACCATAACAGGCTTACCGCCTTGCTGCCTGTTGAAAAAACTTCTTGGTTCTTTTCGGAGATCATACCAATACATGTTCCACCAATCAGGTCTATCTAATTTCCATTTTTACCATCACTGAATAAAACAGTAAGCCACTTGTCCCCCGCAGTACATATGTTTTTTAGCCCAGTCCATTCTTGCTTGTTAGGGGTGTAGTTTGAGGCATGGTTTGTAAGCCATTTACTTTAGTATGATGTAATAACATTCTTTAATACGTCTATGTACAGTATCTTTGAGCACCTGTATACCGAGATTATTTTTAATTTACTGTATGGGCATATTTTATCTAAGCAGGAATCGCCGTATTCTCCTATCAGTCTCAACAAACGTCATACGTGGTCGTCCACATCTTGGATTCCGGTTGAAATTATCATTTCTAGAGAGTTCTTGATATAGATACATTGCTTTGATCAATTTAAAATTTTTGAAATTTAAGAGACAGGGCCATTCCATGTTACGTGTGTGACATTTTGAACAAAAAAATTTCTAATTAATCAAAGATTTTTCAATATATTTCTTATTTAAAAATCCAAACAAAAGTTCTTTAAAAAATGTGCACTTTACCGTATTCTTTTATGCAGAAACCTATCATTTTGATATAATAGCTTTATTTTAAATATCTTTTTAAAAAACGTTACGTGTGTGACTTAGAGAAAAAGCAAATTTTGAGTAATCAAATTAAATTATATATATTTCTGTGAGTTTTATTTCCACACATTTAAATTAAAAAATAGGGTAATAACTTATTTACCATACCACCTAAAATCACAATTAAAATTTAATAAATAATTGAATAAATGAAAATTAAAGCCTGCGTTACGTGTGTTACTCTCTGCACGGAATGGCAGCAACAGTTTTATTTTGTGACTTCAATTTTAAAACTTTTAAAATCTCACCTTTTGTGAATTCTTTGCACTTCGGCATTTTTAAAACGAGTGGAAATAATTTTTTCACTTTTATATTTTTATAAAATTGGAAAATGACGTCATACGACCTCATTACACCCATCCAATCACATGTTTCTAAAAAAAAAAATGCATAAAGAGCTTAAACTTTTGAGACACTGTTTCTTCCAGAAAAAGGTAAATTAACTAAAAATTAAATGTAATTTTTATTTTAACCGAGAAAAACTGATTATTTTATTTGATTTAGATTAAATATCGAGTATTTATTGTAAATTGGCTTCATATATTATCTTCTTAAATTATTTTTAACCATATTTGAAGAGTGCATAAACTTTTGAGACTGACTATACCACCTGTAGTAAAGTCTTTTCCAACATATTCTAATTTAAATAAACATAAGAGTCAAACAAGTCAAGAATAAACATAACACTTCTCATTAAGTTGAATGAGAAGTCACTTGCTTGTGATTCGTGTCAGAAGTCTTTTAGATGGAAATTAGACTTACGAAGACATTTGAAGACGTATAATACTAATGAAAAGTCTGCATTCAGATGTGATAACTGTGAGCAAGTTTTTCTTTGAATGCTAATAGGTTATGTTAAACTTAGAATTATCGCTTCATCGGGTCATAACAAGATTCGAACCCACAAACATAGGTTCAATATTCACATTCTTTAGTCCGCGTTTTTAGCATTGGGCTGAGTAGGTCATCCCATTGTACAATCATTTAAATATGATTTTTATGTTTTTAGCTTCTTACTTTCACATAGTAATTATGAAATTATTTTCCACATTCAAATACTATATTAATTTTTGGAAAGTGTTATTTCTCTTTTTGTTTTCATTATTTGTATTTTTTTTTTTTTTTTTTTTTTTTTCAGAAATGAAAACTTTTATTTTTTTTCTAAAATAACCTAGCTATTTTAACTTTTCAAGGAAACTTCTGTTCTTAGAAGATTTTTAAAAAGAAATATACTAATTTTAAAAAAGTTATTTTCACTTCAAGAAGAAATTTTCTTTATTAATTAACACAAAAGTTTCTTCAAAAATAACCTAACTGTTTTAACTTTTCAAGGAAACTTCTGTTCTTAGAAGATTTTTAAAAAGAAATATACTAATTTTAAAAAAAGTTATTTTCACTTAAAGAAGAAAATTTCTTTATTAATTAACACAAAAGTTTCTTCAAAACCATTTTATGAAAGTTTATTTATTTAAAGTAACTAATACATTATTTTTCAAAACATTTGAAATACTTCTTTTTTTCTTCTTTTTTTTTTTTTTTGTTGGTTTTAAAAGAATATAGATATAACATGAAATATCTTTACGAAAACACGAATCAATGGTAAAGAATTTTAATCGATTTTTTTTTTACGGCGGATTGACATTTTTTAGGAGCCAGAGATACCAAAAAGCATATTTATAGAAAATGTATGTCTGTCCGTCCGTGTGTCCGCTTTGTAGTGTGGAAAAGTGCATGAAATGCATAGAATTGAACCAAATGTTTTGTGTGTTTTTTGCTATGGCCAGCAGATCCCACGTGAATTGGGTAACAATTCACCGGAACATAGTTGTCATAGCGATTTTTCTCTATTTTTCATAGTTCTATTGTACATCGGTTCTATTGTTCATATTTACATAGTTACATAGTATACATAGTTCTATTGTTCATGTTCCTGAACCGATGGGTCATTCGCATCCAGCTAACCCGGTAATCCCCAAGCAGCTAATGTACAACAGAATAACGAAAAATATTGATTTTATTAAATATTAGGATTAACTCGTTTTTTAATCCTATTAATTAAATGAAACAGAAACTTAGGGCGTCTCAGGGCTCTTAAATTTGGAAAAAAAGAAAGACAATTTTCAATATTTTAAAATCAGACTTAGATAAAATGTAAAACTGTCTGCGAACTCTAATCATTTCTTAAAAAAATTCTGCAAAAAAACGCTGCGCCCCTTCCGAGTCCTATATCGCCGCTAACAGCAAAAATGAAAAGTTAATATGCGAGTGGAGTGCCACTAAGCAACACCACTCAAAGAAAAATATTAATTTACAAGCATTATTAAAACTCAGTCAAGAAATGTAGTATGGTATGCTTAATACAGAGAACTAATGAATGAAAGAAAAAGTATTGAAAAATTAAAAAATATATTAAAATGTGAAATATTTTAATCATTAACTTATATAAAGATATCAATTTATGATTGCTCAACAAAACTGTTATTTTAATCTATAAAATAACTGAAATATGAATAAATGAATGTTAAAATAAAAAAGTTATTAGTCCATGAATGGAAGAGACTCTTACTCATCAGTCTATCTACTGTTTTTGAGACAAACCCTTCCTTAATATTGTTGACTCATTCTTAAAAATTTTAAAAACATTTTTTTTCTCCAGTTGAAAAATAGTCTGCAGACCTTCTCAAGAGTCTGTGACGTGCATCGCACCAATTCTCCGCCCGGGGTCTTGATTTTTTTTTATTTTTTTAAGAAATTTGTAAAAAAAAAAAAAAAAAACCCATCAAAACTGTCTGCAAACTTTGAAAATTTTCTGCGAACGGCGTTCGCGTGTTCGTCTGTGTTATCTGACTCTGTTTAAAATGAATATGATTTTAAAACACAATTTTAATTGGGAATGAAAGATATAAGTATGTTCTTTCATTTCATGTATTTAAAAAATTGCAAGATACAGAATTAGTATTTATAGGGGGCTCCAAACTGTCAGACATTGGGCGAGCAGTTCAAAATTCGTGTAACAGCTTACGCGCAGGATTACAAAATAAATTTTGCAACTAGAATGAAAATTTTGCTGCCTACTTATCCTTCAGATTGTAGCAATTACACTGAACCTAAATAAATTTGTAATGAAAGCATTTTTATATCTTTAATAAGAAGTTGTATTGAGCTAATACAAAATTTTGAAAATTACAAAACAGTATAATCACCTAATAAAAATATTTTTTTGAACAATAAAAAGGAAATTTTTGGTTCAGTTTATGCAGACTCACATGAAACATACTTTTTGAAATTTTCATGAAAAGCATTTGGAAGTTTTTGAGGTATTGTAATCGTTATGCCCAAGAACGTCATTTGGAGAAAAATGACTTCAAACTTTTGGAGACGCCGCTTTAGCTATTGAGTGGGTATCATTCTGAAAGCCATCACTTCTGTTCTAATGGGAATTTCATGGAAACAATTATATCAAAATGTTCAGAAAAGATAGAAGTTTTAACATCTAAAAAAAAAAAAAAAAAAAAAAAAAAAAAAAAATTTCGAAATTTTTGAAGCTTTAAGAGTCTTCAGACCCCTGAAGATGAAATTAAAAGTTTGTGCAGTATTGAAGCTATAAAACTGAAGGATTAGGATGTGTAACAACTTTTTGAAATATTAACATGTATGAGAAAGAAGAAATTTTTGGGATTGACACATCCAAATAGTTTTCTTTGCCACCAAAATCCAACAGGATTTTTCCTTTTCCTATCTTGGATATTCGATTGTTTCCATATCATCTCTTTTTCCGGACGATCGTGTTCCAAAAATGGGATCAAAGCACCCCGTTGGAGCTGAAACACATTTCGTTCGTACGTATGAAAATTAAATACTTTCGGAAGATAAGGCTGTCGAATAAGAACGGCTTCTCTAAAAGTGTCAGAAGGTAGCGAATTTGGTTGATAATTTTTGGTTAAATGTTGGTTGATTTTTGGTTGATTACGTTGATTTAAATCAACTTGGTTTTAATTATGATTTAAATCAATTGATTTTTTTTTAAATTATTGATTTAAATCAGATTTTTAAAAATTATTTTTAAATAAATTCAAGACGTAAACAAAGATATTAATATAATTTAGTTTCATATAATACAGATAATCAATCTGTTTTTAGGAAGATAAAAGCTTAATCTTTGTCAAGAAGTAAAGTACAATGTAAAGTTTGGAAAAAACGGTTTCAAGACCGGTTTCAACGGTTTTAGAAAACATGGTTTCAAATTTTATTTGAATCAAATTATAAAACAAACTTGCAACAGTAAGGAAATTTAATCAGGAATACTTACTTGCCTATTACTTAGTATTCAGAAAAACTTCTGCAAGTTTAAGTAAAATAAAATTACATGACTTTGCTCGTTATAAACAAACATTGAGCCCAACACATTTATTATCCTACCTGTTGAATCCCTATTATGCAGAAGATAAAATAACAAGCTGTGAGAAAATATCAGCATCATTGTTTGTTAAAGAGAAATTCTCTACTTTGGCGATGCCTATTATATTAAAGTTTGATCTGAACCATTCAGTGAATTTTTGTCTCGGTCTAATATCGTGAACGAACTCTGTCCTTTAGAATGGTGGAAGTCACATGTTTACAGTCATCAAAAATGATAATACTAAAAAACTTAAAGAATTCATAATCAACCAGCTTTTTATTGCAATAGCTTCATCTGCTTCAACAGAATGATTGCTTTCTGTTCGGTAGATTTGAAAATTAGGAAGTGACAAAACTGGTATACTCGTTTTTCTGTACCAGCACTTTAACAAAAAATAAAAGTCAACATCTTAACTTGCTTCCAAAATTATTTAAAATTTTTATGTGCTGCAGTTTAATTAAAATATGTAAGGTGGAATTAATTTTTGACGTGTCTGATTTGTATTTTTTCATACACTTTGTGTATTAAAATATTTTGATAGCCTAAAATGTTACAATTTTAATCATTTATGTAATAGTAATAATATTAATGTCAGTGACGGGTTAGGTCATCGACCGAGAGCAGTGATGCATAGAAATATCTAGAAAACAGAAAGCGCATGGTAACAAGTGAGCTCAGCACTTAATGGCGCTGACAGGACAGAAGTTCTCTAACAAGGAAAAAGGATTGTCAGCGTTTGGCGTCATACCTTAAAATTAGCCTCGTTGCACAATTCCCTTGTTAAAATGTAGCTTGCTCAGCAAGTATTTTTACTTAAATACTGTCCCAAATCCTTCCTGTGGACAGACGACTTTAGCTCACTCGTGATTACGGTCGTGCATTGGCCCCACCGCGTCTGTAAAAACCTAACCAGTTTTGTATATACTGTACATGTTTAATCAAGTTACATTAAATAAGTAGTATAAACAACACCAGTCTGGTCACTTGACATGGGGGCTGGTAACAGTTATATAGCATGCATGTGTGTGTGTATAATTTTATAAAATAAAAGTCATATAAATTAATAATATTGTTTGAGTTATTTAAAAAAAAAAAAAACTGATTTAAGGGGATCCGGGACACATTTTCAAATAATTTTTATTTATTGAGTTTAAATTTCGAAAATTTTTGTGATGGTTAACCATATCATTTATAAATAAAAGCACATGGTAAAACTTCTTATAATTAAAAAAAAAATTAAATTAAAATTTTATTTAAAAAATGGGGTAGTTTAAATTGTTATAACTCAAAATATTATTTGTAGAATTTCAATCTTTTGCATTTAAATAAAAAGAAATATATAAATTTTAATTTAGATTCAGCGTTTTAAAAAATATTAATTTAAATATAAATTAAAAATATTTAAAGTAAAAATTTGAAAAAAAAAGTAACTTAAAAAAAATTATATTTTCAAAAGTAAATATTTTTTTCAAATTTGCTGAATCAAAACTGATTTAAAACAATTGAAAAACACATATTCCAAGTTTGAACCCTTTATCTTTAACGGTTCTTGATTTATAACAATTTAAATGCGAGAAATGGTAAAAATAAAAAAAACATCACGAAGAAAAACGCATTTTCGCAATAAGTCGTTTTCATGACAACCATGGCTTGAAAGCTAGATTTTGAAAAGAAACCAAAACTTAAAAATGAATATTTCCTGTTTCAATTAAGATAGAAACGCGATTTAAACTTCATTTTAAGCATAAAAAAGAGAAATTTTTAACGTAATAAAAAATTTTAAGATTTTTGTGTCCGGATCCCCTTAAATAAAAAAAATCTGATTAAAAAAAAAAATCCGATTATTTTGATTTAAAAAAAAAAAAAAAAAAAATCAAATCACAAACCTTGCCTTCAGGTGAAGGGTGTTCTAAAATGTAGCTGTGTGTTTGGAATAAAAGCGAAAACGGGCATGCAACATGAAAATAGTAGATTTATTTTTGAAACGCATTCAGGTGTGTCACTTTGAGTATTTCGCCAGGACATCGGCTCCTTCATGAATCGGCTCATCGACTCGAATGTTTCGAAGCGCATTTCCATGCTCAACGAGCCAGTCTATGAACCTAAAGAAGACATTCCTTCCCCCTCCAAAATGTGTTATTACCAAAGCTCTCTTTCGAATAAAATTGGGGAGGGCGGTGGGGGATTCAGTCAAGTACCGTGTACCGCTCTTCAGAGGTGAGTGTTATTCAGAGGTTTCATAAAAAAAAAAAAAAAAAAATCAAAATTACATAAATTTAAATTTTCTCCAAAGAAAAAAAAAATGACTTGATTTGCTATACAACTCATCATCATTA
This sequence comes from Maratus speciosus, assembly GCA_963932465.1. Taxonomy (NCBI): domain Eukaryota; kingdom Metazoa; phylum Arthropoda; class Arachnida; order Araneae; family Salticidae; genus Maratus; species Maratus speciosus. Next base: position 611,209,413 of record OZ010792.1, read on the forward strand.
TGATTTAATGAGAAATTTTGGATTTCACTAAAGTTCTTTAAATCTTCGGTATATGCGTTAGTGCTGGAAATTTTTGGTGATTCTATTATCTATTTCCTCTTCCGTTCTTCTATCTTCCACCATTTGCTGTATGGAATCTAATGTGGCAGTAACTGCCAAATTTTTTACCAGAGATACAAACAAGCTGGCCCGTTCTAAAAATATTGCATAAAATTTCCCCATTATTATTAACTAGATGGTACCCGTCAAGATTTGACGGTAAATAACTTGAATGTTTCACCAGAAAAATTCTTGAATTTTTAATGATTTGCTTTTAAGTTTATTATTGAAATTGCGACAAATTTCTGTATTGCATAAGTGATTCCTATTTCTTTAAAGCGATAGAGGGTAAAGTCACCCAAACCTATTCAATGAAGCCACAAAATTTTAACTTTATAATTTACAACCAATTATGCTTCTTTTTACCAGAAATTTAACTAAAAATAGTGGGTAGAACATTTATTTTTATTAACTATAGTCTCATTTTTTTGAAAAAATAACAGTATTGACTTTTATTTATTTATTATGATTTTTTAACTACATGACCATTAAAAGTTGCCATGAATTTTATTTTTATCAGTCTCATTCTCTAAAATCCCAAATTTGAAACTTGGTGCAGCATATAATTTTTATTACTTGAATTTTATTTTACATTTTTATACATTTTTAAAATATTAAACAATGGATATCAAAATAATTTTTTTAATAGTTCTTGTATGAATATCTTTCTTTCTTTCCGTTTTCTTTTTTTAAGGAAAAGAAAGGCAAACTTTTCTTTTTGATACACACACACATATATATTCTTGATAATGGTCAGAAGATATAACAAAAGTTGTAGATGAGCTCAATTTATTTAATCGAAAATTACATTAAAAATATTTTAGCTTAAATATTTTAAATATAAAATAATAATAATTATTATTTTAAATATTGTTCAGCGTTAAATTTTATTAAATTATAATAATAATAAAATAAAAATCATATAACTTCTCCTCCTAATAAAATATGTCATTATTGGAATAGCTTATCGCGAAAAATATTACAGAAATCATTTTGCCGGAAGTTGGGTTCGAACCTGCTATCCACTACAAAATATCGGCGCTTTAAACTGCTGCTTTAGACCGCTCAGCCACCGAGAACTCGGTCTCAGCCCCTCTAAATTGAACACCGTTGATGCATGTGCAGATGTCCCAAAATGGGTCTACTTAAATTTTACCTGTGCGTTTTAATATATATGATGATTTTAGTGTTTTTGGAGGATTTAAAAAGCTGAAGGAGGATAGATGTTATACAACATAGATTAAATAAGGCAGTTGTTCGACTTATAACACGGCATCTGAATGCTTAAGCCTAACATGGCCGAAATAAAATGGCTGATTTTAACGAAAGATTATGTTCGACTTATAACACGGCATTGGAATGCTTAAGCCTAACATGGCCGAAATAAAATGGCTGATTTTAACGAAAGATTATCAAGATCCGGATGAGTTCACTCCGGAAGCGTTATACACTTTGCGTCATTATATATATAATGTCTTCCTTTTCTGTTTGTTCACATATGAAGTAAATTTTGTTTGTTATGCTTCACATTTCGGTTTGCAATAAATATGAAATTGTACCAGGAGCTGTAAAAAAAATTTCTCGTGATTTTTGAGTGGCCGTTGTTCAGAATTCTTTATTTAGAGGTTCGTACTAATGTTAATGATATGGAACGTGTTGGGTTCCATCAACATGTGGCCTGTGTTCGGAGGTTTTCGTTGTTTAGAGGTGGCCGTTCAAGGAGGTTTCACTGTACATGTAAACGTGCGGAGAAGGGAAACCAGCGAAGAAGTGCTGAAGGATTCCATGGTCGATTGAAAAAAAAAAAAAATAAAGAAATAACTTTTTCTGTGTTCCGTTGTCTTAAAGGTGTAAAATTGAAAAAATGCTGCTCCAAAAAAGCCGGTTTCTATTATCATTAATTTTCTTCTTCAGAAATCGTTAAAATGCATATAATAGCAATATAATCTGCCCGTTCTAAAATGGGCGAAATGCACCCTGTCCTTTTTTAAAATAATGAAATTTACTCTCAATTGTATCCAGAGATTTCTTGTAAAAATCTTACCCAATACAGTAAAATCTCGTTGCAAATAATCTCTGGAGAGCACTGATTAAATTCGCTATACTGAAAAATTCATTAACCCATTTTAGTCCAAGCATAGAAATCTTATAAAATGTGGTATTACTTTCATTGAAGTATGCTTAAATTACATTCACTAAGACCAAAAAAAAAAAAAAAAAAATTCCTGCATGCAAAATAATATTTTATTTGAGAAATAAAATGCATTCGGTCAATGATGCGCTAATGCACCATTAAATTTAAAATTAATAATTTTTTTTAATTTTTTATGAAATTTATTTTATTATTATTTTATTTACAGAACTTGCAACTGTAATCCATTATAAAAACATGTGATTAATCTCAAGTGGAATAATTATACATTTCCAAAAAGTCGAATTTGTCAATAACCGTTTCAATTTTAAAAATCTAGTCTATTTTGAAAATTTCTCAACAGAAAGTGGTTGCTCCAATTGAATTACTGATGTTTTATAGATGTCTCCAGAATCCTTAAAAATATCAGAAAAATAAAATTAGTGAAAAATATCCGTCACAGTGTTAATAAAAAAAAAATATTTATTGAAATGGTGCGTTTACGCACCTTTGGCCGAAAATGGGTTAAAGGGAATATTTTTTTTAATGAAATAGGGTAATAGGATTTTTTTGACAATCCAAGTTATATTCGTTAAACTGAAAAATTCGTATCGAGATTCTACTGTACTAGAGTATTTCTAAATCAATATGCCTGAATGCTTGCAAAAATCATAGACCTTTTTTATTTCTTTATGAAAAACACAAGAGATTATTAAATCTTATTTTTTTATTATGATTATTGTTACTTAACACAATATTTTTTTCCCTTGAAATAATGCCCTTTATTTACTGAACGAGTGCCTTTTTTCTGCTTTAATTGGACATTTATGAGTGACTAACATAACATCCTGCCGTTTTTGGTAGATTTCGTAAAAAATACTACCTATTACATTCTCCCCTACGTTGAAGTTTCTGAAATTTTTTTGCTGATCTACGCCGATCATGACCCTTAGAACCCAAAACCACCCACAGTTCAAAACTTTATCTATCTATCTATATATCACTTTTTTATGGACACGATAACATCCATAATTCTGTACAAATCTCTTCCAAGCAGACACACAAATTCAAGGGGCTGAAAACCTCGGTCTTCGCGAATGGGCAAAATCGGGGCAAGGGGGTGGAAATAGAGAGGGGTTTTGTGAAAACCGAAAAGAAAACCCATAACTTCTTAGTTATAATACATATCAAATTAATTTAAAGTTATTATTACTTCTAGGAAAAAGGCCAAAAATCTATGTAACCCAGATTTTTGATAAAATTAAAAAGGGGCAAAAAAATAGGGTTTTAGGGAGAAAACAATTCATAACTTCATCCATTCTCAAGATATCAAATTCACTTAAATTTATTATAAATCTTCTTAATACTATCTACAACTTTTATATTGACAAGTTTTTGATAAGACCCACTCTTACAGCAAAAAAAAATTAAAATCGAAAAAAAAAATGAGGAGTTGAAGAAGAAAACACATCATAACTTCGTCCATTCACAAGATATCCAATCCGCTTAAATTTATTATAAATCTTCTTAATATTATCTACAACTTTCGTATTTGCAAGTTTTTGATTAGACCCACTCTTACTGCAAAAAAAATTAAAATCGAAAAAAAAAAAGTGAGGAGTTGAAGAAGAAAACACGTCATAACTTCGTCCATTCACAAGATATCCAATCCGCTTAAATTTATTATAAATCTTCTTAACATTATCTACAACTTTCGTATTGACAAGTTTTTGATAGGACCAACTCTTACAAAAAAATAAAAATAAACAAAAATAGGGGTTGACGAAAAAATTATCGTATTAAGGGTGTACTCAAATCCAAACTGCTTATTTTCTGACTCATTTTTTAATTCATTTTTGCTGTCAAACGGATCCAATTGGCAGGTTCTCTTTCTTATTCAGAAACTATATGATGTGCAAACAAAAAAACAAGTGGGTAAGTGTGATCACAGATCGCACAGGTGGTTTCGTTTAATATTCCTTTCAAAACACTTTATTCTTTTGCAAAATCTGTTAGTTCCACATTTCACAACTAGGGGGCGCACTCTACTCTAAACAAACCTCTATCCGAACGAAACTCCGTTTTACAACCTATCCGTAGATATATTAGTCGAAGGAGTCGGGCCCATAGCACCCGAGATAGGTAGACGCCCCCTGACGGTAAAAAGTGGAACTAAAATATGTAAGTTTATGGTGCATAATATGAAAGAGCTGTCAAAGGGGTGTCGGAAAAAGTTAGAAAAGTGCCCACCGGGTGAAAAGGAGGGAGGATAAAAAATTGCTTAAAATACACAAGTTAGAGCCCGGAGGGTAATTAATATAAGACTTTTTGAAAATTTTATGATTTTTTGTGTGATCGCAAGTGTTCTGCTATAGGTATGCAAAATTTCAAGTCTCCAACTTAATTAGGGCCTGAGTTAGAAAAATTGCTTTTAATACACAAGTTAGAAACCGGAGGGGTAAATATAAGACTTTTTGAAATTGTTATGACTTTTCATGTGATCGCAAGTGTTCAGCTATAAGTATGCAAAATTTCAAACCTCCAACTTAATTAGGGAGCGGGGTTAGAAAAATTGCTTAAAATAACCAACTTAGAGAACAGAGGGGTAAATATAAGACTTTTTGAAATTTTAACGATTTATCGTTTGATCGCAAGTGTTTAGCTATAATTTTGCAAAATTTCAAGTCTTCAACTTAATTAGGGACTCAGTTATAAAAAAAAAAAAAAAGCTTAAAATACACAAGTTACAGCCCAGAGGGTTAAATATAAGACTATTTCAAAATTTTACTATTTGTCGTATTCAGCTATAAGTATGCAAAATTTCAAGTCTCCAACATAGTTTCTGAGAACGGGTATTGTGACGGACAGACAGATAGACAGACAGAGGAGCGAGACGAATAGGGTTTCGTCAGATGAACGAAACCCAAAAAAGGCTGTCAAAGTGGGCATTTTGAACCGAATTTCCCGAAGCGATAGTTCTGGAAACGAAAAAAAAAAAATGAACTGAGAAAATAATTGTTTGTAAATCAAGTTCTAATTCATTGAACGAACAATAAAAACACAGGCCGCTCGGAGAATTTTCCCAATAAATTCCAGAAAAATGGAAATTTTTCTGGAATTTACGAGGAAAAAATTCCGTTAAAATACGGAAATAGTACTGGCGTCTCGATTGCCAGTACAATTTCCGTATTTTAGCGGAATCTTTTTTACAGTGTATCGTAATGTCAATTTTCGATTTTTAAAAAACGGAATTCTATAATAGTCCATAATAGCGAATTTCTTCTGAGTTGAAAGCCACCTACATAGCTACTGTAGCATCGCCTGGCACGGTATATAATTACTGCCTCCCTGCTGTATTCTCCCCAAAGGTCAAGATGGAAGATTGTGGAGGGAGAGTGGTTTATTAAAGGGGTATTCGCGTGTGTTACTTGGCGTTGAAACGAAGAGATTTCGCCAAGCGCTCAGTTACAGAATCCCAATGTTCAATCATGAATACATCAATCGGCAGTTGCTGTTTTTCAGAAATTATGTAATCGAAAGACTTTCCCAGTTTTTTATGGTAAACGTAAAAGATATTTCAGAAAATACCATCAAAATGGGCGTTTTGAACCGAATTTTCGGAGGAAAAAAAAATAGTCAGAGAGAGGCGAAAAAACGGTTATCATTCGACCAAAATCACTTATAATTCACTAATTAATTTATTTATCAAAATCTGCCAACTTTGTACTTTTAGAAATGAGTTATTACTTGTGTCAAGCTTACATGGACATATCATGAACATGGATTATACCAGGATCAAATTTGTTTTTCTACATAGTAAAATTGCAATTAATTATTTGCAGGATGTGCCAGGCAGGCAGTATGTTTTTCAAAAATAGTAATAACCATAATGAACTTCCGTTGATGCAATCATAGAAAATATACATTAAGGGCAAAATTCTCAAATTAAAAAGGGCAACTTTATGACATAAGTTTTAATTTATTTTTGTTCAGAAATGCTTAAAATTAGCAAGAGTTGTTCCTCAGAAACTATCTAATCTGTTTTTTCCTTTTTTTTTTTTTTGCAAACGCATCTTTTCAGATTCTTTGCAATAGATCTCTCAGAAAATAGTGTCAAAGTGGGTGTTTTGAACCGAATTTCCGCGCGAAAGAAGACTAACCACTCAAGAAAGGGTGAAAAATGTGTTTGTCACGTGATCAAAATCGCTTATAACTCAATCAGTAATTTATTCATCAAAAAATGAAAAACACAATTCGATTCCATATCGCTTCCATAGTCCGATCTTCCAATTTTATATCTTCCTGCTAAAAAATGAATTTGTAAATGTGTCAAAACGTTTCGCGCTTGTTGAGCAGAGCTTTTCAGAACAGCCTTAAGGTGGTTGGTTCTCAAATTCCCTGCTCAATAACGTGAGACTTTCTGACAGATTTTCTTACTAATTTTCAACTGTAAACGTATAAAGTTGCCAAGTCGGACTATTGAAACGGTTGGAAATGAATATTAATTTCCATATTTTGTAAAATAAATTACTTATTGAGTTATAGAAATTCTTGTCACGTGCCGGCAAGTTTTTCTTCTTTCACGGGCTATCACTTAGTGAAATTTTATTCAAAATGCTGACTTTGACAGTATTTTTGATAGATCTTTTGCCTTTATCAAAAAATGGGCAACACCATTCGATTACGAAGGTCCTGAATAAGAACACTTGCCAATTTTATACATTTCTGGTCAATAATTAATTCAGAAATGTGTCAGAAACTAGTTCCTTTGGATTTGAGAATAGCCATAATAAGTTACAAAGAAATATTTCCAAAAATATATTTTTATTATACAACTTTCATTTGTATTTTATTCTAAATTACGTCAATTTTTTTAATGAATCTTTATTTGAATGTTGAAAAGTCTTTAGTTTCTAAATAATAATTAAGGTTGCTGTTGTGTAATTGTCTTGAAGAGACATAATCAGGGGCATAGCTTGAAAATTTTATTGGGGGGGGGGGCGGGGGGAGGACCTGACTTTGGCGCCCTTTTATAATTTTCAGTCCCCCCCACCCCCCGTAACGTCGTCTCTATCCATGCTAAGGTTCCTACAATTCATATTATAGTAGCCCTAATCCGTGCTATCACCATGTCTTTTATATGTATAATTCATCTTCTGTGATACTTTACACAACATCTTTATTAATATTTTCCCCTTTTCAAAACACATTTTGCACCGTCGATTGATATATGTAGATATATCAGTGTATCACAATATATATCTACCTGGTAGATATATATTGTGTGGGGTTGCAGCTTAAGAGGAATTTAGAGATGAGGAAATTTCTATTGTCCCTGTGATACTATGCGACATAGTTAGGGACCGATTTAAAAATTCGGGGCACAGACTTCAACTGATGATTACTGGGGACTTGAATAAAAAAATATGTATATATCTCTACTCAAAAAAAAAGAAAAAAAAAAGTAACTAACCCTGTCACCGCTGCAGTGGGTAAATATTTATTTTTGTATAATTAAACTGTTAAAAGTCTTTCTTACAGAAAAGGTAAAATTGGCTAAAAAAAAAAGTTTTAAACTTTTGAATTTAGAAAATGTTTAGAGAATGAAATTAACTCCTTAAACTAGTTGGATGTGTCAATCTCAAAAGTTTCTTCAGCCTCATACATCGTAATATTTCAAAAAGCGGTTATAGATGTTAATACTTTAATATTATTACAGTAAAACCTCCCTAAAGCGACCACGTTCCGTTCCATTAAAAATGGGTCGCTCCGAGAGGTGGTCTCTTCATGGAGGTCATGTTTAAATCTAGATTTTAATTGTTGGAAAAAGGTAACAATTAATATTACTAAAATTTATTTTTCGCATTAGTAAAAAATATGAAAATTAAAGTATCAAAACAAAAGTTAATTACATAAGTTAATTATAATAGAGTTTAAAAAATGAATACATTGACGTTTGCTTCGATTTTACGGTTTTATCTTTTATAACTTTTATTTCCAAGTCCTTTCGAAGTTCAGTCAATAAATGCAATTTTTTTGGACGGGAACCAATAATGACGATTTCGTAAATTTATCTATTTCTTTGAGAGTTTCCTGACAGAATGGGGCAGGGCAGTTTATGGACCGTCATTCTTAATGTGTCATCAGAGTTCAATTTATTGCCTAAAAAGGTGCAAAAGGGGTTTAAACACTTAAAAGTTACCGGAATAAAAAAAATTCTAAACTTAGTTTAAAATTTTCATGAATAACATTAGCGGTTTCAAAACCGCTCTCCAGAATTATTTTTTTAATAAAACCTTCTTCAAGCGACCCGGAAAAAAACTGAATTTGTTTCATTTTCTCCAAAGAAATGGGTCGCTCATGGAGGGAGCTCCACTGGGGTGGTCTCTGAATGGAGGTAAAATGAGTATTGAGCCTATGGGAATAAATTTCGTTCCATGAAAAAAGGGTCGTTCAGGGAGGTGGTCGCTTAATGGAGGGGATCGCACAGGGAGGTTTTACTGTAGTTCAATACTATACCAACTTTGATTTTCATCTTTAATTTCTGCTTCAGTCCATAAATCGCAGTCAAAACGAGTTAATTTCGATCATGATAGTTAGTAAATCAATAGTTTTTCGTTATTCTGTTGGCGAATAGGCGGCTTAGTAGGTTGCAAAGTTTTCGTCGCTGCACGAATCGCTGTTGTACATTAGAACTACGAAAAATCGAGAAAATGATACAAAAATCGCTATGACAGCGCCCCCTTCCGGCGGAATATTGAGAAATTCAAGAAGACCTACTTGCCATAGCCAAAAAAATAAATATGAAATTTGGTTTAATTCTATGCACTTCAGACAGTTTTCGAGAGTATAATAAGGAAAATTCAACAAATTTCGCTGTGACAGCGCCCCCTTCTGGCGGAATATTTCCAAATTCAAGGAGGACCTGAAGACTATACACAAAAAATTTCGTTCAGTACTATGTATAATTTCATACACTTTTCGATGGTACAATATTGAAAATGGCACAAACATCGCTATGACAGCGCCCCTTCCGGCGGAATATTTCCAAATTAGAGGAGGACTTGCTCGCCATAGCCAAAAACCTACACGAAAAATTGGGTTCAATTCTATGCATCACTTCATACACTTTTCGATGGTACAATGGCGACACACCTATACGCTGACAGACAGACATTTTCTATGAACACGTTTTTTGGGATCTCTGAACCTTAAAACGTGTCAATCCGTCGACAATCGAAAGTGGGAAAAAATTTCGATTACAATACTTTCTTCTATTGGAGATAGAAGAAAGTAAAAAGGGGCTATAATATAGATGAAAGGAAAGTTATTTTGAATTCCCCATCAGTTTGCCATTCTCCTGCTATAAATTAAAAATCTTTTTGCCATTCTCCTGCTATAAATTAAAAATCTTTCGAGGACGAGGTTTTAAGTCTCCCAGGATTCATAACTCAGAACTTGCCGCCTTCAAAATGAAATAAAAATTATTCTTTGTATCTATTTTGAGTAGAAGTTATCTTTGTGTGATCTCTTCACGAAGAACAAAAATCCTTTAAGGCTGTCCTTAACTGCTTTGCTCAACAAGCGCAAAACGTTTTGACACATTTACAAATTCATTTTTTAAAGGAAAGGTATAAAATTGGAAAGCCTGTCCAGGGAAGCGATTTGGAATTGAACTGTTTTTTACATTTTTTTTTATCCATCCATTACCTATTGAGTTAGAAGGAATTTTGATCACGTGACAAACACGCTTTTCGCCCGTTCTTGAGTCTCTTTCTCTCTTCGCGCGGAAATTCGGTTCAAAACGCCCACTTGACACTTTTTTCTGAAAGATCTGTTGCGTTTGCAAAAAAAATGGAAAAAACAGCTCCATGACATAGTTTCTGAACAACAACACCCGCTAGTTTCATGCATTTTCGAGCAAAAATAAATTAAAACTTATGTCAAAGTTGCCCTTTTGGATTTGAGAACACCCTTAAGAGTGAATCCGATTCTTCAGTAAACTGCATGAGGGTTATATCTTGTATTTTACATTGGCTTGTTTTGCTACACTTCTGAAAAAGTTTACTTTGAAAAATCGTGTACAAAACATTTTATGTCCCGAACGATTTCTCCTTCGTCAGTCGAGCGTCGAACTTCTGTCTCTTCGGTGGGTGGGTAATAATTCGAAACGGGTAAATGAAAGGTAGTCGTCCAATCGAATCATCCGGCTCTGGATGATCTTTGAGATTTTAATCTTCAAACCAACCGCTGCCGATACCGCGTCTTCGAGGAATTAATAGGTGAGACACTGTGTCAAACTGTTCTTTTGATACAGTCTGTTTTTGGACTTCATGTCCCGGTGGTTCTTCCCCGCTCAACAACGCTAAGCATGGCATGAAGATGAAAGTGATTTGGGAATCAATTTTTAGCTCACAGGCTATCAAAGCCTTAGAACTAATGTGCCCGCTGGCTCTGTATGTGTGTATGTACGTACGTAACGCGATAACTCTTGATAGAGATATCCGATTTGCTTCAATTTTTTTTTCTAGCTTCATTCTCATAAGGCGCTTCCCTGATTAGTTTTGGGGATTCATTGGTTAAATATAAAGGGTGGGGGTACGGGGGCTAATCCCCCCTTAACTTAAATGAATGGGTTTTTCGTGCACAATTATCAGATTTTTCTTCAATTTTGGCATGCCGGTTTATTCTGATGAGACGCTTCCCTGATTCGATTGGGAGGTTCATTGGTTAAGTATAAAGGGAGGAACGGGGGTTAATACCCCTTAATTTAGATAAATGGATTTTTCTATCCGATTTCCTTCAATTTGGTATACCGGTTTAGTCTGATAAAGCGCTTCCCTGATGAGATTTGCAAGCTCATTTACTATAAAGATGCAAAACAGAGGGGGGGGGGGGCAAATCCTCTTAATATATTTTTAGAAAGGCATTACTCTTTGAAGTAAGAGTATAATATACAATTAGTGTGAATAGACTGTGTCGTCAATGCCATCAGTTTAACTGGGCACTTTTCTTTTTTTATTCTCTTTCTGCATGAATGATATTTTGAGTGATAAACGACTGTGAGGAACATGCTTTAAATGTTAACCTACATATATATGTATTTTGGAAAAATTATTTTTGTTCTTTAAATCAATATCTGTTGATATAATTAGATAAGCAATATACAAGAATATATCTTAGTGTTGATTGAGTCACCTTTAATTACTCACGGAAGTGCTAATCTCCAATAACCATGGTTACTTTTTTATAACAAAATCTAACACCTGAGTATAAAAACAAATTTCTCACTTATAATTTAACAACAGCAAACATGATGGCTACCTTCAGCATCATGGGAAACAAAATGTGACGATAATTTTCCATCTGTTAACATGAAAATGGGACTTAATATTTGGTTCTTGGAGGTGAGAATTTATTCCTTTCTGTACTCAGAAAACAAACAAAACTACAAAGAAAGTAATTAACTATGCTAAGTTACTTTGCTGAGTTACTTTGCTCTTGATATTATAGTAGCTAGAACAATAATTATTTAACTACTTTTTTCCAATTAAATAAGTAATCGAACATTTTCATTAATAACGTTAGGTTTCTGACATGACACGGAGATGAGATCTCACCTATACTTTGAAATGAGAAATAAAAAATATGAAGTAACTGTAAAAAATGTGTGCGTACAACATATTTAGCCTTCTTGAATTTTCAATAGAAAATATAAATTAATTCAAAACTATTCTTGACAAATACTGAAAAAGGCTTTATGACTAGTATTGTACACTTTTGGAGAATGGCCCTAATAAAGTGATTCCCAACGTGGGGCGTATGCCCCACAGGAAAGGGGGGGGGGGATTTATCAGTTTCTTGTGTCTTTTTTAATGTAATGTTGCACACGTTTTTTTTTTTTTTTTTGTTTATATATATATATATATATATATATATATATATATATCGTTTACTAGTATTAAATCTCACTATACTTTTTCTGGCACTGAATTTTGAAATTTTTCGAACGCTTTCGATTACTTACCGAATGAGCTTTCTACTTCTATTCTCTCTTTTATATCTCACACGAAGGTTTTTTACACGGAAAACAACTTAAAAGTATACATAAATTTGACTGTCTTGAACACATTTAACCTAAAAAATATATGAAATACCTGAACACGGTACTGCCTACTTTATAAAACTTTTAAACCTCAAATAGCATATAAATATCTATGGCTCTAGTGCAGGCGTCCTGCACAGTAAATAAATTTACATGAAGACATATACATTTTAAACAATCAGTTTTTGTTATTGAATTTTTAAAATGTTCCTAATGAAAATTTTTAAATAGATTTAACACCAGATAATCATATGATTTTTTTTCTTTTATTAAATTTTGATATCATTTACTAGAATTAAATCTCTCTATAATTTTTCTGGGACTTAGTGTTGCAATTTTTCGAACGCTTTCTACTACTTACCGAATGTCTATTCTCTCTTCTATATGTCACACGAAGGTTTTTTACACGGAAAACAACTTAAAAGTATACACATAAATTTGACTGTCTTGAACACATTTAACCTAAAAAATATATGAAATACCTGAACACGGTACTGCCTATACTTTATAAAACTTTTAAACCTCAAATAGCATATAAATATCTATGGCTCTAGTGCAGGCGTCCTGCACAGTAAATAAATTTACATGATGACCTATACATTTAAAATTTTAAAAAATCAGTTTTTGTTATTGAATTTTTAAAATGTTCCCAATGAAAAATTTAAAATAGATTTAACACCAGAATAATCATATGATTTTTTTTTCTTTAAATTTTGATGTAGTTTACTAGTATTAAATCTTTCTAATTTTTCTGAAATTGCGTGTTGCAATTTTTCGAACGCTTTCTACTACTTACCGAATGTCTATTCTCTCTTCTATATGTCACACGAAGGTTTTTTACACGGAAAACTACTTAAAAGTATACATAAATTTGACTGTGTTGAACATATTTAACCTAAAAAATATATGAAATATCTGAACAAGGTAGGGGAGCTAGGAGATGTATGGGGCAAGGGATGGATGGGACATTCTCAATATTTCAGGCAATAAACATTTATTTTAAATTGCTTCCTAATCCCATATACCTCTACCACAGTGTGCTTCAGAACTAAAAGTAGGACCACATTGCTGGTTTTCATTTTCCTTCAAAGTTGCATTTTCTGAAATCTCTGCTTAAAAGTAAGTTTTTTTTACATTTGAAGATGTGAAATATCTTATACAATATAAAAAATTAAGCTATGTTGTAGTTATTTATTTTAAGGTTCAATATCAATAATTAAAATGAATGAATAGTAACCATTGTGACAAAATAATTTTTGAGGTAAAATGGCTGAGAAGGGATATTATGCATCATGGGGATGATTGGGACATTTCAAATGGGGATGAATGGGACATTCTCACTCCTCCCTAGAGATGTTGAAAATTTTATTTATTAATTAAATAGTATTATATAGGATGATAAATCAATAATTTACGTCAATTAATAGTATTAAATAGTATTATAAGAGTTGTTATTGTTTAAAATTTCTGAGTGTTACTTATTGTATTGTAATAATTATAAATGGATTATCAAAAAATTGGTACTAAAACTTAATCAAAATAGATAAAATTGATAAAAATAGTATATGTGTATTGATCAAATGGGGGAAATTATATTGAATTTTGAAATGTTGCACAAATAAATCCCCACCCCTAACATATTGGGTCAATCGGAAAGTCGGGTCGTGTTGGGAAAATCAATTCGTACCGGAAAATTCAATCATTTAATTATTAGACATTGATTTCGATATCTAATGATAATAATTATCGGGCAGAATTTTCCGGTACGAATTGATTTTCCCAACACGACATGACTTTCCGATCGACACACTAATTTCCGTTCTGCATGTTTCTACGATATATTTAATTAATATTTATTAATAAGTTATGATTTAAAATTATTAGCTATGCTATATTTAAAAGACATTTTGCACTATCATTTCAAATCTAAAATGCCTCATAAGTGGAAAAAAAAGAACAGGTTGATAACCGAAGTCCGTATTAAAAGTTAAAACTGCAATAAAAGAAGTTATTGAAAAAAAAAAAAAACATATCGATTCGTGCTGTAAAATCATATATTACAAATATAATTTTCATATAAGGTTATAATTATAAATTTTAATTTGGTAAAATTGAATACAGGGAGGAAAATCTTTGTGTCCCATTCATCCCTGCTGTGGGTATGATTGGGACGGGGAGGAACGTTTTTTTTTTTTTTTTTTCATAATTTTTTTATGAATAAATCATAATCTAGAATAAATATTGTTCATATATGTTGGCAAATACCTAATGTATGAAATGTGATATATAATATTGATAGTAACTTAAATAAAAAAATATAAAAAAATATTTTTGTGAAAATGTACCATTCATCCCCCACCTCCCCTACTGCCTACTTTATAAAACTTATAAATCTCAAATAGCATATAAATAGCTAAGGCTCTAGTGTAGGCGTCCTGCACAGTAAATAAATTTACATGATGACATATACATTTAAAATTTTAAAAAATCAGTTTTTGTTATTGAATTTTTAAAATGTTCCCAATGAAAAATTTAAAATAGATTCTACACCAGAATAATCATATGATTTTTTTCTTTAAATTTTGATATTGTTTACTAGTACAGTGAAACCCGATTTAATGTTGTTCAAGGGACCATAAAGAAATGACGCTAAATGCGGGAAAACGTTAAATCGGGGAAGACGAAAATAAGACTGAGCATAAAAGGCTAATTTAGGTAAAATACCTTCCATTCCTTCATTTACAATGATTTCCACATCAGTTTTCTAAATTATGCTTTAAAGAAACGACTTATGTTGTTTTGCGACATTTGTTTAGCAGCTGAAAAAATCGGATTCTCAATATACTCGTATATGAGGGGTTTTTTAAGTTTTTTTCTTGGTCTGCACTATTTCAAAGAAATGCGTTCACTGTTTTCAGAGCCTGAATGACTTTTTTCACTAAAGAAATTTCTGTTCATCTTAATTATAAAATCACTTAGAGTCAAAATTCTGATTTCAGAATATTTTATTAGCAAGCTTGTTAATTCTAGCGATATGTCTGAGCAAAAAAAAAAAAAAAACAACTCACCAATCTATTATAATCTTCAGTTTCTCTCTCCTCGTGCTCAAACTCATCACCTCTGTTCTCTGGAAAACCACCTTTTGGAAAAGAACTTCAGATATATTTTCACACGGAAAATAAATTGAGATAGGTTTTCTCACGGCCTCTCATGCTGAAGAATTTTTTTTAATCACAATTTCTGAATATTTTAAGAAATTTCATTGAGTGTTTTCCTTCAAAAAACGTTAAATACGGGAATATTTCAAAATTATAACGTTAAATGTGTGATTTTTTAACATTACAAGTATAGGAAATTAATTGGGACTAACGAAAAATGACGTTATATACGGGAAATCGTTAAATACGGGTTACGTTAAACCGGGGTTTCACTGTATTAAATCTCACTATAATTTTTCTAGGACTAAATTTTGCAATTTTTCGAACGCTTTCTATTACTTACTGAATGTCTATTCTCTCATCTATGTGTCACACAAAGGTTTTTTACACGGAAAACTACTTAAAAGTATACATAAATTTGACTGTCTCGAACATATTTAACCTAAAAAATGTAGGAAATATCTGAACAAGGTACTGCCTACTTTATAAAACTTATAAATCTCAAATAGCATATCAATATCTATGGCTCTAGTGCAGGCGTCCAGCACAGTAAATAAATTTACATGATGACATATGGGGCATTCTCTCAATCTTTTGACTGAATAATGTCCCTAAATAATAATTTTTATTTTAGTACATATTCTTGTGGGTTTATTTATTTATTTCATATACTGGGGAACATCCCATTGCATGATTACATAACTACGAGATAAATAAGTTTTGGATGATGTTGGGGATCCAAATACCAGGAAAACTCCTCTACCGTCCCGTGTCCCTGATGCTGATTTTGAAGTTTGGAGCTGTCTGGATAAAATTGTTTCAATAAAAGTAATTCGATGTCATTTTTTTACGAAACTGGGACAGTTGTTTTATGTAAATATGTAGCAAAAAATTAACCTGCACACATTTTTACGGTTGCTATTATTTTTTAAACTCTGTCCTGGGTTTTAGATTCCTTACCATCCCTCTTCTAAAATTATACAGAAAATCACTTCAGATGCAGCGACAGAATTTTTTTCAAGTTTTCTCTCGTATACTAGAGAAAGAATGTCTAAAATTCTTTGATTGGAAATTTACTGCAGTATTTAAATCAGCATTTAAATATCAATTTTAAGCATCGTGGCTTTATGGGTAGTCTTACCGTCCCTAAGGTTTATTCTAGAGTTGTAAAGAACCCGGGTTAAATGGGCAATTTTCCCCGGGTAAATTGGGTTAAAATACCAAAATGTGGAATATGATTCCACCTTCCTCCCAAATAAAAATCTTCAGGTTTGCCACTGTATAGGGAAAACTGGAAAAAGTGAGGGAATTTAAAAATGAATATTAAAAACAAGAAATGCTACTAAATTTTGGTACTTTGCAAAATTTATCCGTTGAAATTTTGAAAATTCTCAGAGGAATTACTCAGGGAAAATTTAATTTTTTGTTTAGGAAATCACAAGGAATTTAATTGCCGAAATAAGTGGCAATCCTGATATCAAATAATACAATCTTTGTGAACACTTCATAATCTAATAGATGAGAATTACTTCATAGTCTTAATAATGATCTCAATATTTTTCTCTGTTCTTAAAATACATATGTATATATGATCCCTTTAATTTAAATAACAAACAAATTTTAAATTGCAAAGCTATCAATTGTGCATTATTTAATAATAAAATATAAATATAACTTAAAAAAAAGCTTGCTCCTTTGAAATTATCACAAGATTAGCAAATGTTGATAAAAAATATCTTATTGGGAGTACAAATTAATTCGGTCTGTTTTTTTTTCGTTAAAAAAACATTTTATTTATTATCAAAATGAAAAAACATGTTATTCAAAGTATTGTCCATCGGCAGCCACAACCTTTGTCCACCTTTCTGGCAATTTTCGGATTCCATCTCTGAAAAATGAGTCCTCTCTGGACGCAAACCATGAATCGAGCCATTCTTGAATTTCTTCGGAAGAAGTGAAGCGGTGTCCAGCCAAATCGTGATGCATCCGTCGGAACAACCAATAATCAGAAGGAGCAATGTCTGGCAAATACGGCGGGTGGGGTAGGACCTCCCATTTCAACGTTTCCAAGTAATTTTTAACGACAATTGCCACATGGGGCCGAGCAATGCTCGGCTCAAACGCATTAATTGCAGTCGGTAGCGTTGGCCAGTAACTGTTTCGCCAGGTTTTAGCAGCTCATAGTACCCTATCCCAGTCTGATACCACCAAACGCACAGCATTACTTTCAGACCATGAATATTCGACTTTGGCGTTGATGTTGACGTCGATGGCAATGATTCACCAGGCCGAGCATAGTATTTTCTCTTCGTGGGGTTATCGTAGTGTATCCACTTTTCATCTCCGGTAACAACTCGATGCAAAAAACCTTTCCTTTGTTGTCGTTCGAGCAGC
This sequence comes from Maratus speciosus, assembly GCA_963932465.1. NCBI lineage: Eukaryota > Metazoa > Arthropoda > Arachnida > Araneae > Salticidae > Maratus > Maratus speciosus. The sequence continues at coordinate 611,227,300 of OZ010792.1, forward strand.
AGTCCACTGATGAAAAATCGCTTTTCAACGTCGCGCGGTTTCAACTCGTATGGGACCCAATTTCCTTGCTTTTGAACCATTCCCATGTTTTTTAAGCGCACGGAAATTGCTTGCTGAGTGACTCCCAACGATCCTGCAAGCTCTTGTTGCGTTTAGCACGGATCTTGATCGAGCAATTTCTCCAATTCGGCGTCTTCGAACTTTTTCGGCTGGCCCGGGCGCTCCTTGTCTTCGACACTAAAATCACCATTTTTGAAGCGTCGAAACCACTCTCTACATGATTTATCAGATGGCGCAGATTCACCATATACTTCCACAAGCGATCGATGCGCTTCAGCGGCACTTTTCTTCCTATTAAAAAAGGAAATCAAAACTTCCCGCAAATGTTGTTTATTTAGCACAAAACTCGACATATTGAATGCTCAGAAAACCAATTTTGTTGTATAAAACTCGAAGCTTCGTTGACTGAATATGGTTGACAAAGGTCAAACCTTTCTAACAATGCCAAAAACATCTATCATTATTCAGTAAACAAATCAGCCAGAGCCATCTATTGAAAACGGACCGAATTAATTTGTACTCCCAATACAACAAAAATTTTTCTTATATGTATATACAGGGTGTCCACTCTCAACGGTGTCCAATGGCAAATTCCTAAACCGTTAGTCATAGACATATAGTTCCAATTACAAAAATGTTTTAATTTGAGGCAAAGAAATATTTAAAAAGCGATTTGGGTCAATAAAAGCGTTTCTTAAAAAATTACGAAATTTAAGTTTTTACACAGTCCTCGGTCCTATAAGTTATATTTAATAAAATTTTCCTATTACACTGACAAGACAGACAAAAAAAGTACCGTTCATATAACAATAAAATTAACTGAGTTATGAAACTTTAAAAATGCATGAGTTATACCACTTTTCTGCATCTGAACAAAAATGAGTTTGGTCATGCTTTGAGGGGTCATATCCTAAGTGCTTAAAGTATTCTAAAAACTTTTCATGCGTATCTGCGCTTTGAAAAAAATACTACAAGTGTTACGATTGAGTTAACTTTTATTAAGTTTCAGATTGGCTAAAATTATGGTATTTTAACATATGCTTCATCCTGTAAGGATTTGAGACTATTTCTTTTCATGATTTCTTTTAACAAATATTATGTTTTATTTAACTTCAATGATCATATGTATGTTTTCCCAGTTCAAAATTTGTACTCGAAATTTAACTCACTTTCAAATATCCGATCGAGATTAAATTTTACATGTATACTGACGTAAATCCGATGACAATCTAATACTATTATGATTTTCGGTGGTTACCATTCATACTTATTTTACAGGATAACACAAAAAATTTCGGATAGATTACTGCAAAGAAGTTTAAGAAAAAGTTTTAGATTAAATAGCACAAGACTGCGATGGTTGTGTTTTTAATTTTTATGTATTTTTTAGCACTGAATCCGAGAATTACCTTAATTTTTAACCATCATCTCAGGATGTTTTGCAAATCATAAATTGTCAAAGTTAAAAAATAACAAAAATCAAATACTATAAAATAGAGGAGACAGCTGAATTTTTTTGACTTTTGATAATTGATTTTTATGTACTTTTTAGCACTGAATCTGAAAATGACCTTCATTTTTAACCATCATTTTCGGATTCAGCAGTAAAAAGTACATAAAATAATTTAATAAATATAATAAGTTTAGTAAATATAATACTCTTGAAGCTAACTGAAAAGCTTAAATTTACGTTTTAAATTAAAAGCTAAAACTTTTCCCAATCTAAAAGTGCAAGTAAATTAGTACAAATATATTTAAGATTCAAAGAAGTGAATAAATAAAACAAAATAACCATAAACAACAAATACATCATTTGTTCCTTTCCAGAAATATATTTAAAAAAAAAAAAACAAAAAAAAAAACGGGCTTTTTAAATGGGTTTTTTATTAAAAAAAACCCAGCCCGGGCGAGCAGCTGGGCGGGTACCCGGGCAGCTACCCACTACAACCCTGGTTTATTCCTGCACTTTTCGAGGTAAATTAATTTTTTCTTTTTAATCCAATGTAAATAACTGTTTCTAAAAATCAATGAACATTGTGGCTATCACTTAGTCTTAACATGATTTGCCTAAAAATAGTGGTCATTTTCCTTATCGTCCAATCCTTAACCATCTTTTTTTTCCATTACCGTCCCTTTTTTCATAATACCGTCCCCTTTTTTTCCCTTCCGTCCCTTCTTTACCACCCCTTTAAGACAATGTTATACCAAAATTTTGTACTAAAAACACTTTATTGTTATTATTTCTTATTTGAATGTTCTGTGGATACTATAATGCAAATTCATTATAAGTAAACATTTAGAAGAAAATAGAAAGTTATAGTGTTAAAATGATAAGGAAATTTAAACTCGCAAGTTTAACTTAAACCTCAGTTAAATAAAAAAAAAAAATTTCGCTGCTGACCCTTTTTTCTTTATTTTGAATCATTAAGGCATTCGTCTATCCGATTAAAATGTTATTTTAGCAAGTTTAATTTCAACAGATTTTTATTCCCGAAAGTCAAAGGATATTGTGAGAATGCCCCATATACATTTTAAATTTTAAAATCGGATAATCACGGAAGACAACTGATCATAATGGGCAAGGAAAAATCAGAAATAAGTGTTGTGAGGGAGAATTATGGCTACTTAAATTTAATAAAGATGAGAATCTTGAAATGCTTCTTGTGTATTGTGTTACCCATAGACAGAAAATTGAGTGTCCAAAGCTTTTCCACCCACTCTGAATAAGTTAGAAAAATGAATTATAAACTGTGTGAATGTCATCCATTTTAACGTAAAATTTAAATGTAAGTCTCTCTTCAAGATATTTTGTGAAAATAAAAATGTAGACCGTATAACACTTTTCTTTAACTTTGAGGTAAGTTGGAAAAGTGCAACAAAACTCTTTTTGGCTCAAAGGCGAAGGTGTCTAATCTCATTGCATGTATAAAATTATGTTAAAGACACATTTGTGACTGAAGTAATGTCCTCTTTGATAAGTAAAAAAATGTGAGTTGTTACGGCTGTTTTACATTTCCACCATGATAAGAGTTCACTTTTTTAAATAATACGAGACTTAATTTACAGATTAAGGAGGGGGGAGGGGGCAAAGTGACTTTACAGAAGATTTGGTGGGGTGTGGCCTAGGGATGTAACGAATATTCGGTATTCGGCCCTTTTTTCGAATATTGAACAGATATTCGGCCGAATACCTGTAGCCGAATATAATTAGATATTTTGTCGAATAGTTGCATATTTCGCCGAATATTCTAAGATATTTGGTTAAATAAGTTCCAGAAAATCAAAACAAAATGTGATTCTAAATATTTTCAAAAAAACAATATTAAAAGTTATATCTAAATACATTATTATAAGAAAAAGAAATCCTAATACTTACGCAATTTTAAAGCTTCATGACAACTTATAAATAACTGTATATAAGGATATTACATAAACTTCAGGAGGCATCTCATTGTGAAATATGGGGTGGAGGAAGTATTATGAGGGGCTTGTTAATTTTGAGAGAAAGAAAAGAGAAAAGTATATCTGGGTAGCAGAAATGAATAATTATATTTTTTTAAAAAAGAACCCTTTTCTTTACATACAGAATGTAAATTTATTAAATTTGAGTTGAATGAGAAAGGATATAAAAAGACAGAGGACACATGCAAGTTCTTATTTCTAATTTGATAAAATATATATAAATTACTAGAACTATCTATGGATTGAATAAAAAACTATGAATTAAATTATTCTTTACATTTTTGAAAGTCATATATTATCTTATTGGCATCAAAGTATTTAAAAGATTACAAAAAATACACCCAGCTGTTATGATTTTTGAACACTCAAACAAAAAATTAATTTCAATTAGTCCTTAATTTAATTTTTTATTTAAAAATTGAAGAATAAAATAAAATAAACGATTGAAATAATTTTTTTAAAAGTCAGTATTCGTCGCCGAATATTCGGTATTCGGCCTAAATCTTGGCCGAATATTTGGTATTCAGCTATTCGGCCAAATCACTATTCGTTACATCCCTAGTGTGGGCAATAAAATGTTGGGAACCACTGCCCTAATATTTAAATTAATTTATTAACCATAAAGGGATTGTGATAAAAAAGTCTTCCACCAGGTCAATAAAATACCGTATATACTGGTGTATAAGTCGAGCCCCCATTCTTAAACGAAATTTTGAAAAAAATTGAATTTTCGTGTGTAAGTCGAACTACATGTCTGGTAGTATGTTGAAAAATGATTTGTAATCGAGGATAAAAAAAAAAAAGTAATATATTTTCATTAAATTAGTAAACTTTTTTACGTTTCTAATCACTTTTTTTACCCAACTGCCAAGAAGGGTTATGTGTTTCACGCGTATCTGGGTTTCTTTATACTCTCGAAACATCCCAATGGCTGGATGGATTTCAATGATCGTCTAAACCGCCCGATGGTTATAGGCTAGGTTTTATTTTTATAAATTCAAAATGGCGGCCGTAAAATACAAAATGGCGATATAGACGAAAAAACTTTTTACGCATCCTATTGAGTGGCCTATCATTGACAGGTCTTTCAAAATGAAGACTATGTTTCATGGACTATTTTACAGTCAGAAGCTCCGTTTAAATAGGACACAACCCGGAAGTTGTGTAGGTAGGATCTCTAGCTTTACTGCTACTCTAGCCTTCATAGACATCTATAGGCCTCATCAGAACAGTGCTTATCGATAGGAACTAAACATTAAACACAACTTAAATGTCATCAATACAAGTAAATAAAAAAAATTAGGTAAGTAATATAAAAAATAGTTTCGCATTGATGAGAAATAATTAGTTCGTTTTTTTTTTTTTTACTTTTTAAATTTAATTTTTACTTTTTTTTGTGCGCTCTTCAATCCCTTCTCGAAAGCTTCCTTTTGCCGATCGAAGGCGTTTCGGTGTGAGAGAGAGTAAAAAGCAGC